>CM045986.1:114526095-114553595 GCA_025175895.1 Wurfbainia villosa
CGCAGGCAGCGGGCGACAAGCGCAAGCCTAGGACGTGCGAATAGTGAGCGGAAGGCGCACCAGCGACGATGCACGCAGGCAGCGGGCGACAAGCGCAAGCCTAGGACGCACACGATACTGAGCGGCATGGAGACCAAGAGACAATGCACGCAGGCAGCGGGCGACAAGCGCAAGCCTAGGACGCACGTGATACTGAGCGGCATGGAGATCAAGGGAGAACGCACGCAGGCAACAAGCGACAAGCACAAGCCTAGGACGCGCGGATACTGAGCGACAAGGGCACCAACGGCCCCATGCACGCAGGCAACGAGCGACAAGCGCAAGCCTAGGACGTGCGTATAGTGAGCAGCAGGGGCACCAAGGGACCACGCACGCAGGCAGCGGGCGACAAGCGCAAGCCTAGGACGTGCGTATAGAGCCTAGGACACACGTGATAGTGAGCGGCAAGGAGACCAAGGGACCACGCACGCAGACAGCGGGCGACAAGCGCTACCCTAGGACGCACGTGATACTGAGCAGCATGGAGACCAAGGGACAACGCACGCAGGCAGCAAGCGACCAGCACAAGCCTAGGACGCGCGGATACTGAGCGACAAGGGCACCAAGGGCCCATGCACGCGGGCAAAGAGTGACTAGCACAAGCCTAGGACGTGCGTATAGTGAGCGGCAGGGGCACCAAGGGACCACACACGCAGGCAGCGGGCGACAAGCACAAGCCTAGGACGTGCGGATAGTGAGCAGCAGGGGCACCAAGGGACCACGCACGCAGGCAGCGGGCGACAAGCGCAAGCCTAGGACGTGCGGATAGTGAGCGGCAGGGGCACCAAGGGACCACGCACGCAGGCAGCGGGCGACAAGCACAAGCCTAGGACGCACATGATACTGAGCGGCATGGAGACCAAGGGACAACACACGCAGGCAGCAAGCGACAAGCACAAGCCTAGGACGCGCGGATACTGAGTGACAAGGGCATCAAGGGCCCATGCACGCAGGCAACGAGCGACAAGAGCAAGCCTAGGACGTGCGTATAGTGAGCGGCAGAGAGACCAAGGGACCACGCACGCTGGCAGTGGACGACAAGCGCAAGCCTAGGACGTGCGGATAGTGAGCGGCAGGGGCACCAAGGGACCACGCACGCAGGCAGCGGGCGACAAGCGCAAGCCTAGGACGCACGCGATAGTGAGCGGCAAGGAGACCAAGGGACCACGCACGACGACAGTGGGCAGCCTAGGATGCACGTGATACTGAGCGGCATGGAGACCAAGGGACAACGCACGCAGGCAGCAAGCAACAAGCACAGGCCTAGGACGCGCGGATACTGAGCGACAAGGGCACCAACAGCCCATGCACGCAGGCAACGAGCGACAAGCGCAAGCCTAGGACGTGCGTATAGTGAGCGACAGGGCCACCAAGGGACAACGCACGCAGGCAGCGGGCGACAAGCGCAAGCCTAGGACGTGCAGAGAGTGAGAGGCAGGGGCACCAAGGGAGCACGCACGCAGGAAGCGGGCGACAAGCACAAGCCTAGGACGCACATGATACTGAGCGGCATGGAGACCAAGGGACAACGCACGCAGGCAGCAAGCGACAAGCACAAGCCTAGGACGCGCGGATACTGAGCAACAAGGGCACCAAGGGCCCATGCACGCAGGCAACGAGCGACAAGCGCAAGCCTAGGACGTGCGTATAGTGAGCAGCAGGGGCACCAAGGGACCACACACGCAGGCAGCGGGCGACAAGCGCAAGCCTAGGACGTGCGGATAGTGAGCGGCAGGGGCACCAAGGGACCACGCACGCAGGCAGCGGGCAACAAGCGCAAGCCTAGGACGCACGCGATACTGAGCGTAGGGGGACCAAGGGACCACGCATGCAGTACGACAAGCGCAAGCCTAGGACGTGCTGATAGTGAGCGGCAGGGGCACCAAGGGACCACGCACGCAGGCAGCGGGCGACAAGCACAAGCCTAGGACGTGCGGATAGTGAGCGGTAGGGGCACCAAGGGACCACGCACACAGGCAGCGGGCGACAAGCACAAGCCTAGGACGTGCGGATAGTGAGCGTAGGGGGACCAAGGGACCACGCACGCAGGCAGCGGGCGACAAGCGCAAGCCTAGGACGTGCGGATAGTGAGCGGCAGGGGCACCAAGGGACCACGCACGCAGGCAGCGGGCGACAAGCGCAAGCCTAGGACTGTAACGCCCGTAAAATTTCTAGCAATTTTACGAAAATTTTGGCTTTATGATGATAGGCTTTATGTGGGGTTTTTGGGAAAAATAAAAGAAAATAAGCCAAAAGAAAAAAAGATGCAAAGCCTAGGAATTGAACACCAAACCTCTAGAGATAGCCAAGCCCTATAGATGCACCCACTAACCATAAGCCCAATAGAATTATATCATTAGAGGAAGAGGGGAATTTATAGATAAGTGGAAGAAGGGTAAGTGAAGAGGCATGACAAAGAAAAGAGAAACTTCTCTTCCTCCCTTTATAAAGAAGAAGGAAGTTTCCTTTTTGCCATTTTCTTCCTCTCCTCTTCATCCTCACCGAAACCAACCCCCCCCTTCTTCTTCCTTTGGACGAGACCCCCCTTCAAGCTAGGAGAAAGCTAGGTGACTCCCATTTGGTCATCTCTCAAGCAAAGCGAAGGATGTAAGTTTCCCCTCACCTGCAGTGTATTAGTTTCGTAAGTTAAATTTCATGTAAGAACGATGAAGTTGTAGCCCATGTAGGTTTCGGCCAATCAAGTTTTCTTGGGCTAAGATTCATGAAAATGTTTCTAGGGAACTTCTATAGGTTGTATGCTCACTATAGGACCCTTTTAGGGGACAAAAATTCCAACTTGGTGCCCCTATAGGTTTCGGCCACCAAGGCCTTTTAGGGTTAGGGTTTTTATGACAACTCCCTCTTATGAGGTTAGGCCATGATAATGCTTATGAATGAATTTTAGGGGACAAAACCTAATCTTGAGCCCATTCCATGTTTCGGCCAACCCATATAATTAGGGTTAGGGTTTCATGAAAATGTTCCTAATGACACTAGGGTAAGTAATAATGCTGATGAATGAACTTTAGGGAACAAAAGTCCAAGGATCTAACCTTACAAGATTCGGCCAACCTATGAAAGTAGGGTTAGGGTTGCATGAAAATATCTCTAATGATACTATGATTAGTTATAAGGCTTCATGAGTGAACTTCAGGGGACAAAACCCAAGCTCAAGCCCCTTACAAGATTCGGCCAACCCAAGGTTTTAGGGTTCGGGTTTCATGAAAACACCCCACATGTAGTTGTGCTAAGGGTATGGTTTTTGTTTGTTTATATGTCATGAACTATGCTTGTGTGATGTATATGGTTATGATTCAATGCAATATGAAATAAGATTAGGTGATGAACATGTTTATGATATAGTATGCCATGAAACATACCTAGATGTGGATCATGTTTTGTGATTTAATATGCCATGATTATGCCTAGGAAATAGGCTTCATGTTATGATGTAATGTGCCATGAAATAGGCTTAGGTGATGAACATTTTTTTATGATTTAATATGCCTTGAATATGCTTAGGAAACATGCTACATGTTGATGATGTAATGTGCCATGAAATATGCTTAGGTGATGAACATGTTTTTGTGATTTAATATGCCATGAATATGTCAAGGAAATATGCTTCATGTTTATGATGTAATGTGCCATGAAATATGCTTGTATGATGAACATGTTAATACTTTAGGACCCCTTTAGGGTACTCTTATGTTATGAATGCATGTGTCCTCATGATAAGATGGAGATGCTTCCCTTTCAAGTAGGGATCAAGAGCTCTCCTTATGACAAGATGGAGATGCTTCCCTTTCAAGTAGGGATCAAGAGCTCTCCTTAAGATAAGATAAAATGGAGATGCTTCCCTTTTAAGTAGGGATCAAGAGCTCTCCTTATGATAAGATAAGGTTAAGATGCTTCCCTATTTATGTTGGGGATCAAGAGCATTCTTTATATTATGACAAGAAAAGAAAGGAATTAAGTATTTTACTTTGCAAGAGGTTAAGTACCCGACCCGTCAGGTGGTCGTTAATCAAATCCATAGGGACATAAGAAGACGTAAGAGGTCTTGCCCTGGTAAGACGTAAGAGGTCTTGCTCTAGTAGGACTGGTGGCTCGCTATCCCAGCCTACTAGGGAACGCGCATAATGTGGTACTTAACCTGGGGCCCCCCAAACAAGTTATGATAATTTTGAAGTATCTATAAGTATACGTTTTGAAAAGGAAAGACTTTTATGTTTATTGTGTATGCTCATGTTAACTCACAGATGCTTGCGAACTATGTTCTTTATGCATGCTAGATGTTATGAAGTTATGATGTTTAGAGTTAAGTTTAAGAACGCGTTGCGACTATGTACTTCATGCTAGTTTAGAATTTATGATGTGGTGAATGTTACGGGTAAGATTATGAATACTTGCGATTATGTTCTTTCTACATGTTTAGGATTTATGTTATTACAAATGTTTATGTCCAAGTTAAACAAATGCTTATGATTATGTCCTTTATGCATGATTGGATTTCCCTGATGAATGGTCATGGTTAAGTTGAAGAATGTTTGTGCCTATGTACTTTATGTAGGTTTAAGATGTAGGATGTTACGAATGCTTAGGTTAGGAATGCTTATTGTTAAGTTTTAAAACGCTTATGAATATGTCTTTCCTGCTTAGTTTTATGTAGTTATAACGCTTATGTTCAAATTATGCCCTGCTTAGATTAATTATGCTTAACTGGCTTATGAATAATTCTATGCCATGCTTAGTTTTTTTTATTACATGGATATGTTGTTGATTAGTGTTGCTATGAAATACTTAGGTCCTTTATGCTAGTATGCTCATGTTCTAATTGCTTGATGAAGTTGTGGCTTTTGTGAGTAGGCAAGGATCTTACTAAGCTATATGCTTATAGTTCATGTTGTCCATATACTGCAGATAAAGGAAGTCTGCGCTAGAGGAAGTAGCAGGAGGGGCCAAGTGTGTGTGATAGTGGCATGGTGGAAGAAGACCCTATACTATCTGCTTGTATTTATATGCTCTAAGAACAACTTAAGACATTGCTTCCGCTTATAAGACTTGTGTTTAATGAGTATCCTCTACTTAAGAAGGTTAGAAATGTTAGAACTCATGAACGAATCTTTATGTATGCATGTTATGAAAGATATGTTAACATGCTAATGATGAATATGATATGTGATGCATGTGCAAAAGAAGGTTTAAGTTATGATGACCTGTTAAAGTACGTAGGTTGTGAGAGGATCCATATGTAGTATGTTTTTAAAAAAAAAAGGAGTAACAGTAGCGCCGCCCTGAGAGCAGATAAGGGCGGGCGTTACAAGGACGCAGATGATACTGAGCGGCATGGAGACCAAGGGACAACGCACGCAAGCAGCAAGCGACAAGCACAAGCCTAGTGTTGGGTTTTTCCGAGCCGCAAAAACCGCTTTTTGCGTTGCGGAAACCTCGGAAGCCCCGGCCACGGATCCGTGTGAAGTATAAAAATTATAATTACATGTATGTGCTTACAGAAATCCTAGATCTACCTTAGATCTAAGAGGTTAGAATGTTACCCTCGTAGCGACGCCCTTCGCTTATCCCGCTCGTCCAAAAGTTCGCCGGAACTCGAGAGTGTCAAGTGCACACTCCTCTATGGTATCCACACAAGCAATAGGTGGAGAGAAATGCCTTAGAGTGTGCTAGCACTCCCTTAGGAATTTCGGCAAGATTAGGTTTGGAGAGGTAGAGCTTGAGAGGAAGAGCACCAAGGTTGAAGATGAAGTAATTGGAATAACTCACCAAATGAATTCACCACCCATAACCCCTAAGTGGCCGGCCACTTCATGGAAGGGGGGTTACATGCATGCATGTAACTCCCATGACCCTTGGTCTCCCTCATGATGTGGCACCAATTGACCAAGTCAATGATGATGTGGAGCATCATCATTGGCCGGCCATGCCTAGTCATCATCATGACATGGCATTTGGTCAAGTCAAACTTGACCTTTCATCTTCCCTCTCAAGTCAAGTCAAACTTGACCTCTAATCTCCCATGGTTGATCAAATCTAACCACTTGACTCAAGTCAATTTAATATAATGAATCTCTATTCATTAATATAAATTGATTTGATGAATCAAATCTCAATTAGACTCATTCAACACTTGAATCAACTTGAGTCTAACTCAATTAGTCTAATTTGGATTACTCTTAATCCAATTTGGTTCATCCCATGAACCTAATCCTCAAGGTTCATCATATGAACCTAATTTCCATCTAATTGCTCTTATGTGTGTGACCCTATAGGTTCTTGTAACGTTGGCAATGTCCCTAAACCGATTTAGGAACATAAGCAATGAGCGGTATCTAGCAACACATCATTGCTACCCAAGTTACAAGAATGTTGAGCTCCAACATCACCTTTGTGACTGCTAATTGTGACTCTCACAATATGTGACAATGTCCCTCTATCCTTGACATCTAGATTGACCAATCGAGGCATAGACCGTGTCATCCTCGGTACAATCTAAATCTTGAACTCCAAGTAGACTCACTCTAATCAAATGAGCTCAATATTTCATATTGACTCATTTGGGCATGGCCATGCACTTCGTGGTCTCACTCTATCAAGAATATCGATGTCACCCCCGTCATATAGGAGGGATAGATCCCATCTACATCACTCACATCCCTCCGCATAATTCGTTACATACCCAGTAATCGCCTTTATAGTCCACCCATTTACGGGTGCCGTTTGACGAAGCCAAAGTATGCAACTCCTTATGTAGGGAACCATGGTGACATCAGGTCTAAGGACTAATAGTCATACTAATAGCCACATGAGAAAGTATATGACACTCATATAACGATCCATGATACTTTCTCATGGCGGGTCATTCAGTATACATTCTCCAATGCATACCCATGTGTCAACTTGATATCTCATATCCATGACTTGTGAGATCAAGTCATCTTGTTGACCTACATGCTAGTCTCTACGCATTAACATTGTCCCTGAATGTTAATACTCGACTAGGAATGATTAAGAGTAGTGTTCTCTATATCATCTCATTATCGATTCAACCAATCGATTGATATAGATAAGAACCTACTACTCAAGGACATTATTATATTTAGTTATTTGGCACCAATACAAGTAAATATAATAACCATGCCTTTATAAATAGGAATATGATACAATAAAGTCCATACAACAATCATCACATGATTGGCTCTAGGGCTTTCACTAACACCTAGGATGCGCGGATACTGAGCAACAAGGGCACCAAGGGCCCATGCACGCAGGCAACGAGCGACAAGCGCAAGCCTAGGACGTGCGTATAGTGAGCAGCAGGGGCACCAAGGGACCACGCACGCAGGCAGCGGGCGACAAGCGCAAGCCTAGGACGTGCGGATAGTGAGCGGCAAGGGCACGAAGGGACCACGCACGCAGGCAGCGGGCGACAAGCGCAAGCCTAGGACGCACGCGATAGTGAGCGGCAAGGATACCAAGGGACCACGCACGCAGGCAGCGGGCGACAAGCGCAAGCCTAGGATGCACATGATACTGAGCGGCATGGAGACCAAGGGACCACGCACGCAGGCAGTGGGCGACAAGCGCAAGCCTAGGACGCACATGATACTGAGCGGCATGGAGACCAAGGGACAACGCACGCAGGCAACAAGCGACAAGCACAAGCCTAGGACGCACGGATACTGAGCGACAAGGGCACCAAGGGCCCATGCACGCAGGCAACGAGCGACAAGCGCAAGCCTAGGACGTGCGTATAGTGAGCGGCAGGGAGACCAAGGGACCACGCACGCAGGCAGCGGGCGACAAGCGCAAGCCTAGGACGTGCGGATAGTGAGCGGCAGGGGCACCAAGGGACCACGCACGCAGGCAGCGGGCGACAAGCGCAAGCCTAGGACGCACGCGATAGTGAGCGGCAAGGAGACCAAGGGACCACGCACGCAGACAGCGGGCAGCCTAGGACGCACGTGATACTGAGCGGCATGGAGACCAAGGGACAACGCACACAGGCAGCAAACGAGAAGAACAAGCCTAGGACGCATGGATACTGAGCGACAAGGGCACCAACGGCCCCATGCATGCAGGCTACGAGCGATAAGCGCAAGCCTAGGACGTGCGTATAGTGAGTGGCAGGGGCACCAAGGGACAACACACGCAGCGTACGGCGTGCGCAAGCCTAGGGACGTCGGCGGATAGTGAGCGGCAGAGCACCAGGGACAACGCGCGAGCTGGCGACAAGCGCAAGCCTAGGACGTGCAGATAGTGAGCGGCAGGGGGACGAAGGGACCACGCACGCAGGCAGCGAGCGACAAGCGCAAGCCTAGGACGCACATGATACTGAGCGACATGGAGACCAAGGGACAACGCACGCAGGCAGCAAGCGACAAGCACAAGCCTAGGACGCACGGATACTGAGCAACAAGGGCAACAAGGGCCCATGCACGTAGGCAACGAGCGACAAGCACAAGCCTAGGACGTGCGTATAGTGAGCAGTAGGGGCACCAAGGGACCACGCACGCAGTGCGACAAGCACACAAGCCTAGGGCGTCGGATAGTGAGCCAGCAGGGAAGGGACCCACACGCAGCGAGCGGCAGCGCAAGCCTAGGACGCACGCGATAGTGAGCGGCAAGGATACCAAGGGACCACACATGGGGGCAGCGGGCGACAATCGCAAGCCTAGGACGCACGCGATAGTGAGCGGCAAGGAGACCAAGGGACCACGCACGCAGACAGCGGGCAGCCTAGGACGCACGTGATACTGAGCGGCATGGAGACCAAGGGACAACGCACGCAGGCAGCAAGCGACAAGCACAAGCCTAGGACGCGCGGATACTGAGCGACAAGGGCACCAACGGCCCCATGCACGCAGGCAACGAGCGACAAGCGCAAGCCTAGGACATGCATATAGTGAGCGGCAGGGGCACCAAGGGACAACGCACGCAGGCAGCGGGCGACAAGCGCAAGCCTAGGACGTGCGGATAGTGAGCGGCAGGGGCACCAAGGGACAATGCACGCAGGCAGCGGGCGACAAGCGCAAGCCTAGGACGTGCGGATAGTGAGCGGCAGGGGCACCATGGGACAACGCACGCAGGCAGCAGGCGACAAGCGCAAGCCTAGGACGCACATGATACTGAGCGGCATGGAGACCAAGGGACAACGCACGCAGGCAGCAAGCGACTAGCACAAGCCTAGGACGCACGGATACTGAGCAACAAGGGCACTAAGGGCCCATGCACGCAGGCAACGAGCGACAAGCGCAAGCCTAGGACGTGTGTATAGTGAGTAGCAGGGGAACCAAGGGACCACGCACGCAGGCAGCGGGCGACAAGCGCAAGCCTAGGACGTGCGGATAGTGAGCGGCAGGGGCACCAAGGGACCACGCACGAAGGCAGCGGGCGACAAGCGCAAGCCTAGGACGCATGCGATAGTGAGCGGCAAGGATACCAAGGGACCACGCATGCAGGCAGCGGGCGACAAGCAAAAGCCTAGGACGCACGTGATACTGAGCGGCATGGAGACCAAGGGACAACGCACGCAGGCAGCAAGCGACAAGCACAAGCCTAGGACGTGCGGATACTCAGCGACAAAGGCACCAAGGGCCCCATGCACGCAGGCAACGGGCGACAAGCGCAAGCCTAGGACGTGCATATAGTGTGCGGCAAGGGCACCAAGGGACCATGCACGCAGGCAGCGGGCGACAAGCGCAAGCCTAGGACGTGCGGATAGTGAGCAGCAAGGCCACCAAGGGACCACCCACACAGGCAACGGGCGACAAGCACAAGCCTAGGAGGCACGTGATACTGAGCGGCAAGGTGGCCAAGGGACCACGTACGCAGGCAACAGGTGACAAGCACAAGCCTAGGACGCACGCAATACTGAGCGGCAGGGAGACCATAGGAACTACGCACGCAGGCATAAAGAGGCAGGCACAAGCCGCATGCGGTGAGCAACCCGTTGCCCATCGTCGACACGACGACACCATGGGGCCATGCACGCAGGCTGCGAGCGACAAGCGCAAGACTAGGACGTTCATGACACCGCACGCGGTGAGCAACCCGTTGCCCGTCGTCGATGAGACGACACCATGGGACCACGCACGCAAGCAACGAGCGGCAAGCGCAAGCCTAGGACATGCATGACACCGAGCGACATGGCCATACCCCCATGCAAGGTAGGCGATTCAAAGGGACTTGGTGTGTACCGAGCGACATGGCCATACCCCCCGCGCACCTGCCGACACCAACGGACCAGCCCGAATGGCACCGGGGCTGCAAGCACATGGTTCGTGCCTGCGGGATATATAGGGGCAGGTGCCTAGCCCCCTGTGCAAGGCAGATGGTTCAAAGGGGCAGTTCAGAATGACAGTTTGGCGAGCGACCGACGGGGCCAATGGTCCTCCTGACGACCATTGGCATTGCAAGCCGCCGCTCATGCACGACTTTGCCAATGCATACACCGTCATTGGGGACTATGGCACCACACGCGGTGAGCAACCCGTTGCCCGTCGTCGACGAGACGACACCATGGGACCACACACGCAAGCAACGAGCGGCAAGCGCAAGCCTAGGACGTGCATGACACCGAGCGACATGGCCATACCCCCATGCAAGGTAGGCAATTCGAAGGGACTTGGTGTGTACCGAGTGACATGGCCATACCCCCGCGCACCTGCCGACACCAACGGACCAGCCTCAATGGCACCGAGTGTAACGCCCGTAAAATTCCTAGCAATTTTACAAGAATTTTTGGCTTGATGATAATGGGCTTTATGTAGGCCTTTTTTCCAAAACAAAAGAAAATAAGCCAAAAATGGATACAAGACCTAGGAATTGAACTCCAGACCTCTAGAGATAGCCAAGCCCTATAGATGTACCCACTAACCATAAGCCCAATAGGATTGTATGATTAAGGAAGGGGGGGGGAACTATAGATAAATGGGACTAAGGGTAAATGAAGAGGCATAGAAAAGAAAAGAGGAACTTCTCTTCCTCCCCCCTTTATAAAGAAGAGGGAAGATTGAAATTGTTTACTTCCTCTCTTCTTCTCTTCCTCTTCTCACCGAAATTCTAAGGCTTCCCTCTCCATTTCCCTCTTTTGGCCGAGCCTCATCCAAGCAAGAAAGCTAGGGCTAGGTTGGTTCTTTAGGTTGTCTTCTCCACCAAAAGCAACGCGAAGGATGTAAGTATCCCTCACCTGCATACGAGTAGCTTCGGTTGACGTTTTATAAAAGAAATTTACATTGTTATATTCGGCCAAGATATGATCTAGGGTTTCCATGAAGTTGTATGCCATGCTTTTGTAATTAGATGATGATGTTAGGGCTTAAAATGGATTAGGTCAAAAGTTAAACCTAGGAAAACCTATGAACCATTCGGCCAACATGGGTTTTGTTGGTGTTTTATTGAAGTTATATCTTGTTTTTGCTTGCAAGTGATGATGTTAGCATGTTATAGGGATTAGGATAAAGATCTAACTCTAGAGACCTCCATGACCCATTCGGCCAAGTCATGAACTAGGGTCTCAAAGAAGCTCTATGCTATGTTTATGCTATGTTTTATAACTAGATTATGATGTTAGGGTTTAAAGTGGGTTAGAACAAAAGCTAACCCTAATGAACACTTTAGTTCTATTCGGCCAAACCCTACTTTAGGGTTTCAATGAAGTTCCATGCCATATTATGGGAACTAGATGATGATTTTAGGGTTTAAAGTGGGTTAGAACAAAAGCTAACCCTAATGAACACTTTAGTTCTATTCGGCCAAACCCTACTTTAGGGTTTCAATGAAGTTCCATGCCATATTATGGGAACTAGATGATGATTTTAGGGTTTAAAGTGGGTTAGAACAAAAGCTAACCCTAATGAACACTTTAGTTCTATTCGGCCAAACCCCACTATAGGGTTTCAATGAAGTTCCATACTATGTTTTGTAACTATATGATGAGGTTAAGTTTAAAAAGGGGATTAGGTCAAAAGTTAAACCCAAAGGCCCTACATGGACCATTCGGCCACCTTTGGTTCTTAGGTTACAATGAAGTTCATACCATGAATTTTATGGAATTTGTATGCATATGTATGTTACTTGAATTAGGTTAAAGGTCTAAACCCTAAAAAGCCTATAAGGACCATTCGGCCACCTTTGACCTCTTTAGGGTACAATGAAGTTCATACCATGAATTGTATGCTATGTTATGTTAACGAAATCAGTTATGTTGTTATGAAATGAAGCATGCCATGCTATGTTAATGAAATAAGTTATGTGGTTATGAAATGAAGCATGCCATGCTATGTTAATGAAATAAGTTATGTTGTTATGAAATGAAGCATGCCATGCTATGTTAATGAAATAAGTTATGTTGTTATGAAATGAAGTATGCCATGCTATGTTAACGAAATAAGTTATGTTGTTATGAAATAAAGTATGCCATGACTATGTTAATGAAATAGGATAAGTTGTTATGAAATGAAGTATGCTATGCTATGTGAATGAAATGAAGCATGATGTGTATGAAATGAAGTATGCTATGCTATGTTAATGAAATAAGCTAAGATGTTATGACATGAAGTATGCTATGCTATGTGAATGAAATGAAGCATGATGCGTTATGAAATGAAGTATGCTATGCTATGTTAAAGAAATAAGCTATGTTGTAAAATAAGCATATAAGTATTTTACTTTCTGCATGGCTTGTACCAAGACCTTAACAAGGTCCAAGAAGGGATGGGCTCCTAAGATGCCCTAGGTCGATGGAATAAGACTCGGGCCTAGGACGGGCTTCTATGTATGATTGCCCCTAGGTCGATGGAATAAGATTCGGGCCTAGTACGGGATGGGCTCCAAGATGCCTTAGGTCGATGGAGTAAGACTCGGGCCTAGGATGGGCTTCTACGCTATGACGATTGCCCCTAGGTCGATGGAATAAGACTCGGGCCTAGAAACCTATTAGGTTCGAGACTTGCTACCTCGGGCCTATTTAGGGATGCGCGCTATGATAATGAAGAAGTGGTACAATGCCGGGCCCAAATATGTTGAGATTTATATTTACGTACCTAGTGTATATATTTTCAAAAGCATCTTGCATATGTATGTCATGATTGTTAAGTTACATGTTATGTTAAGTAATATGCCATGATTGTTAAGTTACATGTAATGTTAAATAATATGCCATGATTGTTAAGTTACATGTTATGTTAAGTAATATGCCATGATTGTTAAGTTACATGTTATGTTAAGTAATATGCCATGATTGTTAAGTTACATGTAATGTTAAATAATATGCCATGATTGTTAAGTTACATGTAATGTTAAATAATATGCCATGATTGTTAAGTTACATGTTATGTTAAGTAATATGCCATGATTGTTAAGTTACATGTTATGTTAAGTAATATGCCATGATTGTTAAGTTACATGTTATGTTAAGTAATATGTCATGATTGTTAAGTTACATGTTATGTTAAGTAATATGCCATGATTGTTAAGTTACATGTTATGTTAAGTAATATGCCATGATTGTTAAGTTACATGTTATGTTAAACGATATGCCAAGAACGTTAAGTTATATGTTATGAAAGTTATGTTTTATGATATGTTATGAACGTTTACATGCTTACGTTAGATATGTCATGAAAGTTATGTTTTACAATATGCTATGAATGTTTACATGTTTACGTTAGATACATTACAAGTTATGTTTGATGATACGGTGATCCATGTTATATTGCTTCTACGTTGTGAATGCTGCATGCCATGATTAATGATAATGTATGGTTTTAGTGAGTAGGACAGGATCTTACTAAGCCTATGTGCTTATAGTTTATCTTTCCCTCGTACTGCAGATAAGGGTAAGGGATGGATAAACTAAAGGGAGCAGCAGGAGGGGCCAATGTGTGTGGTAGTAGCATGGTGGAGAAGATCCGTTAGGTCTAAACATGTTTACCTATGATAAAGATGTCTATTCATGTCCTCACTTATGTCTCCTTATGATGATGATGTTATGAATTTACTAAGCACTAAGTATCTGCATATATGATGCATGCTCTATGTTAAGAAGAAGAAGTAAAGAAGAAGTAAGAAGAAGTATCTATCCACGCTATGAAGCATACTCTATGCTAAGAAGAAGAAGTATATATATATATATGTATATATGTGTTAATGCATGTTTATGTTTAAAAGAAAAACAAAAAAAAAAAAAGTATTAAGAAGTATGTCTAAAGTCTTCCGCTGTGAGAATTAAGAAGTATGTATAAAGTCTTCCGCTGTATGTAATGTATGTACGGTCGCGTCACGCGCCGCCTCTCCGGACATTTAGGGTCCCGGAAGGGCGGGCGTGACACCGAGGCTGCAAGCACATGGTTCGTGCCTGCGGGATATATAGCGGCAGGTGCGCAGCCCCCTATGCAAGGCAGATGGTACAAAGGGGCAGTTCAGTATGACAGTTTGGCGAGCGATCGACAGGACCAATGGTCCTCCTGACGACCATTGGCATTGCAAGCTGCCGCTCGTGCACGACTTTGCCAATGCATACACCGTCGCTAGGGACTATGGCACCGCACGCGGTGAGCAACCCGTTGCCCGTCGTCGACGAGACGACACCATGGGACCACGCACGCAAGCAACGAGCGACAAGCGCAAGCCTAGGACGTGCATGACACCGAGCGACATGGCCATACCCCCATGCAAGGTAGGCGATTCGAAGGGACTTGGTGCGTACCTGCCGACACCAACGGACTAGCCCCATGGGCACTGGGCTGCAAGCACATGGTTCGTGCCTCCGGAATATATAGCGGCAGGTGCCCAGCCCCCTGTGCAAGGCATATGGTTCAAAGGGGCAGTTCAGGATGACAGTTTGGCGAGCGACCGACGGGGCCAATGGTCCTCCCAACGACCATTGGCATTGCAAGTCGCCGCTCGTGCACGACTTTGCCAATGCATACACCGTCGTTGGGGACTATGGCACCGCACGCGGTGAGCAACCCGTTGCCCGTCGTCGACGAGACGACACCATTGGACCACGCACGCAAGCAACGAGCGGCAAGCGCAAGCCTAGGACGTGCATGACACTGAGTGACATGGCCATACCTCCCATGCAAGGTAGGCGATTCGAAGGGACTTGGTGTGTATCGAGCGACATGGCCATACCCCCCGCGCACCTGCCGACACCAACGGACTAGCCCCATGGGCACTGGGGCTGCATGCACATGGTTCGTGCCTGCGGGATATATAGCGGCAGGTGCCCATTACGCAAGGCATATGGTTCAAAGGCGATTCGGGATGACGATTTGAAGCGGCGACCGACAGGGCCAATGGTCCTCCCGACGACCATTGGCATTGCAAGCCGCCGCTCTGCACGACTTTGCCAATGCATACACCATCGTTGGGGACTACCGCACCGCACGCGGTGAGCAACCCGTTGCCCGTCGTCGACGCGATGACACCATGGGACCTCGCACGCAAGCAACGAGCGCCAAGCGCAAGCCTAGGACGTGCATGACACTGAGCGACATGGCCATACCCCCATGCAAGGTAGGCGATTCGAAGGGACTTGGTGTGTACAGAACGACATGGCCATACCCCCCCCGCGCACCAGCCGACACCAACGGACCAGCCCCAATGGCACCGGGGCAGCAAGCACATGGTTCGTGCCTGCAGGATATATAGCGGTGTGCCTTCAGGTGCGATGGTTCAAAGGCGATTCAGGATAATGGTTGGCGAGCGACCGACGGGGCCAATGGTCCTCCCGACGACCATTGGCATTGCAAGTCGCCGCTCATGAACGACTTTGCCAATGCATACACCGTCGTTGGGGACTATGGCACCGCACGCGGTGAGCAACCCGTTGCCCGTCGTCGACGAGACGACACCATGGGACCACGCACGCAAGCAATGAGCGGCAAGCGCAAGCCTAGGACGTGCATGACACCGAGCGACATGGCCATACCTCCAATGCAAGGTAGGCGATTCGAAGGGACTTGGTCTGTACAGAACGACATGGCCATACCCCCCGCGCACCTGCCGACACCAACGGACCAGCCCCAATGGCACCGGGGCTGCAAGCACATGGTTCGTGCCTGCGGGATATATAGCGGCAGGTGCCTAGCCCCCTGTGCAAGGCAGATGGTTCAAAGGGGCAGTTTAGGATGACAGTTTGGCGAGCGACCGACGGGGCCAATGGTCCTCCCGACGACCATTGGCATTACAAGCCGCCGCTCGTGCATGACTTTGCCAATGCATACACCGTCGTTGGGGACTATGGCACCGCACGCGGTGAGCAACCCGTTGCCCGTCGTCGACAAGACGACACCATGGGACCACGCACGCAAGCAACGAGCGGCAAGCGCAAGCCTAGGACGTGCATGACACCGAGCGACATGGCCATACCCCCATGCAAGGTAGGCGATTCGAAGGGACTTGGTGTGTAGAGAACGACATGGCCATACCCCCCGCGCACCTGCCGACACCAACGGACCAGCCCCAATGGCACCGGGGCTGCAAGCACATGGTTAGTGCCTGCGGGATATATAGCGGCAGGTGCCCACGTGCAAGCGCGATGGTTCAAAGGGGCTTCAGATGGCGAGCGACCGACGGGGCCAATGGTCCTCCCGACGACCATTGGCATTGCAAGCCGCCGCTCGTGCATGACTTTGCCAATGCATACACCGTTGTTGGGGACTATGGCACTGCACGCGGTGAGCAACCCGTTGCCCGTCGTCGACAAGACGACACCATGGGACCACGCACGCAAGCAACGAGCGGCAAGCGCAAGCCTAGGACGTGCATGACACCGAGCGACATGGCCATACCCCCATGCAAGGTAGGCGATTCGAAGGGACTTGGTGTGTACCGAGCGACATGGCCATACCCCCCGCGCACCTGCGGACACCAACGGACCAGCCCCAATGGCACCGGGGCTGCAAGCACATGGTTCGTGCCTGCTGGATATATAGCGGCAGGTGCCCACCGCATAAGCGAGTATGGTTCAAAGGGGCACTTCAGATGACGCCATGAAGCGATCGACGGGGCCAATGGTCCTCCCGACGACCATTGGCATTGCAAGCCGCCGCTCGTGCATGACTTTTCCAATGCATACACCGTCGTTGGGGTATATGGCACCGCACGCGGTGAGCAACCCGTTGCCCGTCGTCGACGAGATGACACCATGGGACCACGCACGCAAGAAACGAGCGGCAAGCGCAAGCCTAGGACGTGCATGACACCGAGCGACATGGCCATACCCCCATGCAAGGTAGGCGATTAGAAGGGACTTGGTGTGTACCGAGCGACATGGCCATACCCCCGTGCACCTGCCGACACCAACGGACCAGCCCCTATGGCACCGGGGCTGTAAGCACATGGTTCGTGCCTGCGGGATATAGAGTGGCAGGTGCCCAGCCCCCTGTGCAAGGCAGATGGTACAAAGGGCGATTCGGGATGTGATTTGGCGGCGGCCGTGGTCCTATCGACGACCATTGGCATTGCAAGCCGCCGCTCGTGCACGACATTGCCAATGTATACACCGTCACTGGGGACTATGCCACCGCACGCGGTGAGCAACCCGTTGCCCGTCGTCGACGAGACGACACCATGGGACCACGCACGCAAGCAACGAGCGGCAAGCGCAAGCCTAGGACGTGCATGACACCGAGCGACATGGCCATACCCCCATGCAAGGTAGGCGATTAGAAGGGACTTGGTGTGTACCGAGCGACATGGCCATACCCCCGTGCACCTACCGACACCAACGGACCAGCCCCAATGGCACCGGGGCTACAAGCACATGGTTCGTGCCTGCGGGATATAGAGTGGCAGGTGCCCAGCCCCCTGTGCAAGGCAGATGGTACAAAGGGGCAGTTCAGGATGACAGTTTGGCGAGCGACCGACGGGGCCAATGGTCCTCCCGACGACCATTGGCATTGCAAGCCGCCGCTCGTGCACGACTTTGCCAATGTATACACCGTCACTGGGGACTATGCCACCGCACGCGGTGAGCAACCCGTTGCCCGTCGTCGACGAGACGACACCATGGGACCACGCACGCAAGCAACGAGCGGCAAGCGCAAGCCTAGGACGTGCATGACACCGAGCGACATGGCCATACCCCCATGCAAGGTAGGCGATTCGAAGCGACTTGGTGTGTTCCGAGCGACATGGCCATACCCCCGCGCACCTACCGACACCAACGGACCAGCCCCAATGGCACCGGGGTCTGCAAGCACATGGTTCGTGCCTGTGGGATATATAGCGGCAGGTGCCCAGCCCCCTGTGCAAGGCAGATGGTACAAAGGGGCAGTTCAGAATGACATTTTGGCGAGCGACCGACGGAGCCAATGGTCCTCCCGATGTCCATTGGCATTACAAGCCGCCGCTCGTGCACGACTTTGCCAATGCATACACCGTCGTTGGGGACTATGGCACCGCACGCGGTGAGCAACCCGTTGCCCGTCGTCGACGAGACGACACCATGGGACCACGCACGCAAGCAACGAGCGGCAAGCGCAAGCCTAGGACGTGCATGACACCGAGCGACATGGCCATACCCCCATGCAAGGTAGGCAATTCGAAGGGACTTGGTGTGTACCGAGCGACATAGCCATACCCCCCGCGCACTTGCCAACACCAACGGACTAGCCCCATGGGCACTGGGGCTGTAAGCACATGGTTCGTGCCTGCGGGATATATAGCGGCAGGTGCCTAGCCCCCTGTGCAAGGCATATGGTTCAAAGGGGCAGTTCAGGATGACAGTTTGGCGGGCGACTGACGGGGCCAATGGTCCTCTTGACGACCATTGGCATTGCAAGCCGCCGCTCATGCACGACTTTACCAATGCATACACCGTCGTTGGGGACTATCGCACCGGACGCGGTGAGCAACCCGTTGCCCGTCGTCGACGCGACGACACCATGGGACCACGCACGCAAGCAACGAGCGGCAAGTGCATGCCTAGGACGTGCATGACACCGAACGACATGGCCATACCCCCATGCAAGGTAGGCGATTCGAAGGGACTTGGTGTGTACCGAGCGACATGGCCATACCCCCCGCGCACCTGCCGACACCAACGGACCAGCCCCAATGGCACCGGGGCTGCAAGCACATGGTTCGTGCCTGCGGGATATATAGCGGCAGGTGCCCAGCCCCCTGTGCAAGGCAGATGGTTCAAAGGGGCAGTTCAGGATGACAGTTTGGCGAGCGACCGACGGGGCCAATGGTCCTCCCGACGACCATTGGCATTGCAAGCCGCCGCTCGTGCACGACTTTGCCAATGCATACACCGTCGTTGGGGACTATGGCACCGCACGCGGTGAGCAACCCGTTGCCCGTCGTCGACGAGACGACACCATGGGACCACGCACGCAAGCAACGAGCGGCAAGCGCAAGCCTAGGACGTGCATGACACCGAGCGACATGGCCATACCTGTTGGGATCTCTTTATGCAAAATAGCATATGCGCAATGGAAAAATTAGGATCCATTCCAAGTGCTCCTTGCGAAAGAAAAACTCGTACAAAAATAAATTTCTCAAAAGAAAACCTATCTTATAGTAGAGTTCTACCTTTGTTGCGTGCCCTTTGCAATCCCGCTTTTCCTTGGATGTGTTGGATCTTTTAGCACGATCAAATGTTCGTGCCTCTATATGTATCCACACGAGCAAGCTCTTGTCTCACAAAAGAAAACTAGAAGATCTCTCCTTTACTTCTTGCTAGAGAAGTCCCTAAAGGAGAGGAAGGTAGGGAAGAAGAGAAAGGAAGAAGAAGACTACTCTTCTTGCTAGCTTACACTCACAAAACCACACAACAAAAGCCTCTCCCACCATGCTCTCACCAAGCCTTAAGCTCCAACTCAACTCCTTTGGCCGGCCACCCCATGGGGTGTTTTATAGGATTTGAAAAACCTTTCATCTCCTATCACATTCAATGCAATCAATGGCATTGAAAGATAATTAAACAAGGAGTTATCCTCCTTGTTTTG
This sequence comes from Wurfbainia villosa, assembly GCA_025175895.1. Lineage (NCBI taxonomy): Eukaryota > Viridiplantae > Streptophyta > Magnoliopsida > Zingiberales > Zingiberaceae > Wurfbainia > Wurfbainia villosa. Next base: position 114,546,117 of record CM045986.1, read on the forward strand.
GCCGGCCACATGTGGAGGAAATCCAAGGGTCAAAACCCTTTGTCTCCTTCCAACTCATCAAGCTTAGGTGGCATGCTTATGTGGCATGCTTAGTTGGCATGCTTAGGTGGCATGCTTATGTGGCATTCATGGATGTTGAATTAATCTTATTAATTCAATAAGCTTATGTTATCATATTGAATTAATCTCATTAAATCAATAAGGTATCATATTGAATTAATCTTATTAAATCAATTAAGCTTAGCATATTGAATTAATCTCATTAAATCAATAAGCTAAAATTCTCTTTAAGCTTAAAGTCCAAAAACCATTTTGTACTTAAGCTTATTCCCAAATTATTCTAGTCAAACTAGAATGCACTAATTCTTCTAATCATCATGCTCTTTGTGTGTGACCCTATAGGCTCTCATAACGTTGGCAGTGGATCTAAACTTAGATACACAAGCAATGAGCGGCATCTAGCAATACATCATTGCTACCCAAGTTACGAGATAAGTCAAGATCCGACTAACCTTTCCGTGACTACTATAATGTATGACCGTGTCCTTCTATCCTTGATATCAGATTGACCAATGAGGCATAGACCATGTCATCCTCGATCAATCTATGTGTTTCTTGATCCCTGAGTAAACTAACTCAACCAAATGAGCTAAATATCTCATATTGACTCATTCGAGCATGGCCATGCATTTTAGTAGTTCCACTCAATCAAGGGGCCCACAGATATCACTCCGGTCATATGGGAGGGATAGATCCCATCTACATCACTCACATCCCTCCGCATAATTTGTTATATACCCAGTAATCGCCTTTATGGTCCACCCTGTTACGGGTGATGTTTGACGATACCAAAGTACATAACTCCTTATGTAGGGAACCGTAGTGACTTCAGGTTTGAGGACTATTCATACCAATAGTCACATGAGAAAGTTTATGACACTCATATGACGATCCATGAAACTTTCTCATGGCGGGTCAGTTCAGTATATATTCTCTAATATATACCCATGTGTCAACTTGATATCATATATCCATGACTTGTGAGATCAAGTCATCAATTGACCTACATGCTAGTCTTAATGTATTAATATTGCCCTTGCATATTAATACTTGACTAGGAACATTTAGGAAAGTGTTCTCTACAACCTCTCATAATCAATTCTGCCAATTGATGTGCTGTAGATAAGAACCTACTTTTTCTAGGGCATTATTATATTTAATTTAGCTGGCACAAGCAAGATGTAAATATAATAACCAATCCTTTGCCTTTATAGAATATGATACAAAATGTTCCCTATTCAACCATCACATGATTGGTTCTAGGGCTATAACTAACAATCTCCCACTAGCACTAGTACCAATCACTATGATATCTAATACCTAGTGACCTAGTGTGACCATCATGCTTCCTCTGTGCCAAAGCCTTGGTCAATGGATCTGCGATGTTAGCTTCTGTCGGTACTCTGCATATCCTCACATCTCCTCTATCGATGATCTCTCGAATGAGATGGAAGCGCCGCAGTATGTGTTTGGTCCGCTGATGTGATCAGGGTTCCTTAGCCTGTGCAATAGCCCCATTGTTGTCACAATAGAGGTCTATTGGATCTGCAATGCTAGGAACTACTCCAAGTTCACTGATGAACTTGCGGAGCCAAACAGCCTCCTTTGGTGCATCAGACGCAGCAATATACTCGGCTTCTATTGTAGAATCAGCAACTGTGTCCTGCTTCGAACTTTTCCAGCTCACAGCTCCACCATTCAGGCAAAACACGTACCCCGATTGCGATCTATAGTCATCCTTGTCTGTTTGGAAGCTTGCATCACTGTAACCCTTTACAGCTAGCTCCTCATTGCCTCCAAATATCAGGAAATATTCTTTCGTTCTTCGTAAGTATTTAAGAATATTTTTGACTGCTATCCAGTGACTTTCACCTGGATCCGACTGGTATCTACTCGTCATGCTCAAAGCATACGAGACATCAGGACGAGTACAAAGCATGGCTTACATGATAGACCCTGTGGCAGATGCATAAGGGATCTTATCCATGCGATCTCTCTCCTCCTTAGAAGAGGGACATTGAGTCTTCGAAAGACTCACACCATGTGATAAAGGCAGAAATCCTTTCTTGGAGTTTTGCATAGCAAAACGATCTAGCACTTTATCAATGTATGTACTCTGACTTAGGCCAAGTAATCTTTTAGATCTATCTTTATAGATCTTGATGCCTAAAATATAGGCAGCTTCACCTAAGTCTTTCATCGAGAAACAATTCCCTAACCACATCTTCACAGACTGGAGTGAGGGAATATCATTTCCGATGAGAAGTATGTCATCTACATACAAGACAAGAAATACAACTGTGCTCCCACTATTTCTCTTGTAGACACAAGGTTCATCTTCATTCTTGATGAAACCAAACTCCTTGATTGCATCATCGAATCGAAGATTCCAGCTTCGAGAGGCTTGCTTTAGTCCATAAATGGACCTTTGCAGTTTGCATACCTTTCCAGGATGCTTTGGATCTTCAAAAACCTCAGACTGTGTCATGTACACATCCTCGATTAGCTTTCCATTCAGAAAAGCGGTTTTGACATCCATCTGCCAGATCTCATAATCGTGGTAGGCTGCAATAGCAAGTATGATCCGAATGGATTTAAACATCGCAACTGGTGAAAAGGTTTCATCATAGTCAATACCATGAATTTGTTTGAATCCTTTAGCCACCAATCTACCTTTATAGGTATGCTTATTACCATCCATGTCAGTCTTTACTTTAAAGACCCACTTACACCCAATAGGTTTTACCCCTTCAGGTGGATCAACCAAAGTCCATACTTGGTTAGTGTACATGGATTCCATTTCGGATCTCATGGCCTCTAGCCATTTCTCGGAATCTGGGCTCATCATAGCTTCTTGATAGGATTTAGGCTCATCAAGATCGACAAGCAATACTTCACCGTTTTCAGTCAAGAGAAAAGAATATCTCTCGGGTTGACGACGGATCCTATCAGATCTACGAAGAGGTTGGTCTACTTGAATAGGTGTTTGCTCCACAACTCTTTGGGCAACAATTTCCTCATCCACAACACTTTGTGGTGCCTGTTCATTTTCCATCGAAGCCTTAGTGTTATCTTCATCCTGAATTTCTTCAAGATGAATTTTACTCCCACTAGTTTTTCTAGAAATAAATTCTCTTTCTAGAAAGACATCATTTCTGGCAACAAACACCTTGCCATGTGTGGGATTGTAAAAGTAATATCCCTTAGTTTCCTTGGGATATCCTACAAAATAACACTTATCTGATTTGGGTCCTAGTTTATCTGAGACTTGACATCTAACATAAGTTTCACAACCCCAAATCTTTATAAAAGACATTTTGGGACTCTTCCCAGTCCATAACGTGTATGGTGTCTTTTCTACGGCTTTTGATGGGACGCGATTAAGTGTGAAAGTGGCTGTCTCTAGAGCTAAACCCCAAAAGGAAGTAGGTAGATCAGTCTGGCTCATCATTGATCGTACCATATCTAATAGAGTACGATTTCTACTTTCAGATACACCATTCCATTGTGGTGTTCCAGGTGGAGTGAGTTGGGATATTATCCCTCACTCAGCCAGGTGATGACGAAATTCTTGACTAAGATATTCACCACCTCGATCTGATCGAAGTAGCTTAATACGCTTACCAAGTTGGTTTTGTACTTCATTCTTGAATTCTTTGAACTTTTCAAAGGATTCTGACTTATGTCTCATCAAATATAAGTAGCCAAATCTACTCATATCATCAGCGAAAGTAATAAAGTACTTATAGCCTCCTCTGGCTTCGACATTGAAAGGGCCACATACATCAGTATGTATGAGTCCTAACAAGTCCGTCGCTCTCTCGCCATGTCCACTAAATGGAGTTTTAGTCATCTTTCCTAAAAGACAAGATTCGCATATCTCATATGATTCAAAATCAAATGAGTCCAATAATCGATCTTTATGGAGTTGGGATATGCGTTTTTCATTTATGTGACCTAGGTGACAGTGCCAGAGATATGTTTGGTTCAAATTATTCGATTTGAACCGTTTGGTATTTACGTTATAAATTGGGTTTTCTAAATCTAGAACATAGAGACCATTCATAAGTGGTGCATTACAATAGAACATTTCATTCAAATAAATGGAACAACATTTGTCCTTTATTATAAAAGAGAAGTTTTTCTTGTCTAAACAAGATACAGAGATTATGTTCTTTGTTAATGTAGGTACATAAAAGCACTCCTCTAGTTCTAAGATAAGCCCAGTGGGCAAAGACAAAGAATATGTTCCTACAGCTACAGCAGCAACTTTTGTGCCATTGCCTACTCGTAGGTCCACTTCGCCTTTTGCCATTAGTCTACTATTTCTTAGTCCCTGCACATTAGTACAAATGTGAGATGCACATCCGGTATCTAATACCTATGTAGAAGAAATAGATAGATTAACTTCTATAACGTGTATACCTGAGGCAGAAGTCCCACTTCTTTTATTCTTTACTTCCTCAAGGTACAGTTTACGTTCTTGCTTGAGGATAATCCTCAAGTTCCTATACCAGTCTAGAAAGTTAGCTCCATTGAGCTTGTCTTTCTCAAGGATAGATCGCAAGTTGAGGGGGTGTGTCGTGTTAGATGACATGGTGATCTACAACATTAAAATGCAAAATTAAGTATCATACCTAAGTCATTTAATTAGGCCTTTAATTAAATGAGGCTCCCACTAAATTCTCATAGCTTTGATATGAGCTAATTATTGATGTAGGCAAACACATTTTGCTTACATCATTAGCTTCTATTTAGCTATAAATTTATATGGGATAAAGATCCACATCATAATTCGTCTTGAGTTAGCTTTGGCTAATCGCCCAAGACGTAGTATGATTAGGTAGGCAATCTTTTGCCAATTACATCTGATGTAACTCTTTAATAGCTTTGGTTAAGTTTAGATTAGTTTAGTGCTTATTCCTAAACCAGCTTCCAGGCCGTGGCGAGGCACAGAGGCCTTCTTGGATATCGGAGCAACGACCACTTCTAAGACAAAGCTGATGTTCGGAAATCACACAAAACTAATTTTTAAAACTTATGTTCAAAGCTAATATATGCCTCTACTTTCTTAATTAAGTCTTAACCAAGTTTGATAGCGGGACATCACGATTATCCACTCGCACTCTTCCAAGATAAAATGCATTGCTTTGCTTTGGCAAACCCAATAACAAATCATCGAGGAAGTAGTGAGTACCAAACTTTGGTAGGCATATCGTTTAGACTTATTAAGAAATAAACTTAAACATGCATCACATATATATTAGCATACATCACATATAAGCTAAATTAACATGCATCACATACATATTAGCATACTAAGCTTGTCATGGTTATGGCCCTTATTCTACAATCTTCTCAAGCCAATGAGAAGATTGATTGGTCAACCTAGCGATAGCATCTTCTCCCAAGTGCTTCCTTTTGGTTGTCGTGTGTTGTTGACTTCCTCCTTGTAACATCATCTTCCAATGGACCCTCCATCTTTATTTTGTATATTACAAAAGGAGAAATACTCGAGTTACATTCGAGTCTAAAACTAATTTTACAACAAGATTTTTAAAAGAAAGGCACGACTCGTAGGCCGTATTAAGAATTACAACACACATTCACAAACTTTTTGGGACTAGGCCATAACCATGCACCATGTCATTTTTAACTTTTAAAAGACATCGGATATTTTATTATGTTTGAAAAATTGCTAATGCAATTATCAACTCATAATAAAATTTATCCTACTTCTATATCATATATAAAATAGGGAAAGACTATTTTTATACGATCTTTCGCAAGTGGCTCTGATACCACTGTTGGGATCTCTTTATGCAAAATAGCATATGCGCAACGGAAAAATTAGGATCCCTTCCAAGTGATCCTTGCGAAAGAAAAACTTGTACAAAAATAAATTTCTCAAATGAAAACCTATCTTATAGGAGAGTTCTACCTTTGTTGCGTGCCCTTTGCAATCCCGCTTTTCCTTGGATGTGTTGGATCTTTTAGAAAGTTCAAATGTCCGTGCCTCTATATGTATCCACATGAGCAAGCTGAGCTCAATATCTCATATTAACTCATTCGAGCATGACCATGCATTTTAGTAGTTTCACTCAATCAAGGGGCCCACAGATATCACTCCCGTCATATGGGAGGGATAGATCCCATCTACATCACTCACATCCCTCCGAATAATTTGTTATATACCCAGTAATTGCCTTTATGGTCCACCCTGTTATGGGTGACATTTGACGATACCAAAGTACATAACTCCTTATGTAGGGAACCGTAGTGACTTCAGGTTTGAGGACTATTCATACCAATAGTCACATGAGAAAGTTTATGACACTCATATGACGATCCATGAAACTTTCTCATGGCGGGTCAGTTCAGTATAAATTCTCTAATATATTTCCATGTGTCAACTTGATATCATATATCCATGACTTGTGAGATCAAGTCATCAATTGACCTACATGCTAGTCTTAATGTATTAATATTGCCCTTGCATATTAATACTTGACTAGGAACATTTAGGAAAGTGTTCTCTACAACCTCTCATAATCAATTCTGCCAATTGATGTGCTGTAGATAAGAACCTACTTTTTCTAGGGCATTATTATATTTAATTTAGCTGGCACAAGCAAGATGTAAATATAATAACCAATCCTTTGCCTTTATAGAATATGATACAAAATGATCCCTATTCAACTATCACATGATTGGTTCTAGGGCTATAACTAACAATACCCCCATGCAAGTTAGGCGATTCGAAGGTACTTGGTGTGTACCGAGCAACTTGGACATACCCCCCGCGCACCTGCCGACACCAACGGACCAACCCCAATGGCACCGGGGCTGCAAGCACATGGTTCGTGCCTGCGGAATATATAGCGGCAGGTGCCCAGCCCCCTGTGCAAGGCAGATGGTTCAAAGGGGCAGTTCAGAATGACAGTTTGGTGAGCGACCGACGGGGCCAATGGTCCTCCCGACGACCATTGGCATTGCAAGCCGCCGCTCATGCACGACTTTACCAATGCATACACCGTCGTTGGGGACTACCGCACCGCACGCGGTGAGCAACCCGTTGCCCGTCATCGACGCGACGACACCATGGGACCACGCACGCAAGCAACGAGCGACAAGCGCAAGCCTAGGACGTGCATGACACTGAGCAACATGGCCATACCCCCATGCAAGGTAGGCGATTCGAAGGGACTTGGTGTGTACCGAGCGACATGGTCATTGCGCACCTGCCGACACCAACGGACCAGCCCCATGGGCACCGGGCCTGCAAGCACATGGTTTGTGCATGCGGGATATATAGCGGCAGGTGCCCAGATGGTTCAAAGGGGCAGTTCAGGATGACAGTTTGGCGAGTGATCGACGAGGCCAATGGCCCTCCCGACAACCGTTGGCATTGCAAGCCGC
>CM045986.1:114558595-114628595 GCA_025175895.1 Wurfbainia villosa
CTAAGCACATCACAGACCTGTTATTGCCTCAAACTTCCGTGACCTACACGGCCATAGTCCCTCTAAGAAGCTGGTCGTGAAAGGATGCATCCGCGTAGCTAGTTAGCAGGCTGAGGTCTCGTTCGTTAACGGAATTAACCAGACAAATCGCTCCACCAACTAAGAACGGCCATGCACCACCACCCATAGAATCGGAGGGTCAGATGGAGGATGAGTACCTACTCATGAGGAAAAGGGTGGAAGCATTGGAACAAGCAGAATACTTATTCTATCTGCAGCATGCCAAACATGAATATATGCGGGATGTTGACAGAAATAACTCCTATTTTCATGCACTAGTTAAAAGAAACAATAAGAGGAGGGAAGTAACAGTGGTTGAAAAGAGTAATGGGGAGCATACGAGCTCACATGAGGAAGTAGTGAGAGAGTTCCTACAATATTTTTAGGGACAGCTGGGAGAGCATGGAAGCAAAAGTCAATATCAAGGTGCCTGCATGGAGTTTGGTAGGAAGCTAACGGAGACACAGCAATTACGAATGGTCAGGATTCCAACAGAAGCAGAGATCAAAGATGCATTATATGGGATCGGGGATCTCAAAGCTCCAGGACCAGACGGGTATAACTCAAAATTTTTCAAGCACTCGTGGGATACTGTCAAGCACGATGTGGTAGCTGCTATCACGGAATTCTTTGAGAATGGCCAGCTACTCAAAACATAGAACCACACCCTAATTGCCCTGGTACCTAAGTCTCAGCATTCAAGTAAAGTGCAAGATTACAGACCAATCTCATGCTGTTCAGTGATCTACAAAGTAATTAGCAAAATCTTAGCCAGCAGAATTGCAGAAATTGCTGATCACCTCCTGAATCCGGCACAAACTGCTTTTGTTCAAGGTCATTGCATATCGGATAACATCCACCTTGCCCAGGAATTGATGCGAAGTTACACAAGAAAAAGAATTTCTCCGAGATGTATACTGAAGGTTGATCTACAAAAGGCCTTTGATTCTGTGAACTGGGAATTTTTGCAGGATGTCCTCCGGTCGCTGCAGTTTCCGGATAGATTTATAGAATGGATTAAGGAATGTGTCACCACCACTTCTTTCTCAGTAATTATCAACGGGAACATGCACAGCTACTTTGCAGGAGGCAGAGGACTCAGGCAAGGGGACCCCCTATCCCCATATCTCTTTGGCATGTGTATGGAATATTTATCCAGGCTACTAGCCAAACAAACCTGCAGGTCATATTTTCACTTCCATCCTAAGTGCGAGGAACTAAGGATAGCACATTTAGTATATGCTGATGATTTGCTGCTTCTGGGGCATTGGGATGAATCGACGATCAAGGTGCTAATGGAGTGCCTATCACAGTTTGCTGGAATGGCAGGTTTGAATGCGAACATGGCAAAATCTAACATCTTCCTGGCAGGAGTTCATACGACAATCAAGGAGAGACTGCTGGCTATCACTGGGTTCCAGGAAGGGCGCATGCCTTACAGATATCTGGGGGTTCCGATTGCATCAAAAAAACTGAGAATTTCAGACTATAGTGCGCTCACAGACACACTGGACAGGCAGATAAAAATCTGGCCAAGAAACACGCTCTCATATGCAGGGAAAAGTCAGCTCATTACCTCGGTCCTTCAGGGTGTCGAAAGCTATTGGATGTCCATATTGTCGCTGCCGATAGGAGTCATTGAAAAAATCTATAGCACCTGCAGAGCATTCATGTGGACAACCAAAAACCCTCCAATAGCATGGGCAGAAATGTGTAAACCGAAGGAGGAGGGAGGCATGGGACTGCAATGTTAGTAATATATGAGAGATGTCCTAAGGCAATCGCCTTATGTATGAACCATTTATATGATAAATGAAGATTCACTATTTGAGTATACATATTTTATGTATTTGATTGGATCTTAAACTCATTTACTGAATGTCCACGATACGATTCACAACATGAGAGAATTTGTGATTGGATCACAACTAGTGAGTATCTCTACATGTGTAATTGTGATGTATCGGAATTATCCCTAGTCAATGAATTGATGGATTTGGACACCATCAAATCTGTCGAGACTAGCACGAGGTATACTCCTTGGTGTATCCAAGCAGCTGATTCTCACTGGCTGGAGACATAGTGATGTCCGGAGTTAATCGTGGATGCTAGTTATGGTAACTAGTTCATTGGAGTGACCAACCGTAAGACTTCATATGGTTTTCTGCATATATAGATATGTCAATGAAGTTCTTACTGTGGCTTAAGTGCGATGTTCCTTTGACTTGCGGTATTCAAGTCATCTTGATCATAGAGACTTATGCTTTGACATCTTAAGCAAACATCTCTAAGGAGATGTGGACCCGGGATGATTGGGTATAAGTCGAAGTGATCGAAGGTGTTTGAATAGCCTATAAAGGATTCACCACTCCTTGCGAGGAGATGTATACCTATGGCCTCTCGTCGGATTGTTACTAAAGTCTTTGGCCAAAGCATTACATGTTTAGAGTAAGGTACTCTTCGATACATGTGGAGTAACTAGAATCCGTAGGACGAGGAAATGATACTTGGGCTAGGTGTGACGTAGTCAGCCTAGTGGGGACTGACACAATAGACCATGTCCTGAACCAAGTGGGTATAAGATGAGTGAAGGGAATGGGGCGATTCATTCAAGCTCTTGAAGGGTTTGAAATAGTTACGGATCAACCGTTGATCTTTTCGGTTAATTGGGGATCATGATGTACTACTAGGTGCCACTCATGATCGTTCTATAATTAATGGTTAATTATAGACGGCCAACATAAACCGAGAACCTATTTGGTCACACGCACAACGAGTGTAATTCAAAGGATTTAAAACGAGCTTGAGAATGGGATTCTCAGACCGAGAGAAACTATGTTTGGTTGGACCAAACATAAAGCGAGCATGAAATTGTTTCAGTCGCAATGGAAGCGTGGATGGGCCGTGTCTTATGAAGACATAATGGATGGACCAAAATGGTTTGGTCCTAATCCAATGGATGAGAATAAACCAAAGGGTTTGGTTTATATTAAACGAATGAACCAAAGGTTGGTTCGGTTCGTTTTAACTTAAAATAAACCATCACGGTTTGGTTTATTTTAACTTATCTTAATGGAGCGGGTTAACGGGCTTTATGGATATGATCCATTAACCACTAAGAGAATTAGTTCTCTATAAAATAGGGATTAAACCCTAACCCTAAACCTAATCAAACTTGGCCGCCCAACCCCTCCCTCTCCTATTCGGCGCCCAACTCCAAGCTGCCGCCGCCCAGCCCAAAGGTCCTCCAACCGGCGTCCAGAAGGTTGCTTCCTTCCTCCTCGCCGGCGTCGAGCTGCTGCCGGAAGAGTTCCGGTCATCCTCCTTAGGTTTGGCATCAAGGTGAGCACTTTGCTTCCTTGGTTTTGGCCGGCGCCTACTCCTCCACCAAGCTGTCCAGTTTTCTGGACAGCTTCTTCTCCTCTCGTCGGAGCGTCGTTTAGACGACGGTTAGAGCTCCGACAGCGGCTAACTTACCGGGGATTCGATCTCCGGTAATCCTCTGAGGTGGAGGACGAAGGATTCGTCAAACGGTTGACGAATACCTCTCCGGAGAAGCGAGTTTTGAGAACTCGTTTTAGGTCCGAATTTGGATTCGGACCGTGATCATCTCTCGATCACATCGTCTTCAACACGAGGCTAGTAACCCGTACGAAGACGAAGCTCGTGGCTTGGCGAAGTCATCCCGAGGAGCTCGGCGTGGATACGGATAGAGACGATTCTTACGAGAATCGTTCCGGTTGATGCCGTTCCCGCTACACGTCATACGAAAGGTATAACGTAGTTTAATTTCCTTTTATTGCAATTTTAATTTACGGTTATGTCTACACTTGTTGTAATAGCATGCGTGTGTTGTGTGTGTTGTAATAAATATAGATTTATTATTTTTAATTGCTTCCGCTGTGCTCATGTTTACGAAACATGATCGGAAAAACCCAACTGATGGTATCAGAGCCCAGGTTGTGTTTCGACATAATCGTAAAATGGTTTTGCGATAGTCATAATGTATTTCTGGAAATTTTCTAATTTTGGAAATTTAGAAGTATTTATGGAAATTTTTCAATTGTGGAAAGTCTAGAAGTATTTATGGAAATCTTCCACTTTTGGAAAGTTGGAAGTATTTATGGAAATTGATATTTTCCATAAATAAAATATTTGATTAGATTCTGGAAATTTGTTTCCTAATTTAATCTTGATTTGATTTGGGAAATCAAATCTTTAAAATATTTTATTTCCATAAGTAGTTTTGAAGATTTAGGAAATTGGTTTCCTAAATAGATTTTCCTTAATCAAATAATTCCATGAATAAAATATGTGATTAGATTTGGAAATTTGTTTCCTAATTTAATTATGATTTGATTTGGAGAATCAAATCTTAAACATATTTTATTTCCATAAATAGTTATGACATATAAGGAAATATTGTACATGACATAATTGTATGACATGTAGTTGCATTAGATGCATAACATAATGCCATGCGTGTCGTGACATGTAGATGTATGCCATGTATGCCATGCCATGTAGATAATAGTTATTTGCATGCAAAGAGGATGAGACATAAAACCCTAACTCAATATTAAAGCCTACACCTTCCATTAATATGGTTAGAACAGAGTTCCGAGTTTCTTGTTTGGGTTGTTGGACTCTCTCCAAGCCAGCTCGAACCGAACATGTTCAAACCATGGAATAGTTTAATACTAATATGGTAAGAGTCGAGGTCAATCGTTAGCTTTGGTTGTTGGACTCTCTCAAGCTGGGCTAATTGGTTGAATGCGCTCTAACCATATTAAAACTATTCTTGATTAATGGGTTGGCTTTAACACAGCATCGGCTTGTTGGACTCTCTCCAAGGTCGATGTTAAGGGAGGTGAAGTTGGGTGCTATGCATAAGATGCATACTTGTTAATGTGTTAACAACCCAATGTATGTGTGAACATTCAATTAGTTGATAGCACATTGTGATAGTTGCATATACGTGATATGCAATCGGTATAGATGATACCTACCGTCGTAGCTATGAATGGCTTGTTGGACTCTCTCCAAGGTTATTCATAACTATGATGGATATCAACCCATTCGGAGATGAACCTACAATCTCCCGAAGTGATTTTGAGGTTTTTGAAATTCGAAAAATGAATGGGATTTATAAATGTATATTGATGCATTTTAAATCGTTTTCTCATATATGCTCGTTTTGTATTTCTAGGTCAATAAATTGATCATGACGTCTTTGAATTTGCGCACTATTTTGGATTCGAACAAACTGACTGGGCCTAACTTCCTGATCGCTTAGAAACACGAGAATTGTTCTCAAGGCGGAAAAGCTTGCATATGTCCTTGAAGAGCCTCTTCTGACCGGCCCTAAGGACGATGCAACTCCAGACCAAATGTTGGTCTATCAGAAGCATGTGGCAGATTCTGAGCTGGCGAGTTGCATCATGCTAGCGGCGATGGTACCTGAGCTGCAGAAGCAGCATGAGCATATGGATGCTAACACTATGGACTTCCATCTTCATGAGTTGTTCGATGAGCAAGCGAGATCCGAAAGGTTCGAGGTCTCTAGGCTCCTCTTCACCACGAAGATGCAAGAAGGTTCGTCAGAGTACAGTTTGTGCTAAAGATGAGCAGGTACATCGAGCTGACTAGCTACCCTCGGTTTTGTGATGGATCATGAGTTAAGTATTGACTTAATTCTGCATTGTTTGCCCAAGAGTTTCTCGCAATTTGTGATGAACTATCGGATGAACAAATTGGAATCCACCATTCCCGAGCTCCTCGATATATGAAGGCTGTGGAGCCTTACGTGAAGCATGAGAGGAGAAGGCGGTTCTGTTAGTTGATTCCTCAAAGAAAGGTTCTAAGAGGAAGGCAAAAGAAGGCAGAAGAAAGAAAGGAAAGAAAAAGGCAAAGAAGGCGGAACGGTAAGAAAAGGGCACTTGCCATCACTGTGGCAAGGAAGGCCCTGGCGAAGAAGCTGCAAGATTTATCTTGAGTCCATGAAGAAGAAGAAGGCATCCGATGCCCCATCCTCTTCGTATCTTCGTTATTGATTGTCATTCTATTTCCTTAGACACTTGGGTATTGGATCTGGGTGTGGCTCACATATATGTAATGACATCTGAGGGCTAAGGAATAGAAGAAGACTTGTCGAGGGGAGTCAAATTTGCGAGTTGGCAATGGAGCAAAGGTTCTTGATGCATCGCCATTGGAACTTATTTTGAAGCTCCTAGTGGACTAGTCTTGAACTGGACAATTGCTATTATGTTCCTTCTCTAATAAAGAACATTGTTTCTATTTCCTGCTTAAATAGAAATGGTTTCCATTTAACGTTTAGTAACAATTGTTGTTATATAACTTTGAATGGCGTACTTTATGGACCTGGAACTTTGAGTAATGGCATTTATACGTTGGACGTATCGGTGACATCTTCAATATCGGCGAGCAACACGTGCTCGAAAGGATAATCACATAGACTCCTATATGTGGCATTGTCGTCTTGGCCATATAAGCAAGAAACGCATGTCCGAATTACACGATGTGGAATTCGGAATCGTTGAATTGGATTCATACGATACATGCGAATCATGCTTAAAAGGCAAGATGACTAAGTTACCTTTTACTGGAAAAGGTGAACGAGTGGGAGAGTTACTAGGTTTAGTACATACTGATGTATGTGGACCTATGTCAACTCAAGCATTAGGAGGCTATAGCTACTTCATTACCTTCACCGATGATCACTCACGGTTTGGGTATGTGTTCTTGATGAAACACAAGTCTGAAGCCTTTGAAAGGTTCAAAGAATTCAGAAATGAAGTAGAGAAACAACATGACAAAAGTATTAAAATACTTCGATCGGATCGAGGTGGTGAATACTTAAGTCAAGAGTTTCTTGATTATCTAAGAGACAATGGCATATTGTCTCAATGGACTCCGCCCTATACACCACAACATAATGGTGTATCTGAGAGGCGTAACCGGACCTTGTTGGACATGGTCAGGTCAATGATGAATCATGCGACTCTTCCCAAGTCCTTTTGGGGTTATGCACTTCGCATACCGTTTACTTGTTAAGCATGTAATGCCTACCAAGGTAGTCTCAACTACTCCATATGAGATATGGAATGGTAAGAAACCTCATGTATCTTACTTGAAGATATGGGGTTGTCTGCTTATGTGAAGCTGATCGTATCGCATAAAGCTGGATGCTAAGTCCGATAAATGTCTATTTATTGGATACCCTAAGGAAACAAGGGGTTACCAATTCTATCATCTGTGGAACAAAAGGTGTTTGTTTCAAGGCATCTTTGTGTTTCTAGAGAAAGAGTTTCTCTTGCAAGAAAGCGTGGGAGTGTCGTTGAGCTTGAGGAGGCTCGAGAGACTCAAATAGACATTGAAGAGATACACGGTGAAGCACAACAAATGACAACTCTCATAGTGATGAGCAATCAATTTGGACCTAATGTAACACCACATCTTCGTAGATCTGGTAGAACACGCAATATTCCTGAGAGATATGGATTTCTCATAAGTGAATCGAACGACGTGTTACTCATTGATGATGAGGAGCCTACCAGTTATGAAGAAGTCGACAAGTTCCGAATGGTATATGTGGCTTGGTGCCATGAAGTCGGAAATGGATTCCATGTACGAAAACCAAGTTTGGAACTTGGTTGACCCACCTGAAGGCATAAAGCCTATCGGGTGCAAGTGGGTTTTCAAGAAGAAAACCGACATGGATGGTAATGTGATTACCTATAAGGCTAGATTGGTGGCGAAAGGATATCGTCAAAAACAAGGTGTTGATTATGACGAAACCTATTCGCCTGTAGCTATGCTTAAATCCATTCGATGCTCGCCATAGCATTATGATTATGAGATATGGCGTAGATGGATGTGAAAACAGCTTTCCTTAATGGAAACTTGCTCGAGGACGTGTATATGATACAGCCTGAGGGTTTCACATCGGTTGATAAAACCAAGGTATGCAAGTTGCGACGATCCATTTATGGATTGAAGCAAGCATCCAGGAGCTGGAATATCCGTTTTGATGAGACGATCAAAAGTTTGATTTCTCACAAAATCCGCATTTAACCTTGTGTGTACAAGAAGGTTAGTGGGAGGCAATGTGTTCCTAGTATTGTATGTCGATGACATATTACTTATAGGAAACGATGTGTCAATCTTACAATCATGAAGGTTTGGTTATCCAAGACATTCTCCATGAAAGATTCGGGAGAAGCAACCTACATCCTTGGGATTAAGATCTATAGAGATAGATCGAAACGGTTGCTTGGTCTTTCGCAGTCTACATATATAGACCGAGTGCTAAAGAGGTTTAGCATGTCGGAATCCAAGAAAGGTTATCCGCCCATCGTGCATGGGGTACACCTTTCAAGTCTATGTGTCCGCGCACGTAAGACGAGAGGATTTGCATGAGTAAGATTCCCTATGCATCCGCAATAGGATCTATCATGTATGGTTATGTACGAGGCCCGATGTATCGATGCCCGAGTGTCACGAGCAGATATCACCGATCCGTGGAATGGATCATTGGGCATATTAAGACGATCCTAAGTACTTGAGAAGAACTAAGGATGTGTTCCTAATATATGGAGAAGGGACATGGTGATACGCGGTATACGATGCCATCTTCCGTGACAGACAAGGATGATTCCGTGTCTCACCGATACGTGTTCACCTTGAATGGGGGCGCAGTGAGTTGGAAAAGTTCCAAACAAGAGACTGTAGCGGATTCTACCACTGAGGCAGAATATATTGCAGCTTCGGAAGCAGCAAAGGAAGCGGTTTGGATCAAGAAGTTCGTTCATGAACTTGGTGTGATTCCGGCCATTGTTGAAGCAATACCGGTCTACTGCGACAACAATGGAGCAATTGCACAAGCGAAAGAGCCAAGGTCTCATCAACGATCCAAACATGTGCTTCGCCGCTATCATCTTATCAGAGAGATCATCAGTAGGAACGAAATACAAATCGAGAAAATTCCCACTGAAAGGAACTTAGCGGATCCTTTGACTAAAGCATTACCTCAAAGAAAGTTTGAGGGTCATGTTAGAGCTTATGGTATTGGATACCGTAGCGATTGGCATTAGGCCAAGTGGGAGTCTGTTAGTAATATATGAGAGATGTCCTAAGGCAATCGCCTTATGTATGAACCATTTATATGATAAATGAAGATTCACTATTTGAGTATACATATTTTATGTATTTGATTGGATCTTAAACTCATTTACTGAATGTCCACGATACGATTCACAGCATGAGAGAATTTGTGATTGGATCACAACTAGTGAGTATCTCTACATGTGTAATTGTGATGTATCGGAATTATCACTAGTCAATGAATTGATGGATTTGGACACCATCAATTCTGTCGAGACTAGCACGAGGTATACTCCTTGGTGTATCCAAGCAGCTGATTCTCACTGGCTGGAGACATAGTGATGTCCGGAGTTAATCGTGGATGCTAGTTATGGTAACTAGTTCATTGGAGTGACCAACCGTAAGACTTCATATGATTTTCTGCATATATAGATATGTCAATGAAGTTCTTACTGTGGCTTAAGTGCGATGTTCCTTTGACTTGCGGTATTCAAGTCATCTTGATCATGGAGACTTATGCTTTGACATCTTAAGCAAACATCTCTAAGGAGATGTGGACCCGGGATGATTTGGTATAAGTCGAAGTGATCGAAGGTGTTTGAATAGCCTATAAAGGATTCACCACTCCTTGCGAGGAGATGTATACCTATGGCCTCTCGTCGGATTGTTACTAAAGTCTTTGGCCAAAGCATTACATGTTTAGAGTAAGGTACTCTTCGATACATGTGGAGTAACTAGAATCCGTAGGACGAGGAAATGATACTTGGGCTAGGTGTGACGTAGTCAGCCTAGTGGGGACTGACACTATAGACCATGTCCTGAACCAAGTGGGTATAAGATGAGTGAAGGGAATGGGGCACGATTCATTCAAGCTACTGAAGGGTTTCAGAAATAGTTCTGGATCAACCGTTGATCTTTTCGGTTAATTGGGGATCATGATGTACTACTAGGTGCCACTCATGATCGTTCTATAATTAATGGTTAATTATAGATGGCCAACATAAACCGAGAACCTATTTGGTCACACGACAACGAGTGTAATCCAAAGGATTTAAACGAGCTTGAGAATGGGATTCTCGATCGAGAAACTATGTTTGGTTGGACCAAACATAAAGCGAGCATGAAATTGTTTCAGTCGCAATGGAAGCGTGGATGGGCCGTGTCTTATGAAGACATAATGGATGGACCAAAATGGTTTGGTCCTAATCCAATGGATGAGAATAAACCAAAGGGTTTGGTTTATATTAAACGAATGAACCAAAGGTTGGTTCGGTTCGTTTTAACTTAAAATAAACCATCATGGTTTGGTTTATTTTAACTTATCTTAATGGAGCGGGTTAACGGGCTTTATGGATATGATCCATTAACCACTAAGAGAATTAGTTCTCTATAAAATAGGGATTAAACCCTAACCCTAAACCTAATCAAACTTGGCCGCCCAACCCCTCCCTCTCCTATTCGGCGCCCAACTCCAAGCTGCCGCCGCCCAGCCCAAAGGTCCTCCAACCGGCGTCCAGAAGGTTGCTTCCTTCCTCCTCGGCGTCGAGCTGCTGCCGGAAGAGTTCCGGTCATCCTCCTTAGGTTTGGCATCAAGGTGAGCACTTTGCTTCCTTGGTTTTGGCCGGCGCCTACTCCTCCACCAAGCTGTCCAGTTTTCTGGACAGCTTCTTCTCCTCTCGTCGGAGCGTCGTTTAGACGACGGTTAGGGCTCCGACAGCGGCTAACATACCGGGGATTTGATCTCCGGTAATCCTCTGAGGTGGAGGACGAAGGATTCGTCAATCGGTTGACGAATACCTCTCCGGAGAAGCAAGTCTTGAGGACTTGTCTTTAGGTCCGAATTTGGATTCGGACCGTGATCATCTCTCGATCACATCGTCTTCAACACGAGGCTAGTAACCCGTACGAAGACGAAGCTCGTGGCTTGGCGAAGTCATCCCGAGGAGCTCGGCGTGGATACGGATAGAGACGATTCTTACGAGAATCGTTCCGGTTGATGCCGTTCCCGCTACACGTCATACGAAAGGTATAACGTAGTTTAATTTCCTTTTATTGCAATTTTAATTTACGGTTATGTCTACACTTGTTGTAATAGCATGCGTGTGTTGTGTGTGTTGTAATAAATATAGATTTATTATTTTTAATTGCTTCCGCTGTGCTCATGTTTACGAAACATGATCGAACACACACACGCCGCGGTGCCGGAAACCCAACATGCAAGAACTGAAAGCCTGGAATCTAGCCCTCCTAGCAAAGTTACTGTGGCGGATACAATGCAAGGAGGTCACATTATGGATTAGATGGGTACATCACACATACATAGATGGAGGAGAAATATGGGAATGGCGAAGCAAACACAAGGACTCACCCCTTATCAAGACACTTATCTACATCAAGGATAAAATACTAGTCTCTGTGGGAGATAAGGAGCAAGCAGCGCAGTTACTTACATCATGGTTCAGGCAAAGGAATAAAGGAACACGAAGTGCATATGATTTTTTTCGGGAAAGAGGGGAAAAGAAGCCATGGGCTGCAACGGTATGGCATAAAGACATACAACCAAGTCATGCCTTCACCCTATGGATGCTGGCCAAAGGTAAAATCCCTGTGCGAGCAAGACAGGAATTTTTGGAGGACAGGCAATGCATTTTCTGTGGCCAGGAGGAAGAGACAATAGATCATCTGTTTTTTCAATGTGCACCGATCAAGCAAGTATGGGGGCGAGTCCGGCGATGGCTGAAGATGAGAACGGAAATGAACACATGCCGCCACATGCTCAGAATTTTCAGAACAAGATACAAAAGGGCCACTGACATGAATCGATTTAGGCACCTTGGCATGGCAGGAATGATCCACCTAGTATGGAGAGCTCGAAATGCAAGCAGGTTTGAAGGAGAAAGATTTGATGGAGACTTGCTCTACAGGAAGATCCAGATACATGTTTTCAGAATAGCGGAGAACAAAAGGATTCAATACCCACCGGGAATAACATGAGAGTATTTAAGTTCTTTTATATTTTTCCTTTTTTCTTTTTTCCTTTTGGTGGATCTCTCTTTCTTTGTTCTGTTTATTTTCTTCGGTTTTGTCTTTGTAGAGGGCACTAGAGCGTTGGTTTGCTCTGGAAATCCCTAAAAAAAAAAAAAAAAAAAAGAAGAATCTGTTTAGTTCAGGGTTTTTCCAGGGCGTTTTTTCCAGGGCGGTTTCCAGTTTGGGTGCAAAGGAGTGGCTGGCAGGGTGGTTTAGTTCAGGGTAGTTTTTGGCGCAAAGGAGTGGCTGGCAGGGTGGTTTTTCCAGGGCAGTTTTCCAGGGCGGTTTCAAGTCCAGGGTGGTTTCTCAGGCTAGTGTTAGCTCAAGGGGCTTAAGTTCTTTTATATTTTTCCTTTTTTCTTTTTTCCTTTTGGTGGATCTCTCTTTCTTTGTTCTGTTTATTTTCTTCGGTTTTGTCTTTGTAGAGGGCACTAGAGCGTTGGTTTGCTCTGGAAATCCCTAAAAAAAAAAAAAAATGAAGAATGTGTTTAGTTCAGGGTTTTTCCAGGGCATTTTTTCCAGGGCGGTTTCCAGTTTGGGTGCAAAAGTAGGTGGCGGTGGTTTAGTTCGAGGTAGTTTTGGCGCAAAGGAGTTTGGCGGTGGTGGTTTCAGGCGGTTTTCGGCGGTTTCAAGTCGGTGGTTTCGAGGCTAGTGTTAGCTCGAGGTCTTAGGCCATGCGATGTGTGACAGGTGGTTTTACGTAACTCGAGGCGGTTCGCCCAATCGAGCATCGAGCAAGATGTGCCTCAAGGTGGTATTGCCAGCGATTTGTGCAAATTCGATTCGAGAAATCGAGCGGTATGAGGCGAGGCGGTTTAACGCAACTCGAGGCGGTTTTAGCGCAGAGCGTTTTGGAAAATTGAGCGGTATGAATTTGATGTCCGCCCAATCCGAACATCGAGCGATGTGCATCGAGCGATTGCCTCGGGGTGGTATTTCCCAGGCGGTTTTGCACAAATTGATTCGAGAAATCGAGGCGGTATGAGGGTAGGCGGTTTAACGCAACTCCGAGGCGGTTTTGCCCAATCCGGACCACGAGCGATGTGCGCCAGGAGTTTGCGAAAGATAAACCCCCCAGGCGCCTGCCTGCAGCGGTTTTACGTGACAAGCTCCCAGGCGGTTTAGAGTGGTTTTGCAGGCGGTTTGCTCAGCGCAGAGCAATAAAAAAAAAAAAAGGTGAAGGGGCAGCCAATAATAGCCTTTCTAGTCCGGAGCAAACGGCTACGGTAAAGACACTTTAAATCCGTTTACGGCTGAGGCTTGGCCAATAAGCCTAGTAGAGGTGAATAGGCCCACCTGAACGCCCTATCTAGTCCGTAGCAAACGGCTGCGGTAAAGACAAGGCAAATCCGTTGAAGGTTGGCCACTTACCAAAAGTGGCGAATATTGGATGGTTATCACACAAGAGTGACGACAACGAAGGACATGGATGGACAACACATAAAGAAACACATGAATGGTGAAGACAAGGAGATAACACGGATATGAGAAAGGAAATGTGAGATGGACTTGCACTCTGCAAGAGGGAAAGGTGGACTATGTATGCATGTATGAGTGTATGTACTCATGAGAGAATTAGTACACATGAGAGGTTAGGTACCCACGTGAGCACATGTACGCCCCTTGATACACCTCAGATCTGACACATCGTTAGACATGACATGAGTGTGCACTTAAGGATTAGTATGATTGTGCTTTTCTTGATGATATATATTTACCTTCATCAAAAAAGTGAAAGAGCTCTCGTTCGTTTTGGCAGGGCAAGCATGGCCAGGATGGTTTTGAGCAGGGTGGTTTTAGCAGGGTGAATTCTCTCCAGGGTGGTTTCGGCAGAGCGCCTGAACAGGGCGGTTTGGTCATGGTGAATTCTCTCCAGGGTGGTTTCGGGAAAAAAAAAAAACAAGCCAGGACAGTTTAGCAACAGTTTTGTTTTCTCAAGCCAGGACAGTTTAGCAACCTTATGCCTAAGGCCAAAGCAGGACAGGGCAGTTAGCAAGACTCAAAGCACATAGGCACGGATAAAGGTACTCAAATAAGGGCACAAATGACTGTACAGAAGCATTCTAGTCTATGGTATAGCTTTCACCAAGAAGGATCATCTGCCAGATGGATATGAGGCTCGACCATGGAACCTAACTCAGGTGAATAGGCCCACCCGAATGGCCTATCTAGTTCGTAGCAAACGGCTACGGTAAAGACATGTCAAATCCGTTTATGGTTGAGGCTTGACCAATAAGCCTAGCAAGGTGAATAGGCCCACCCGAATGGTCTATCTAGTTCGTAGCAAACGGCTACGGTAAAGACAAGGCAAATCCGTTGATGGTTGGTCACTTACCAAAAGTGAAAAGTGGGGAGATAGAGGAACGCCGCATGAGATTGGCAAGAAGATGGGCATAAAGGGCCAATGCGAGGAGGGTTACTCGGACCGGAGGACACAGAGGGACTGCAGGAAGGAGACAAGAGCAAATACAGGAGAACCGCACAAGCGTAGGATATGTAATGGTTATGTAACATGAGAAAGTATGTATGCATGAGAGTTCTGGTACACATGAGAGCACATGTACACTCCGCTAGATGCACCTCAGATCTGACACATCGTCAGACATGACATGAGTGCGCACTCTAGGATTTTGTATGATTGTGCTTTTTCTGATGATATATATTTACATTTCATCAAAAAAAAAAAGTGAAAGAACTCTCAGTCACCGAAGCACTTTAGTCCTAGTGGCTAGAGCGTGGAGGTATCCAGTTCGAGGTCCCAGGTTCGAGCCTCAAGGGCTGCAGGAATTGCAACCCCCACAAATATGTGTGGGGTTCAACGGCGATGTCCGTGGTAAGGGATGCGCTCCAACAGAAAAGTTGTTCCATTCACCCAAAAATCCTTCGGGGTTTCTGATGAGGGGGGTCCTTCGGGGCTGGTGGCGGCAACTATAAAAAGTTTACCATCACAGTTTTTTAACCGAAGAACTTTAGTCCTAGTGGCTAGAGCGTGGAGGTATCCAGTTCGAGGTCCCAGGTTCGAGCCTCAAGGGCTGCAGGAATTGCAACCCCCACAAATATGTGTGGGGTTTAACGAGCAGTGTCCAGTGGGTAAGACTGGGTACGCTCCAACAGGAAAGTTGTTCCGTTCACCCAAAAATCCTTCGGGGTTTCTGATGAGGGGGGTCCTTCGGGGCTGGTGGCGGCAACTATAAAAAGTTTACCATCACAGTTTTACCGAAGCACTTTAGTCCTAGTGGCTAGAGCGTGGAGGTATCCAGTTCGAGGTCCCAGGTTCGAGCCTCAAGGGCTGCAGGAATTGCAACCCCCACAAATATGTGCGGGGTTCAACGAGCAGTGTCCGGCGGGTAAGACTGGGTACGCTCCAACAGGAAAGTTGTTCCGTTCACCCAAAAATCCTTCGGGGTTTCTGATGAGGGGGGTCCTTCGGGGCTGGTGGCGGCAACTATAAAAAGTTTACCATCACAGTTTTACCGAAGCACTTTAGTCCTAGTGGCTAGAGCATGGAGGTATCCAGTTCGAGGTCCCAGGTTCGAGCCTCAAGGGCTGTAGGAATTGCAACCCCCACAAATATGTGTGGGGTTCAACGAGCAGTGTCTGGCGGGTAAGACTGGGTACGCTCCAACAGGAAAGTTGTTCCGTTCACCCAAAAATTTTTCAGGGTTTCTGATGAGGGGGGTCCTTCGGGGCTGGTGGCGGCAACTATAAAAAGTTTACCATCACAGTTTTGTTTTTTTGCGCTAGAGAGAGAAGCTCTGGCTTCTCTCTAACCTTCGTGGGATCTCGGCGGGCGGAGGCTGGTTTCGGAAGGCTAGGACAACGGCGACGGCACCTTCGTGGGATCTCAGCGGGTGGAGGCTGGTTTCGGAAGGCTAGGACAACGGAGAAGGCACCCCGTGTGTCTGCAGGAGGCGGTGAAGGCTGTGGTGGCTGCTGGGACAGCAGCGACGGCATCACCGGAGCCCAAAGAGCTGGTAAGGAACACTCACGCAAGGGGAGATACAACAAGCCAAGGAAACCAGGGAGAGCGTCGGAAATCAGAGGGTGCTGTGGGTAGTGGAACAGGCTGCTGAGACACAAGGGCAGCGAAGGACCCTTCTTTGGCAAAACCCAAGGTATGTATACGCAACGCAACCAGTCATACAGGAGAAGGAAGACAACAGCTAGCAACTGAAGAGAAGTGGAGGAAGGGCACCAGGTAGTGAAATAGGGTGGTGACGAAACTGGGAGCAGTGGAATCAAATTTAGAACAAGCGGCGGACCCCGAAGCTCTCAAGGAGCCTCCAGCGGCTGCTTCTAAAACTCTCAAGGAGAACCCAGCGTACAGTATTCCCTCTGATGGAATAGGGGGCCAGATCCAGAGTTCGCCGGAGACGGGAGGAAGAAGGAAGACAAGGACGGTGGTAGGTGAGCAGCAGAAGACGTACTGTACGAAATGCACGGACAACGAGAAGGCAAAAGGAACGTTCACTTTTCAAAATTCCAGATCTAGTGAACGTTCGCCCGGGACCACTCTTCCTAGATCTCTCCGAAACCCCCAATTAACTTAAGCTGCATTTAAGTTGACCCGCTAACCCGGTTAACTTAGGGCACCTGTGGAGGCAAGGAATGGGAAAGACTGCGAAACGAGCCTGGAAGACCTTACAGCTAGGTAAAATAGAAATTGTCAAAGGGAACCTGGAGCCCCCCAAGTCACCGCCAGCGCATGCAAGTGCAATTCCGGGAGGTGTGGCAGCAAACAAAGTGGGACATCCTCAGCAGGTAGGAGTAACAGAAGGAGCAAGACCGGAAGACCCCCCTGCATCAAGAGCAACATCAAAGGAATCACAGGAAACACCCACCGGCCAGTGACATCAAGAACAACAACCCCCAAGAGCAGGATTATGGACTGATCTCTTCAAGAAAAACAGATTAAGTGCATCGGACACTACATTAAGGCAATTCCAGAAACAGGAAGGGCACACAAAACTGGAGAATGAGGACCTGGAAGCAATAGAGGAGTCAGTAGGTTTCTGTCTGATAGGAAGATTCTTGGGGAGGTTTCCAGGATGGCGAGCACTGAAAGAAATCACAACAAGATGGAAGGTGCCACATAAGCTCCTCACGCACAACTCACTGTGGATGGTCTTTAAATTTACAAGCAAAGAATTGCGAGATGCTGTTCTGACTGGAGGGCCTTACATTGCGTACGGGAGTCCTCTGTATCTGAAGATTCTGCCGTCATGTTTTCCTTTCAGAGGAGAGTCTAACGCTCACATCCCTATGTGGATGCAAATCCATGGACTGCCATGAATCTGGTCTAGTACATCTCGGGATTAAGAAAAATTGCATAAGTTGACATGCCACTATATATGAAGCGGATACGAAGATAAGAGCAGTGAACTATGCAAGAGTCCTGGTTGAAGTTGATATCACAAAGGAGTTATCTACAAAGATTGATGTTACACTACCAGATGGCATGGATATTGATTTGGAAATCAAGTTTGAATCAAGCATGAAACTATGTAATAGATGCAGGCAAATGGGTCACTACCAAGGAACCTGTCCATTGAATGTGCGAAGACAATCATCAGTGGCAGCCACAGGGGCAGCAGAGACCACAGGACAACAAATAATACTATACGGGGGAGATAGCAATAGTGCAGTTACGGAGAGGGATCAGACAGAGGGGGCAGGAACAAATGAAGGTAGGAAACAACATATAAGGGAGGAGGACCAGGGTTGGGAACATACTGCTGCGTGGGGCAAGAAGTGTAAGGGACAACGGAAGAAACAACAAGAAGAAGAGGTGCACATAAATCAGGCAAGAGCAGATGCAGCTCGACATATACACAGCCCAGGAAGCCAAAGAGGCAAAGGAATTCATCGAAACCAAGGAAACCAGCAAGGTGATAAAAGGATGGATAGCAGGAGGAAGGATAGTCAGTATGAATCATCATCAAAGAGGCATTTCTGGCAAAGGGAGGAGGGAGTTTCGACAGGAAACAAAAACAATTTCCAAAGCGAAGCAGGGACCGGCACAATAATTGTACGCGAGGAACAGGCGCAAAGTTTGGCATGCTGAAACAAGGAAGTCAGGAGGGAACACATGCACTAAAGTTCAAGGGACATATAGATCGACAAGGAATCCTGGAAGTAGTTGCAGTAGATGATGAAGACATGGAGCCAACTAAAGGAATGGATATTTCCAATGACACACAAAGATATAGTTCCAGTAACCTGGACCTTCATCAAGGTATGGCGCAAAGTAATGAGGAAGGGAAACAATAGGAAAAACGGCTGGAAATAAAGATGGGAAGTGGGGAAACACTGGCCAACACCATAAAATACAAAGAATGGGAAGAGCCGCCAGAACTGTAACAGCAAAACCGATCATAATGCGCAGAAGGTGGCAGGGATCATGAGATGCAAACACAGCAAGATATAGCGGGGGAGGAAACAGATCAACGGCGAACTCAAGGAGGCATGGACGCACAGGAGCAAACAGGCGGAAGGGGATCTCAGAGTGCAATAATACAAGGAGGGAAGGGCAAAGAAGCAATGGACACTTACACACAAGCTGGCACGCAGGGAAAAAACTTACAGGACACTAATCTGCTGAGTAATATGAATGGAATTGTTCGGGATGTTGAAAAGGGACAAGGAAATGGGACATCAAACCACACATCAGGCTACAACCCAGTGCTTACAAGGCAGAAAAGGAAGCAAATAGAATACGGCAACAAAGAAGTCAAAGCAACCGTAGGAAATCAACAACTGAACAAGGCTGATACATTATGCGTAATTTCAAATCAGAGGATCACGAGACAAACCATTAGGGGGTTGGAACAAAACAAGGGTAAGATAAAGTGGAACTTGCAGAGCTTGCAGGGGCAACAGAATAATGTGGTAGCCAGGATAGCCAGATATGACTTACCAGTCACGGGAAGAACAGAGCAGAATAACACGGGCTTTGGACAGGGACAAGAACAAATGCCAGTAGCATCAGTCAAAGGAACACAGGATAACACGGGATGCCGGAAAGGAAATGGAAATGACAAAGGGGGAACTATAGAAGACGCAACAGAATGGGGATTGCATACAGAGCACCGCCTAATTATACTAGCCTTGCCGGCTGCAACATGGTGTAATCAAGACTTGCAAATGGATATAAAAGCTGATGGGTCACGAGTGGCAGTGATAGAACATCAAAGGGAGGCTGGGATGCGGCATGCGGAGGAAGATGGTCCATGGGGCCAACTGGAGAAAGGGACAAGCATGGACAAAGGGATGAACCAAGAAAAGGAAGATGGTACCAACATGGCCAGACGGCGGAAGTTTACCTGACAATCATGAAGATCGGATCATGGAATGTAAGAGGCCTAAATAAAGGCCTCAAGCAGAAGGTGGTTTCGGATCTCCTTCTGAAGCAAAAGATGGGTGCGCTAGCCATACTAGAGTCGAAATTTACCCAACAGTACTATCTAACAATGAAAGGGAAGAGGTTTCAGAGATGGGAAATGGAGCAGCAAACTTTCAGCCAATCCAGAAGCAGGATGCTACTTATATGGGACCCGCAATTGGTCAACCTGCGCATCCAACAATGGGAAGAGCAATTGATAGACACAGTGGTGGAATGCAAAGTGACAGGAAAGGCATATGCAGTCACATTTGTTTATGGACAATTATCAATCACAAGCAGGAAAGCAATGTGGGGGATGCTGGGGAAAATTGCGAAACGGGTAGAGATGCCATGGTTAATCCTAGGGGATTTTAATTCCCCTCTATTACCCACTGATAAGGAAGGGGGAATGGCAGTGACAACCTACGCTACTGGTGATTTTCAAGAGTTTATCTTAGGGGCGGGAGTTCAAGATTTGAGATCCATTGGGTGCCAATACACATGGATGAATGGCCACATAGTAAGCAAACTTGATCGGGCAATGGGGAATAGAGCATGGATGGAGCAAAACCAGAGTAGTTTTGCTGATTTCAAAGCACTGAACCACATCGGATCATGCAATCTGTGTATAGCATGCTAGGAAGTACAAGGGGAAAACCCAAAATTTGTTCAAATTCTACAACATGTGGGTATTGCACCTAGCTTTAGGCGATTAGTGGAGGATCAATGGAATAGCACAGATTCAGAGAAGTGCGAGTGGCAAAAATGCAAGATAAAAATTACTTAAAGTCGATCTCAAAAAGCTCAATCAAGCGCATTATCGGACATCCAAGAGAAAGCGGTAGCGGCAGCTAGAGGACCTACAACAGGAAGGATTAATTCAAGGTCACATGGAGGATAACTACCAAGCAATAAGGAAAAAGACTGAACTTCTGGAGAGGGCAGAATACCTGTTCTACCTACAAAAAGCCAAACATGAGTATTTTCGAGGAGTAGACAAGAACACAAGTTTTTTCCATGCCATGGTTAAACGGAACAACAAACGACGGGAAATAGTAGTAATTGAAAAGAGCAATAGGGAGGTCACCAACTCCACAGATGCGGTAGTGCAGGAATTTCTAACCTACTTCCAAGAGCACTTAGGCGAGCAAGGACACAGGACTGAGTTTCAAGGGGAATGCATCCAATTTGGCAAACAACTAACTGAAGTACAACGGGGATTAATCAGTTACAAGCGAGGAAGAAATAAAAGAAGCTCTTTTTGACATTGGGGATCTCAAAGCACCAGGACCGAATGGATACAATTCAAAATTCTTCAAGCACGCATGGGGTACAGTCAAGCAGGACATCATAATGGCAGTCAAGGAGTTCTTCGAAAATGGTCAACTGCTAAAATCCTGGAATCACACCCTAATCTCACTAATCCCGAAGCGAGCACGCCAAAGAAGGTGCAGGATTTTTGACCGATTTCTTGCTGTACAGTTTTCTACAAAATAATCTCCAAAATCCTAGCAAGTAGGCTGGCAAAAATTGCAAACCATCTGTTTCATCCGTCGCAGACAGCATTTGTGCAAGGACGCAGCATAGTGGACAACATACACCTGGCACAAGAACTTATGCGCAATTACACAAGGAAAAGGGTGTCTCCGCGGTGTATACTCAAAGTGGACCTGCAAAAAGCCTTTGATTCAGTCCACTGGAGCTTCTTGCAGGAGGTTCTCAAAGCTTTGCAGTTCCCTGAAATGTACATCATGTGGATTAAAGAATGTGTCACTACCACATCATATTCAATAGCTATCAATGGGAACATTCACGGGTTTTTCAAAGGAGGAAGAGGACTCAGACAAGGAGATCCCCTATCACCATATCTATTTGGATTATGCATGGAGTATCTTGCGCGACTGCTTGGCTACACACTAGCCATCGATTTTCATTTTCATCCAAAGTGTGAACATCAAAGAATAGCCCACATTGTATACGCGGATGATCTGTTGCTCCTAAGCCGAGGTGACGCACAATCAGTACAAGTATTAATGGATTGCTTATCGCACGGTCGCCCGACGGCGAGCTAACAGCAAACATGGCGAAATCAAGTATATATATGGCAGGGGTGGAACAAAGGGAGAAAGCAAGGCTGCTAACCATCACAGGTTTCAGTGAAGGGACGATGCCATTTCGCTACCTAGGAGTGCCAATAGCATAAAAAAACTAAGGATTGCGGACTACAACCCACTATTGGAGACTCTAATGAAACATATCACTTCCTGGCCTAAAGCAATGCTATCATATGCCGGGAAGATTCAATTAATATCCTCGGTCCTGCAGGGTGTTCAATGCTACTGGATGTCGGTGCTACCACTACCAACCGGGGTCATCGACAGGATATATAGCTACTGTCGTACCTTCATGTGGACTGTGAAGAACCCACCGGTTGCGTGGGTAGACATATGTAAGCCTAAAGAGGAAGGTGGTCTGGGATTAAGGGAACTAAAAGCATGGAATATGGCACTCCTGGCGAAACTGCTATGGAGAATATAGAAGAAGCAGGACACGTTATGGATCCGCTGGGTCCATCACACCTATTTACAGCGACAAGGAGTGTGGGAATGGCGGTATGAAACACAACGACTCCCCATTAGTGAAAAAGCTTATATGCATTAAGGATAGCATTATGGCGTTAGCAGGTACTGCAGGGAAAGCAGAGGAAATAATAGATGCATGGTTTGGCCAAAGTAAAGGAGGTGTCAAGAGAGCATATGATCACTTCAGGATTACAAGCTCTAAGAAAGCGTGGGTGCAGACGGTATGGCAGCTGGACATCCAACCCAGTCACAGGTTTACGTTATGGATCTTTGGCGAAAGGAAGCTCGGTGCGGTAGGAAGGAGTACCTAGATGACAGAAACTGTGTTTTCTGCAAACAAGAGGAGGAGACAATGGACCATATCTTTTTCAAATGCGGGCAAGTTCAACAGCTCTGGAATAGAGTAAGGAGATGGCTACGGATGAGGCCGAGAATGCAGACATATCATCAAATGTTGCGCATATTCAGACTCCACTATAAAGGACGCAGCAGTATCAATAGAGCCAGACATCTAGCCATGGCAGCAATGATACATTATACTTGGCGGATGCGAAATGCCATGAAATTCGAAGATGCAAGGTTTGACGGCGAGGGGATCCTCCGGAAGATTCAAATACATGTATACATGGCTCTGGAGGACTGTGATCTCCAGGAATACATAGACAATGGATGAAGATGGTAAAGTTAGGCGGTTGCGGGGCGGCATTCGGAGACACTCACCGGTCTAAGTACATCCCTTTCCCTCTTCCTCTTCATACTCTCACTCATTTTTGTTTTTGTTTTTGGGCACAGACTTGGTGGGGTGTCTTGTTTATGCTCTCTGTGTTTTCGTTTCAACTGTCGAAAAAAAAAAAAATTTTTTTTTGGCAGAGTGGTTTTCTTTAGACAGAGTGGTTTTCTTTGGACAAAGTGGTTTAATTGGACAGAGTGGTCTCGAGCAGGGTGGTTTTGGACAGAGTGGTTTGAGATGGTCACTTGGACAGAGTGGTTTGAGAGGGCGTAATGGCAGGGTGGTTTTGAGCAGGGTGGTTTTGGGCAGAGTGGTTTGAGAGGGCAGAGTTTAGTCTTGCAAGTAATGGCAGGGTGGTTTTGAGCAGGGTGGTTTTGGGCAGAGTGGTTTGAGAGGGCAGAGCTTTGCAGAGTAGTTTTGAAAGAGTGGTTTTACTCCTCCAGGGGGGTTTTTTGGCAGGGTGGTTTTCACAGCACCAGGCAAGCGATGGTAGGGTGATGGCAGGGTGGTTTCGAACAGGGTGGTTTTGAAGGGAGAGTGGTTTCTGAGCGAAGTCAAGCACGCAAACACTCCCGGGGACAGTATCGAACTAGGCGATGAAGGCGGTCTCCACAGCTCGAGGCGGTCTTGCAGCTCAGGCGATTTTGGAAGGGCGGTTTTGGGAGAGAGGTTATTCTCCTCCAGGGCGGTTTTGGCAGGGCAAGCATGGCCAGGATGGTTTTGAGCAGGGTGGTTTTAGCAGGGTGAATTCTCTCCAGGGTGGTTTCGGCAGAGCGCCTGAACAGGGCGGTTTGGTCATGGTGAATTCTCTCCAGGGTGGTTTCGGGAAAAAAAAAAACAAGCCAGGACAGTTTAGCAACAGTTTTGTTTTCTCAAGCCAGGACAGTTTAGCAACCTTATGCCTAAGGCCAAAGCGGGACAGGGCAGTTGGACCAAAGCAAGACAGGGCAGTTAGCAAGACTCAAAGCACATAGGCATGGATAAAGGTACTCAAATAAGGGCACAAATGACTATACATAAGCATTCTAGTCTATGGTATAGCTTTCACCAAGAAGGATCATCAGCCAGATGGATATGAGGCTCGACCATGGAACCTAACTCAGGTGAATAGGCCCACCCGAATGACCTATCTAGTCCGTAGCAAACGGCTACGGTAAAGACATGTCAAATCCATTTATGGTTGAGGCTTGACCAATAAGCCTAGCGAGGTGAATAGGCCCACCCGAATGGTCTATCTAGTCCGTAGCAAACGGCTACGGTAAAGACAAGGCAAATCCGTTGATGGTTGGTCACTTACCAAAAGTGAAAAGTGGGGAGATAGAGGAACGCCGCATGAGATTGGCAAGAAGACATGACATGAGTGCGCACTCTAGGATTTTGTATGATTGTGCTTTTTCTGATGATATATATTTACATTTCATCAAAAAAAAAGTGAAAGAGCTCTCAGTCACGTTTCGTCAAGGCGGTAGAGAGAGAAGCTCTGGCTTCTCTCTACGTTCCCTAGGATCCCGGCGGTGGTGGCGGCTGGCGTTGGAAAGGCGGAGCAGCAGAGACGGCGTATGGAAAGAGCTCTCAGTTGAGCTCTCAGTCAAGGCGCTAGAGAGAGAGAAGCTCTGGCTTCTCTCTACGTTCCCTAGGATCCCGACGGTGGTGGCGGCTGGCGTTGGAAAGGCGGAGCAGCAGAGACGGCGTACGGAAAGAGCTCTCAGTTGAGCTCTCAGTCAAGGCGCTAGAGAAAGAGAAGCTCTGGCTTCTTTCTACGTTCCCTAGGATCTCGGCGGTGGCGGCCAGTGTTTGGAAAGGCGGAGTAGCAGTGACGGCGTATCCTGAGCCCCAAGAGCTGGTGAAGAACACTCACACACGGGAAGATACAGCACGCCAAGAAGAGTGGTGGAGATCGGAGGGTGAAGTGGGTAGTGGAATCAGCAGCTGAGGCCCAAGGATGCGAAAGACATTTCTTTGGCGAATCCTAAGGTGCATCTGTAACGAATGTCTGTTTCCGCGAGAGAGGCGAACATGACAGCATGAATAGCGAGAGGAAGGGCGGTAGGTGGGGAAGCAGGTGGTGGAGCAACCGGGAGCAAAGGAACCCAGTTTCAACGAACGATAGATTCCAAAGCTCCCAAGGAAACCCTAGCGGCTACTCCTAAAGCTTTCAGGGAGAACCCAGTTGCAGCATTTCTTCTGATGGACTAAGGGGTCATTACCTAGAGTTCGCCGGAGACGGGAGGAAGACGGAAGGCAAGGATGGTGGTAGGTGAGCGGCGAGGCGTCTGATGCGATGCGGAAGACAAAGTGAATGGTAGCTTTTCGAATTTCCGGATCTAGCGAAAGTTCGCCCGGGACCACTTTTCCTAGACTTCTCCGAAAACCCACAACCCGTTTAACTTACGCCAAGACAACCCGACAACCCGATAGCCGGGACCACGCTTCCTAGACTTCTCCGAAAACCCACAACCCATTTAACTTACGCCAAGACAACCCGATAGCCCGATAGCCTGAATAACATAGGACAAAGGACATGCGAGGAGGGGGGAAAATTCCTCGACGAGGATGGAAGCCCTTGCGCTGGGACACTGCTGGAAGCTCAACACAGAGACTGCAGAGGCTGGAGAATCAAACATCATAAGGAAATGGACCTGGAAAGGAAACCAAGAACACTCAACAGGGGGAGGTAACTGACAGACATGAGACTGGGGAGAAGGAAGAAGGACGTCAAGCACCAATGGCGTCGGAACCCACGAAACCACCAGAAATGAGTAAGACACACAAATGGTCTGATCTTTTCAGAGAGAATAGAGTGTATAGTTCAGATACCGCCCTGAAACAATTCCAGAAGCATGAAGGACGAGCAAAATTAGGTGCTGAGGATCTAGAAGCAATAGAAGAATCAGTGGGTTTTTGTCTAATTGGCAGGTTCCTAGGGAGGTTTCCAGGATGGAGGGCACTAAAAGGGATCACAGCAAGATGGCGGGCACCGCATAAGCTCCTTACGCATAACTCCTTATGGATGGTGTTTAAATTTGCAAGTAAAGAGCTGCGGGATGCAGTCTTAGAAGGAGGGCCATACAATGCATACGGGAGTCCCCTATACCTTAAAACATTACCGACGTTTTTCTCCTTCGGGGAGGAATCTCAAGCTCAGATTCCGGTGTGGATGCAAATACGCGGACTGCCTTTGGACTGCTGGTCCACCTCGGGGCTAAGCAAAGTAGCCTCACAAGTTGGCATGCCACTATATACAGACAGGTACACCAAAGTAAGAGAGCGGGTTAATTATGCCAGAGTCTTGGTAGAGGTCGATATCTCCATGGAACTGCCCACAATCATAGCCATCACGCTGCCGGATGAATCACGGACTTAGAGGTCAAATTTGAATCAATCAAACTCTATAAATCCTGCAAGCTAATGGGCCACTACCATGGGAAGTCCACGATTTGTGAGGAAAACAACCAGCGCCAATGGAGGCAATGGAGGTGATGGACCAACAAATGATAGTATATGTGGATGCTGCAACAAGGGAAATGGCGATAGGGGAGGAAACAGCTGCAGAGGGAAATGCAAAGGAAAGCACACCAGAATGGGAACACAGTAATAATAGTAAAGGCGAGTGGCAATATAACGGAAAGAGGAAGAAACAACCCCGCGAAGATATGCAAATGAGACAGGCGAGAATAGATGTAACAGGGACTACATGCAGACAGGAAGGTAACACATACAGCCAAGGCAGCCAAGGAGGACAGAAGAAATATGACAAACAAACGAATAAAGGAAAGGAGCAAGCGAGTCCAAAGAATAGCAAGAGCAGAATGGGCAAAATGGGAACCCAGAAGTGCATAGACTAGTTAGATCAACATCAGGGGATCAGCTGAATCCGGTGCATGGAACACAGGATGGGGCAAGAAATCCGAGGGCAAAGCAGTTGATAACCGTCAAGGAGAAATCAGATCTGGAAACAATTTTTGGAACAACAATATCAGATAAAGGGACACTTGTGCAGACTGGCACCAAAACTGGCACGCAGGGCAGCAGTGAAATACAGGCAAAAGAGAGGACATTCAGGCAGCAAGAATCAAACAGTGATGGGGAAATCATACAGAAGCCTGAGGCATTGGACAGGACTAACACGGGAAATATAATGAGTATCAGAATGGGGCCTGATGTACAAGAACAAATCGAGCATACAACAGGGGATGAGGGCAACTCATTAAAGGATAGATCAACAATAAATGCAAAGAAACCGGTCAGTCTCAGATGGAGTATCAGAGGGAAAGGAGGGAATAATGACAAGCAGAATGATGAACAGGAAGAAATGGGCAAAAATAACAGACATATACACAGTATAAGAAGCGAGCAGATTACAATATCATGAGAGTGGAGCAATAAGAATATCGACGGAAACAATACAAATGATGAGATCAGAAGAAAGGCAAGTGGCTAATGGGGGAAAAGAGTATTCAGAGATAAGTGGCAAAAACATAACAACAAAAATGTCGGGAGAACATGATGCAGAAATATCAGGCAGTCCAAATGAAAGAGTGGAAGAACATAAGATAACATCCAGCAGCATAATACAGGAGCATAAACAATATACAGATGGGAAGGTGAATAGCAGGCAAGTAGATTCACAAGATGGCCAAGTCAGTAACTTCCCGTTGATCATCCTAGGGTTACCAGCTGCCCGATGGGGCAAGAAAGAAGCATCAATAAAAACAAATGAAGATAAAGAAACACAGGAGGAAGACCTACAAGACACACAAGAACAGATAGAGAAAAGGGCAAGATTGAATGGGGAACAGAAACATGAAAAGCAAGGGAAGAACACCAATGCTAGACGGTGGAAGCCGGCTGCAAACCGATGAAGATTGGATCATGGAACATCAGAGGTCTAAATAAAGGCCTCAAACAGAAGGCGGTGGCAGACCTCCTTCTGCAACAAAAGTTAGGCATCCTAAGTGTACTAGAAACAAAGTTAACACAACAGTGTTACCTGAAATTAAAGAATGGAAGGTTTCAAAAATGGGAGATCGAACAGAGACTGGGGAACTCTTCAAGAAGCAGAATGCTACTTATATGGGAAACGCAACTCATTGAGCTCAATGTTGAAAGGTGGGAAGAGCAATTGATACACACTAGGATAAAATGCAAGACCACAGGGTGCGTTTATGCAGTCACATTCATATACGGTCAACTGTCGATAACAAGCAGGAAAAGCATGTGGGCAGCGCTTTCACAGATTGCCGACGCAACGCAGATACCTTGGTTAATATTAGGTGATTTCAACTCACCTCTTTCCCAGGCAGATAAGCAAGGAGGTATGCCGGTCACAACATATGCTACAGCAGATTTCCAGGACTTTATAATGGAGGCTGGTATTGAAGACTTACACTCCATAGGGTGTAAATTCACATGGACAAATGGGCACATAGTGAGCAAATTGGACCGTGCAATGGGCAATAGAAGATGGATGGAACAGAACCGAAGCAGCTATGCAGATTTTAGAATGCCAGGGACAATTTCGGATCATGCAGCATGCATAGTTTCTGTCCTGGGAAACTCAGAGCAACAAAAACCCAAACCGTTCAGATTTTATAACATGTGGACGACCCATCCTGACTATGGGGAAATACTACAAGAAAAATGGCAAACAGTCCTCCCCAGCACTATGTATGGCACAATGCAGTATAAGCTAAAACAGAAACTCACGCTACTCAAACCGCACTTCAGGAAGTTCAATCACCTTCACTACCAACACATTCAAGAGAGAGTCAAGTTGGCACGACAACAATTGGAAACAATGCAGCAACAAGGACTCACGCGAGGACATATGGATTAGGAATATAACTCCATAAGAAGGAAAGCGGAGCTACTTGAGAGGGGAGAATATCTATTCTACTTACAGAGAGCAAAACATGAATATTTCCGGAAAACAGACAGGAACACATCCTTTTTTCATGCATTGGTGAAGAGAAACAACAAGAAAAGAGAAATAGTAGCAATAGAAAAGCCGAATGGGGAGCACACAAACTCAGTAGAAGAAAAAGCGAAGGAATTCCTAACATACTTTCAGAATCAACTAGGGGTAGAGGAAACAAGGACTGATTTCAAAGGAGACTGCATGCAATTTGGAACGAAACTCACTGAAGGGCAGGCGTGAGCGAGATAACCAGATTGCCAACGGAAGAAGAAATCCGGACAGCCTTATTTGACATTGGGGACCTCAAAGCCCCAGGACCAGATGGATACAACTCAAAAATTTTCAAACACTCATGGGATCTAGTCAAAACTGATGTTGTAGCAGCAGTCTTGGAATTCTTTATCAATGGTCAACTTCTAAAATCCTGGAACCACACAGTGATTGCCTTGATCCCGAAATCCCCCCAGGCACACAAGGTACAAGAGTATAGGCCGATATCCTGCTGCACAGTGGTTTACAAGATTATTGCTAAGCTCTTAGCAGGCAGATTATCGGAAGTGATGGATCATTTGCTGCACAAAGAACAAACTGCTTTCGTACAGGGCCGAGGTATTGCAGATAACATACACTTAGCTCAAGAGCTTATGCGTAACTACACCAGGAAAAGAATCTCTCCACGATGTATGCTTAAAGTTGATATGCAGAAAGCGTTTGACTCAGTACACTGGGGTTTCCTTCAAGATATCCTCTCATCGTTGC
This sequence comes from Wurfbainia villosa, assembly GCA_025175895.1. Lineage (NCBI taxonomy): Eukaryota > Viridiplantae > Streptophyta > Magnoliopsida > Zingiberales > Zingiberaceae > Wurfbainia > Wurfbainia villosa. Next base: position 114,588,175 of record CM045986.1, read on the forward strand.
AGTTTCCAGATAAATTCACAGCTTGGATTAAAGAAAGCATCACCAGTCCAACATACTCGGTTACAATCAATGGTCACATGCATGGTTTCTTTAAAGGGCGTAGGGGACTCAGAAAGGGGGATCCCCTCTCCCCATATCTGTTTGAATTATGCATGGAATATTTATCACGTATGCTAGCCAAGTATACGAGTAGATCTGATTTTCAGTTTCACCCCAAGTGTAAGGAACTCAGGATTTCACATTTGATGTATGCTGATGACCTCCTACTCCTTAGTCGTGGGGATATACCATCGGTGGCTGTCTTGAAAGACTGTCTAAAGCAATTTGCTAGGATGGCAGGAGTGGATTCAAACACCCATGAAAGGCTGATTGATATAACTGGTTTCAAAGCAGGGGAGATGCCATTTAGATACTTGGGAATACCAATTGCATCCCAGAAGTTGAAATTTGCTGATTACTGCACGCTACTGGACAGTCTCTTGAAGAAAGTTAACTCATGGCCAAAAGCTACATTGTCATATGCAGGGAAAAGCCAGCTAATAGCTTCAGTATTGCAAGGAATAGAATGCTATTGGATGTCGATCTTGCCAATTCCAACAGGAGTAATAGAAAGGATATATGGTATATGCCGATCACTTATGTGGAATACAAAAAATCCCCCGGTAGCATGGAAAACAATGTGCAAACCCAAGGATGAAGGAGGGTTAGGGCTGCGAGACCTGAAGGCATGGAACATGGCACTATTAGCTAAGGTCTTATGGCGAATACAAGAGAAACAAGACACTCTGTGGATACGATGGGTTCATCATGCATATATACAAGGAGGAGACATCTGGGGCTGGCAAAGTAAACACACGTACTCCCCACTCATTAAGAAATTAATTCTAATCAAGAACAGCATCCTAGGCACCACAAATAATGCAATGGGCAAAGAAGCCAACAGGAAGGACAAAGATGGAGTTAGAAAGGCATATGATTATTTCGCAAAATGGAACTAAGAAATCACAGGCCAGTATGATTTGGCGAAAGATATACAACCAAGTCATAGATTCACACGTGGATCGCCAATGGCAAACTACGGTCGAGCGAATACATGGAGGATAAACAATGCATCTTACGTAAGCGAGGAGGAGAAACCATGGAACACATCTTCTTCAAATGTGAACAAATACGCCAACTATGGAGTAAGGTTAGAGGATGGCTACGGATGACAGAAGAAATGCTAACCCACCGGAGTATGTTCAGAATTTTCAGATCACGGTACAAAAAAGATATGCCTATGAATCAAGCCTGGCACTTAGCAATGTCAGCCCTAATCCACATAGTCTGGAGGCAAAGAAACTCAAGCAGGTTTGAAGATGCGAAGTTTGATGGAGACATAATATTCCGCAAGGTGCAGATTCACGTCTACAGAGCGATGGAGCACAGCAACATACCACTGCCAGTACAGATCACGTAAATCCATGGTAAACCCCTGTCCACCGTGCCCCCCCTTTACTCACAGGACAATCCTTCCCCATGCTCAATCCCAGGGCAATTCCCCTGTACTTCAATTCCAGTGTACTTCAATTAAAAAAAAAAAAAAAAAAGTGGCGGGCAGGGCGGTTTTAGCTCAGGGTGGTTTTGGGCGCAAAGGAATGGCTGGCAGGGCGATTTGTGTTCAGGGCGGTTTATGGCGCAAAGGGAGCGGCTGGCAGGGCGGTTTATGTTCAGGGCGGTTTATGGCGCAAAGGGAGCGGCTGGCAGGGCGGTTTTAGCTCAGGGTGGTTTTAGGCCCAAAGGAATGGCTGGCAGGGCGGTTTGAGTTCAGGGCGGTTTATGGCGCAAAGGGAGTGGCTGGTAGGGCGGTTTAGCGCAGGGTGGTTTAGGGCGCAAAAGGAGTAGCTTGCAAGGAGGTTTCCCAGAGTGGTTTTGGTCTAGAGTAGTTTTGGCGCTAAAGGAATCGCTGGCAGGGCGGTTTAGCTCAGAGTGGTTTTGGCGCAAAGGAAGGGCTAGCAGGGCGGATTTAGTTTTCAGGGTGGTTTATGGCGCAAAAGAAGCGGCTGGCAGGGTGGTTTCCCAGGGTAGCTTAGTTCAGAGTGGTTTTGGCGCAAAGGATTGGCTGCCAGGGTGGATTCAGTTCAGGGTGGATTCAGTTCAGGATTGGCGCAAGGAAATGGCTGGCAGGGCGGTTTTATTCCAGGGCGGTTTTTACAGGGTGGTTACGCCTGCCGGTTTTGCGCAAGGACCGTGACCGTGGCACTCGGTCTCACAACGCCAGGGTAATTTTGGGCTCAACATCAGGGCGGTTTTTACAGGGAAGGGCAGAGCAGAGTGGTTTCCCACCAAGGCCAGGGTGGTCCCAACCTGCAGAATGGGTCGTTGCAGGCGGGCGGTTTCTTTGGTGGTTGGCCCTCTGAGTGCTTTGCTCAAGTCGGGGCAATATAAAGACATAGGGCAAAGTTTGAGGCGGTTTTATGGCGTGGAAAGGCGGTTTAGTCAACTCAGTGGTATTTCCGCCAGTGGTTTGGCTCAATTAAGGGCTATCGAGGGCAATTCGGGATGCAATACCGGCGATCAAAATGACAAAGGCGAGTCGTTGATCAATGCCAGGGCTTTTATCCCCCCAGGGTGACACCGTTCAACGCTTCAAGGAAGCCCAGAGTGATACTGTGCAACTCTCTCAGTGTACTTCAAAAAAAAAAAAAAAGGTGAAGGGGCAGCCGATAATAGCCTCTCTAGTCCGGAGCAAACGGCTGCGGTAAAGACACATCAAATCCGTTTAAGGATGAGGTTTAGCCAATAAGCCTAATAGAGGTGAATAGGCCCACCTGAAGGGCCTATCTAGTCCGTAGCAAACGGCTACGGTAAAGACAAGGCAAATCCGTTGATGGTTGGTCACTTACCAAAAGTGGCGAATAGAGACGGCAACGATGAACATACATGGACATGGATGGACAACGCATAAAGGAACACATGGAATGGCGAAGACAAAGAGATAACATGGATATGAGAAAGAAACATGTGAAATGAGCTTGCACTCTGCAAGAGGGAAAGGTGGACTATGTATGAGCGTATGTACTCATGAGAGATTTAGTACACAAGAGAGGTCAGGTACCCATGAGAGCACATGTACGCCCTTGGTACACCTCAGATCTGACACATCGTCAGACATGACATGAGTGTGCATCTAAGGATTTTGTATGATTGTGCTTTTCTTGATGATATATATATTTACCTTCATCAAAAAAAAAAGTGAAAGAGCTCTCAGTCTTTCATTTTCATCCAAAGTGTGAACATCAAAGAATAGCCCACATTATATACGCTGATGATCTGTTACTCCTAAGCCGAGGTGATACATAATCAGTGCAAGTATTAATGGATTGTTTATCGCAATTCGCCAGCATGGCAGGCCTAACAGCAAACATGGCGAAATCAAGTATATATATGGCAGGGGTGGAACAAGGGGAGAGAGAAAGGCTGTTAACCATCACAGGCTTCAGTGAAGGGACGATGCCATTTCGCTACCTGGGAGTGCCAATAGCATCGGAAAAACTAAAGATTGCGGATTACAGCCCACTGTTGGAGACTCTTATGAAACAGATCACCTCCTGGCCTAAAGCAACGCTATCATATGCCGGGAAAATCCAACTAATATCCTCGGTCCTGCAGGGTGTTCAATGCTATTGGATGTCGGAGCTACCACTACCAGTCGGGGTCATCGATAGGATATATAGCTACTGTCGTACCTTCATGTGGACTGTGAAGAACCCACCAGTTGCGTGGGCAGACATATGTAAGCCTAAAGAGGAAGGTGGTCTGGGATTACGGGAACTAAAAGCATGGAATATGGCACTGCTGGCGAAACTACTATGGAGAATACAGAAGAAGCAGGACACTTTGTGGATCCGCTGGGTGCATCACACTTATTTACAGCGACAAGGAGTGTGGGAATGGCAGAGCAAACACAATGACTCCCCATTAATGAAAAAGTTTATATGCATCAACGATAGCATCATGACGTTAAGCGATGCTGCGAAAAGCGGAGAAATATTAGATGCATGGTTTGGCCAAAGCAAAGGGGTGTCAAGAGGCATATGATCACTTGAGATTACAAGCTCTAGGAAAGCGTGGAGTGCGAGCGGTATGGCAGCCGGATATCCAACCTAGCCACAGGATCACGTTATGGATGCTGGCAAAAGGGAAGCTACCGGTGCATGCTGGGAAGGAGTATCTAGATGACCGAAGCTATGTTTTCTGCAAACAAGAGGAGGAGACAATGGACCATATTTTCTTCAAATGCGGGCAAATTCAACAGCTCTGGAATAGTGTAAGGAGATGGCTACGGATGAGGCCGAGAATGCAGACATATCGTCAAATGTTGCGCATATTCAGACTGCACTATAGAGGGCGCAGCAGTATCAATAGAGCCAGACACCTAGCCATGGCAGCAATGATACATCATATTTGGCGAACACGAAATGCCATGAAATTCAAATTAATGTATATAGGACTCTGGAGGACTGTGATCTCCAGTCCTAAATGGACAACGGATGAAGGTAAGGGTAGGGCAGTTCTCAGGATACCATTCCCAAGGCACTCTCCGGTAAAGTACACCCCTCCTCCTCTTCTTCTCACACCCCTCCTCCTCTTCTTACTCTCACACCCCTCCTCCTCTTCATACTCTCACTCTCTTTTGGACACAGGCTTGATGTTTGTCTTGGGTGTCGAGGTTCTCTCGTTGTTTATTTTGGTTATTTTGGTTGTCGGTGTTCAAAAAAAAAAAAAAAAAACTTGATGTTTATTTGGACAGAGTGGTTTATTTGGGCCAGTGGTTTTGGGCCAGTGGTTTGAGAGGGATCGAGTATTTCCCGGAGGTTTTGAGTGGTTTTGACGAGGCGGTTTTGGGCCGAGTGGTTTGAGAGGCGGATGCATCGGGAAGTTTTAGGCAGTGGTTTGAGAGGCGGAGTTTAGGCTTGCAAGTAAAAGCGAGGGTGGTTTGAGCGGGGTGGTTTGGCCGAGGGTGGTTTTAGGCAGTGGGTTGAGAGGGCAAAGTTTTGCGAGTAGTCTTGAAGAGAGGTTTACTCCTCGAGGGGTTTTGGCGAGACAAGCATGGCGGGATGGTTTTAGCGGTGGTTTCAAAGCACCGAGCAAGTGATAGCGGTGGTTTGGCGAGGCGGTTTTGGCGGGTTGGCTTTGTATCTCGGGGAGTTTTTGGTAGTGTGGTTTCTGAGGCGAAGTCAAGCTGCAAACACTACGGGGACGGTATCGTACAAAGCGGTTTTGAGAAGGTGGTCTTGCGGCTCGAGGCGGTTTTGCGAGTAGTTTTGGAAGAGAGGTTCTTCTCCTCCAGGGCGGTTTTGGCAGGGCAAGCACGACCATGATGGTTTTAAGCAGGGTGGTTTTAGCAGGGTGGTTTTCACAGAACCAGGGCGGTTTGGTCAGGGTGAATTCTCTCCAGGGAAGTGGAAAAAAAAAATAGGGCAGTTATGTTTTCTCAAAGCCAGGACGGTTTCACGTAAGAGATGGAGCAACCTTGTGCCCAAGGCCAAAGCAGGACAGGGCAGTTAGAGCAACCTTGTGCCCAAGGCCAAAGCAAGGCAGGCGATTAGCAAGACTCGAGCACATAGGCATGGATAAAGGTACCTCAAATAAGGGCACAAACAAGCATGCGAAGCACTCTAGTCACGGTATAGCTTTCACCAAGAAGGATCATCGGCCCGGATGGATATGAGGCTTGACCATTGAATCTAACTCGGTGAATAGGCCCACAGTATGGCCTATCTAGTCCGTAACAAGCGGCTCACAGTAAAGACACGTCAAATCCGTTTATGGTTGAGGTTTGACCAATAAGCCTAGTGAGGTGAATAGGCCCACCCGAATGGTCTATCTAGTCCGTAGCAAGCGCTCACAGTAAAGACAAGGCAAATCCGTTGATGGTTGGTCACTTACCAAAAGTGAAAAGTGGGAAGATAGAGGAACGCCACATGAGATTGGCAAGAAGATGGGCATAAAGGGCCAATGCGAGGAGGTATACTCGGACCGGAGGACACAGAGGGACTGCATGTATGAGGCATGAGCAAATATAGGGGAATTGCACAAGTGTAGGATATGCAATGGTTATGTAACAAGAGAAAGTATGTATACATGAGAGTTCTGGTACACATGAGAGCACATGTACACCCCGCTGGATGCACCTCAGATCTGACACATCGTCAGACATGACATGAGTGTGCACTCCAGGATTTTGTATGATTGTGCTTTTTCTGATGATATATATTTACATTTCATCAAAAAAAGTGAAAGAGCTCTCAGTCTGTCAATCCTTGCTATGTCTGGACCTGGTAAGTTTCCCCGTGTTGAGTCAAATTAAGCCGCAGGCTCCACTCCTGGTGGTGCCCTTCCGTCAATTCCTTTAAGTTTCAGCCTTGCGACCATACTCTGCCCGGAACCCAAAGACTTTGATTTCTCATAAGGTGTCGGCGGAGTCCAAAGAGCAACATCCACCGATCCCTGGTCGGCATCGTTTATGGTTGAGACTAGGACGGTATCTGATCGTCTTCGAGCCCCCAACTTTCGTTCTTGATTAATGAAAACATCCTTGGCAAATGCTTTCGCAGTGGTTCGTCTTTCATAAATCCAAGAATTTCACCTCTGACTATGAAATATGAATGCCCCCGACTGTCCCTCTTAATCATTACTCCAATCCTCAAGGCCAACACAATAGGAACGAAATCCTGTGATGTTATCCCATGCTAATGTATCCAGAGCGTGGGCTTGCTTTGAGCACTCTAATTTCTTCAAAAATAGCAGCGCCCACAGGCCTGACCCGACCAACTAAGGCCGCGCATCATTGGCGAGAAGGGGCAGGCGGCCGATGCACACAACAAAGCGGACCGATTGGCTCAACCCAAGGTCCAACTACGAGCTTTTTAAGCGCAACAACTTAAATATACGCTATTGGAGTGGAATTACGCGGTTTCTTTGGCACCGGACTTGCCCTCCTGGATCCTCGTTAAGGGATTTAGATTGTACTCATTCCAATTACCAAACTCAAAGAGCCCAATATTGTTATTTATTGTCACTACCTCCCCGTGTCAGGATTGAGTAATTTGCGCGCCTGCTGCCTTCCTTGGATGTGGTAGCCATTTCTCAGGCTCCCTCTTCGGAATCGAACCCTAATTCTCCGTTACCCATCACCACCATGGTAGGCAACTATCCTACCATCGAAAGTTGATAGGGCAGAAATTTGAATGATGCATCGCCAGCACGAGGGCCGATGCGATCCGTCGAGTTACCATGAATCATCGGAACAACGGGCAAAGCCCGCATCAACCTTTTATCTAATAAATGCATCCCTCCCAAAGGTCGGGGTTTGTTGCACGTATTAGCTCTAGAATTACTACGGTTATCCGAGTAGGGGCATACCATCAAACAAACTATAACTGATTTAATGAGCCATTCGCAGTTTCACAATCTGAATCAATTCATACTTACACATGCATGTCTTAATCTTTGAGACAAGCATATGACTACTGGCAGGATCAACCAGGCAACATATCATCCAAACATAGAGCCCATCACAAAAATAGCTAGCCACAGGACAAGCAAAGTGTGAAGGGGCTAAAATCTTTCACTGAAACAAGGGACCAAGTGCAACGCCCGCGGATCACAAGCCATGCACCGCATAGAATAAACTACAACGGGATGCAGCAAGGAAGCCAACGGGGAGAGCAACATGGAACCCAAGTCAAGGATGCAACCGCCACAGCCCGAGGGTCAAAAAGGGACCAAATAAACTGCACCAAAGAGCATTCAAAAGACCACGTGGTCAAACCACTCCAAAGGGATGCATCAAGGCCAACATCCCTCAGGAGAACACGGATCAAATGCATGTTCACTCCAAATATCGCATGGCGATCAGAGAGAAAGTCATGTTCGAAACAATCCATCCTATTTGCCTTAGGAACCAAGAACGTAACACAAGCAACACCCGCAACCCGAAAATAAGACCCGAGCAAACAAAAGATGAAATGTCTCAAAGACGACGATATTAGCCGCACGATGGCAAGGCGCCCATCGAGGCATAAGAGTACGCAACAACTCACGTGTCGCCGTGGATATTAAACCCGATGCACACTACCCAAACACACTCATCAAAGACAAGGGCAAATGGGCACAAAGGCAATCCGGGCCAACACTCCACCGAACACAAAATGCGAACCAACCGTGTGTTGGGGAAGGGGGGGGGGCGGGGTGCAAGCGGCTCACAGCACCCCTACTGAAGCAACGCACCATCAAGGAGAGACAAGCGAGAGGCCACTGTCACCAACAACAAGCGGCGCACAATCACAAACCACTTGCACTGAAACCAAACCGATAGCCCAAGCAACAAATATTCACATCAGCCGAAAGGCAAACAAGTTGAAAGCGGGGGAGGGGGGAGCGACGATGCATAGGGGTGCGGACAACAGCGGAAGAGACACGAGGAACCACGCCTTGCGCGGCGGCGGCGCCAAGCGCAAGCCTAGGACGTGCGGAAGAATGAGCGACAGGGACACCAAGGGACCTTGCACGCAGGCAACGGGTGACAAGCGCAAGCCTAGGATGCACGGGATATAGAGTGGCAAGGACACCAAGGGACCATGCACGCAGGCAACGGGCGACAAGCGCAAGCCTAGGACGCACGTCATACTGAGCAGCAAGGAGACCAAGGGACCACGCACGCAGGCAGCGAGCGACAAGCGCAAGCCTAGGATGTGCAAATAGTGAGCGGAAGGGGCACCAGCAACCATGCACGCAGGCAGCAGGAGACAAGCGCAAGCCTAGGACGTGCGAATAGTGAGCGGAAGGCGCACCAGCGACCATGCACGCAGGCAGCGAGCGACAAGCGCAAGCCTAGGACGCACACGATACTGAGCGGCATGGAGACCAAGGGACAATGCACGCAGGCAGCGGGCGACAAGCGCAAGCCTAGGAAGCACACGATACTGAGTGGCATGGAGACCAAGGGATAATGCACGCAGGCAGCAAGCAACAAGCACAAGCCTAGGACGCGCGGATACTGAGCGACATGGTGCCCTTGTACGTTGGACGTATCCAGTGACATTTGCAATATCGAAGCGAGCAACAAGAGTGCTCGAAAGGATAATCAAATAGACTCCTACATGTGGCATTGTCATCTTGGCCATGTAAGCAAGAAACGCATGTCCGAATTACACCGATGTGGAATTCTGGAATCGTTTGAATTGGATTCATGCGATACATGCGAATCATGCCTAAAATGCAAGATGACTAAGTTACCTTTTATGGGAAAAGGTGAACGAGTGGGAGAGTTACTAGGTCTAGTACATACTGATGTATGTGGACCTATGTCAACTCAAGCTTTAGGAGGCTATAGCTACTTCATTACCTTCACCGATGATCACTCACGGTTTGGGTATGTGTTCTTGATGAAACACAAGTCTGAAGCCTTTGAAAGGTTCAAAGAATTCAGAAATGAAGTAGAGAAACAACATGATAAAATTATTAAAATACTTCGATCGGATCGAGGTGGTGAATACTTAAGTCAAGAGTTTCTTGATTATCTAAGAGACAATGGCATATTGTCTCAATGGACTCCGCCCTATACACCACATCATAATGGTGTATCTGAGAGGCGTAACCGGACCTTGTTGGACATGGTCAGGTCAATGATGAATCATGCGACTCTTCCCAAGTCCTTTTGGGGTTATGCACTTCAGACAGCTGTTTACTTGTTAAACAGAATGCCTACCAAGGTAGTCTCTACTACTCCATATGAGATATGGGCTAGTAAGAAACCTCATGTATCTTACTTGAAGATATGGGGTTATCCTGCTTATGTGAAGCGGACTGTATCAGACAAACTGGATGCTAAGTCTGATAAATGTCTATTTATTGGATACCCTAAGGAAACAAGGGGTTACCAATTCTATCATCCTGTGGAACAAAAGGCGTTTGTTTCAAGGCATGCTGTGTTTCTAGAGAAAGAGTTTCTCTTGCAAGAAAACAGTGGGAGTGTCGTCGAGCTTGAGGAGGCTCGAGAGACTCAAATAGACATTGATGAGATACCTGGTGAAGCCTGCGGTGACAACTCATAGTGATGAGCAATCAATTTGGACCTATTGTAACACCACATCTTCGTAGATCTGGTAGAACACGCAATATTCCTGAGAGATATGGATTTCTCGTAAGTGAATCGAACGACGTGTTACTCATTGATGATGAGGAGCCTACCAGTTATGAAGAAGTGCTGACAAGTTCATAAAGGGATAAGTGGCTTGGTGCCATGAAGTCGGAAATTGATTCCATGTACGAAAACCAAGTTTGGAACTTGGTTGACCCACCTGAAGGCATAAAGCCTATAGGGTGCAAGTGGGTTTTCAAGAAGAAAACCGACATGGATGGTAATGTGATTACCTATAAGGCTAGATTAGTGGCGAAAGGATATCGTCAAAAGCAAGGTGTTGATTATGACGAAACCTATTCGCCTGTAGCTATGCTTAAATCCATTCGGATGCTCCTGGCCATAGCGGCTCATTATGATTATGAGATATGGCAGATGGATGTGAAAACAGCTTTCCTTAATGGAAACTTGCTCGAGGACGTGTATATGATACAGCCTGAGGGTTTCACATCGGTTGATAAAACCAAGGTATGCAAGTTGCGACGATCCATTTATGGATTGAAGCAAGCATCCAGGAGCTGGAATATCCGTTTTGATGAGACGATCAAAAAGTTTGATTTCTCACAAAATCCAGACGAACCTTGTGTGTACAAGAAGGTTAGTGGGAGTGCAGTCGTGTTCCTAGTATTGTATGTCGATGACATATTACTTATAGGAAACAATGTGTCAATCTTACAGTCAGTTAAGTTTTGGTTATCCAAGACATTCTCCATGAAAGACCTGGGAGAAGCAACCTACATCCTCGGGATTAAGATCTATAGAGATAGATCGAAACGGTTGCTTGGTCTTTCGCAGTCTACATATATAGACCGAGTGCTAAAGAGGTTTAGCATGTCAGAATCCAAGAAAGGTTTCCTACCCATCAGGCATGGGGTACACCTTTCGAAGTCTATGTGTCCGCGCACAGAAGACGAGAGGATTTGCATGAGTAAGATTCCCTATGCATCCGCAATAGGATCTATCATGTATGCTATGTTATGTACGAGGCCCGATGTATCGTATGCTCTGAGTGTCACGAGCAGATACCAGTCCGATCCAGGAATGGATCATTGGGCGGTTGTTAAGACGATCCTTAAGTACTTGAGAAGAACTAAGGATGTGTTCCTAATATATGGAGAAGGGTACATGGTGATACGTGGGTATACGGATGATCCGCATGCAAGGATGATTCCATGTCTTAGTCTGGGTATGTATTCACCTAGAATGGAGGCGCAATAAGTTGGAAAGGTTCCAAGCTTGACACTATGGCGGATTCTGCCACTAAGGCAGAATACGTTGCAGCTTTGGAAGCAGCAAAGGAAGCGGTTTGGATCAATAAGTTCATCTATGAACTTGATGTGGTCTCATCAATGATCCAAACATGTGCTTCGCCGCTATCATCTTATCAGAGAGATCATCAGTAGGAACGAAATACAAATCGAGAAAATTCCCACTGAAAGGAACTTAGCTGATCCTTTGACTAAAGCATTACCTCAAAGTAAGTTTGAGGGTCATGTTAGAGCTTATGGTATTGGATACCGTAGCGATTGGCATTAGGCCAAGTGGGAGTCTGTTAGTAATATATGAGAGATGTCCTAAGGCAATCGCTTTATGTATGAACCATTTATATGATAAATGAAGATTCACTATTTGAGTATACATGTTTTATGTATTTGATTGATCTTAAACTCATTTATCAATGTCCACGATTCACAAAGATGAGAGAATTTGTGATTGGATCACAACTAGTGAGTATCTCTACATGTGTAATTGTGATGTATCGAATTATCCTAGTCGATGAATTGATGGATTTGGACACCATCAATTCGCGAGACTAGCACGAGGTATACTCCTTGGTGTATCCAAGCACCGATTCTCACCGGGCCGGAGACATAGTGATGTCCGAGTTAATCGTGGATGCTAGTTATGGTAACTAGTTCATTGAGTGACCACCGTAAGACTTCATATGGTTCTCTCGATATATAGATATGTCAATGAAGTTCTTACTGTGGCTTAAGTGCGATGTTCCTTGACTTGCGTATTCAAGTCATCTTGATCATGGAGACTTATGCTTTGACATCTTAAGCAAACATCTCTAAGGAGATGTGGACCCGGATGATTGGGTATAAGTCGGCGATCAAGGTGTTTGAATAGCCTATAAAGGATTCACCACTCCTTGCGAGGAGATGTATACCCATGGCCTCTCGTCGGATTGTTACTAAAGTCTTTGGCCAAAGCATTACATGTTTAGAGTAAGGTACTCTTCGATACATGTGGAGTAACTAGAACTGTGAGGACAAGGAAATGATACTGGGCTAGGTGTGACGAGTCAAAATTTAGTGGGGATCGACACAATAGACCATGTCCCAACCAAGTGGGTATAAGATGAGTGAAGGGAATGGGGCACGATTCATTCGAAGCCATCAAGGGTTTCGTAAATAGTTCGATCAACCGCTGATCTTTTCTTAATTGGGGATCATGATGTACTACTAGGTGCCACTCATGATCGTTCTATAATTAATGGTTAATTATAGACGGCCAACATAAACCGAGAACCTATTTGGTCACACGCACAACGAGTGTAATCCAAAGGATTTAAAACGAGCTTGAGAATGGGATTCTCAGACCGAGAGAAACTATGTTTGGTTAGACCAAACATAAAGCGAGCATGAAATTGTTTCAGTCGCAATGGAAGCGTGGATGGGCTGCGTCTTATGAAGACGTAATGGATGGACCAAAATGGTTTGGTTCTAATCCAATGGATAAGAATAAACCAAAGGGTTTGGTTTATTTTAAACGAATGAACCAAAAGTTGGTTCGGTTCGTTTTAACTTAAAATAAACCATCATGGTTTGGTTTATTTTAACTTATCTTAATGGAGCGGGTTAACGGGCTTTATGGATATGATCCATTAACCATTAAGAGAATTAGTTCTTTATAAAAGTGGGCTTAAGGGATTGTTAAACCCCACTCATCCAAAAAAGACCCTTGCCGGCGCCCAAGCTCCTTCTTGCCTCGGCCCAAGCTCCGGTGAACCTCCCGGTGATCTCCTATAGGTTCGCATCAAGGTGAGCTTTTTTCTCCTTGTTTAGGCCGGCGCTTACTCCTTCCACCAAGCTGTCCAGTTTTCTGGACAGCTTCTCTCCTTCGCCGGAGCGCCGCTTGACGACGGTTAGTGCTCCGACAGCTGCTAACTTACCAGGGATTTGATCTCAGGTAATACTATGAGTTGGAGGACGAAGTATTCGTCAAACGTTTGACGAACACCTCTCCTGAGAAGCGAGTTTTGAGAACTCGTTTTAGGATCCGAATTTGGATTCGGATCGTGATCATCTCTCGATCACGTCGTCTTCAACACGAGGCTAGTAACCCGTACGAAGACGAAGCTCGTGACTTAGCGAAGTCATCCCGAGGAGCTCGGCGTGGATCCGGATAGAGACGATTCTTACGAGGATCGTTCCGGTTGATGCCGTTCCCGCTACACGTCATACGGAAGGTATAACGTAGTTGAAGTTCCGTTTCTTGCAAATTTTAATTTACGGTTATGTCTACCCTTGTGGGAATAGCAGGCGTGTGTTGTGTGTGTTGTAATAAATAGGAGTATTTATTATTTTTATTGCTTCCGCTGTGCTCATGTTTACGAAACATGATCGAACACACACACGCCATGGTGTCAAAACCCAACAGTGGTATCAGAGCCCAGGTTGTGTTTCGACATAATCGTAAAATGGTTTTGCGATAGTCATAATGTATTTCTGGAAGTTTTCTAAATTTTGGAAATTTAGAAGTATTTATGGAAATTTTTCAATTTTGGAAAGTCTAGAAGTATTTATGGAAATCTTCCACTTTTGGAAAGTTGGAAGTATTTATGGAAATTTATATTTTCCATAAATAAAATATTTGATTAGATTCTGGAAATTTGTTTCCTAATTTAATCATGATTTGATTTGGGAAATCAAATCTTAAAATATTTAATTTCCATAAGTAGTTTTAAAGATTTAGGAAATTGGTTTCCTAAATAGATTTTCCTTAATCAAATAATTCCATGAATAAAATATGTGATTAGATTTGGAAATTTGTTTCCTAATTTAATTATGATTTGATTTGGAGAATCAAATCTTAAACATATTTTATTTCCATAAATAGTTATGACATATAAGGAAATATAGACATGACATAATTGTATGTCATGTAATTGCATTAGATGCATAACATTATGCCATGCGTGTCGTGACATGTAGATGTATGCCATGTATGCCATGCCATGTAGATAATAGTTATTTGCATGCAAAGAGGATGAGACATAAAAAACCTTAATCAATATTAAAGCCTACACCTTCCATTAATATGGTTAGAACCAGAGTTCTGTTTCTTGTTTGGGTTGTTGGACTCTCTCCAAGCCCGGCTCGAACCTGTATATGTTCAAACCATGGAATAGTTTAATACTAATATGGTAAGAGTCAGAGGTCAATCGTTAGCTTTGGTTGTTGGACTCTCTCCAAGCTGGGCTAATTGGATGAATGCGCTCTAACCATATTAAAACTATGTCCCGATTAATGGGTTGGCTTTAACCTGGAGCATCGGCTTGTTGGACTCTCTCCAAGGTCGATGTAAAGGGAGGTGAAGTTGCATATGATGCATACTTGTTAATGTGTTAACAACCCGATGTATGTGTGAACATTCAATTAGTTGATAGCACATTGTGATAGTTGCATATACGGATATGCAATCGGTATAGATGATACCTACCGTCGTAGTTATGAATGGCTTGTTGGACTCTCTCCAAGGTTGTTCATAACTATGATGGATATCAGCCCATTCGGAGATGGACCTACAATCTCCCGAAGTGATTTTGGGGTTTTTGAAATTCGAAAAATGAATGGGATTTATAAATGTATATTGATGCATTTTAAAATCATTTTCTCATATATGCTCATTTTGTATTTCTAAGTTAATATATTGATCATGATGTGTTTGAATTTGCGTTCCATTTTGGATTCAAATAAATTGACTGGGCCGAACTTCTTGGACTAGCTTAGAAACTTGAGAATTGTTCTCAAGGTGGAAAAGCTTATGATGTCCTCGAAGCGCCTCTTCCCGCCCATCCTAGTGACAATGCAACTCTGGACCAATTGTTGGCCTATCAGAAACATGTGAGTGATTCTGAACAAATGAGTTGCATCATGCTAGCCATGATGGAACCCAAGCTACGAAAACAGCATGAGCATATGGATGCTCATATCGTAGTCCTTCATCTTTGTGAGTTGGTTGATGAGCAAGTGAGATTCGAAAGGTTCGAAGTCTCAAAGCTCCTCTTCACCTCTGAGATGCTAGGAGGTTCATCTGTGGTACTGCTCAATATGCTGAAGACTGTGGAGTCTTCTGAGAAGCATGAGCAGGGGACGGTGCTGTTAGTTGATTCCTCAAAGAAAGGTTCTAAGAGGAAGTCAAAGGAACAGCAGAAGGGAAAGAAGAGAAGGGCTAAGAAAGTAGAACTAGCACAAAAGGAAACTTGCCATCATTATGGCAAGGAGAGCCATTTGTGAAGAAAGTGCAAGATTTATCTTGAGTCCGTGAAGAAGGATAAGGCATCGGATGCCCCATCTTCTTCAGAAATCTTCTTTATTGATTGTCATTCTATTTCCTTAGACACTTGGGTATTGGATACTGGGTGTGGCTCACATATATGTAATGACATACATGGGCTAAGGAATAGAAGAAGACTCGTCAAGGGAGAGTCAAATTTGCGTGTTGGGAATGAAGCAAAGGTTGCTGCACTCGCCATCGGAACGTATTTGTTGAAACTCCCTGCAGGACTTGTCTTAGAACTGGACAATTGCTTTTATATTCCTTTGTTGATAAAGAACATCATTTCTATTTCTTGTTTAAATAGAAATGGGTACCATTTGACTTTTAGTAACAATTGTTGTTACATAACTTTGAATGGGGTTCTTTATGGGACTGGAACTTTAAGCAATGGTGTTTATACGCTGACGATCCAAAGGACATTTGCAATATCGAAGCGAGCAACAAGAGTGCTCGAAAGGATAATCAAATAGACTCCTACATGTGGCATTGTCATCTTGGCCATGTAAGCAAGAAACACATGTCCGAATTACACCGATGTGGAATTCTGGAATCGTTTGAATTGGATTCATGCGATACATGCGAATCATGCCTAAAAGGCAAGATGACTAAGTTACCTTTTATGGGAAAAGGTGAACGAGTGGGAGAGTTACTAGGTCTAGTACATACTGATGTATGTGGACCTATGTCAACTCAAGCTTTAGGAGGCTATAGCTACTTCATTACCTTCACCGATGATCACTCACGGTTTGGGTATGTGTTCTTGATGAAACACAAGTCTGAAGCCTTTGAAAGGTTCAAAGAATTCAGAAATGAAGTAGAGAAACAACATGACAAAAGTATTAAAATACTTCGATCGGATCGAGGTGGTGAATACTTAAGTCAAGAGTTTCTTGATTATCTAAGAGACAATGGCATATTGTCTCAATGGACTCCGCCCTATACACCACATCATAATGGTGTATCTGAGAGGCGTAACCGGACCTTGTTGGACATGGTCAGGTCAATGATGAATCATGCGACTCTTCCCAAGTCCTTTTGGGGTTATGCACTTCAGACAGCTGTTTACTTGTTAAACAGAATGCCTACCAAGGTAGTCTCTACTACTCCATATGAGATATGGGCTAGTAAGAAACCTCATGTATCTTACTTGAAGATATGGGGTTGTCCTGCTTATGTGAAGCGGACTGTATCAGACAAACTAGATGCTAAGTCTGATAAATGTCTATTTATTGGATACCCTAAGGAAACAAGGGGTTACCAATTCTATCATCCTGTGGAACAAAAGGTGTTTGTTTCAAGGCATGTTGTGTTTCTAGAGAAAGAGTTTCTCTTGCAAGAAAAATAGTGGGAGTGTCGTCGAGCTTGAGGAGGCTCGAGAGACTCAAATAGACATTGATGAGATACCTGGTGAAGCACAACAGCCGACAACTCATAGTGATGAGCAATCGGCTGGACCTATTGTAACACCACATCTTCATAGATCTGGTAGAACACGCAATATTCCTGAGAGATATGGATTTCTCGTAAGCGAATCGAACGACGTGTTACTCATTGATGATGAGGAGCCTACCAGTTATGAAGAAGTCCGACAAGTTCAGAAAGGGATAAGTGGCTTGGTGCCATGAAGTCGAAATGGATTCCATGTATGAAAACCAAGTTTGGAACTTGGTTGACCCACCAAGGCATAAAGTGCAGGCAAGTGGGTTTTCAAGAAGAAAACCGACATGGATGGTAATGTGATTACCTATAAGGCTAGATTGGTGGCGAAAGGATATCGCCAAAAGCAAGGTGTTGATTATGACGAAACCTATTCACCAGTAGCTATGCTTAAATCCATTCGGATGCTCCCGCCATAGCCTCATTATGATTATGAGATATGGCGATGGAAAAATGACTTTCCTTAATGGAAACTGCCGAGGACGTGTATATGATACTGAGGGTTTTCACATCGGTTGATAAAACCAAGGCATGCGACGATCCATTTATGGATTGAAGCAAGCATCCAGGAGCTGGAATATCCGTTTTGATGAGACAATCAAAAAGTTTGATTTCTCACAAAATCCAGACGAACCTTGTGTGTACAAGAAGGTTAGTGGGAGTGCAAATGTGTTCCTAGTATTGTATGTCGATGACATATTACTTATAGGAAACGATGTGTCAATCTTACGATTAAGGTTTGGTTATCCAAGACATTCTCCATGAAAGACTGGGAGAAGCAACCTACATCCTGGGATTAAGATCTATAGTGCTTGGTCTTTCGCAGTCTACATATATAGACCGAGTGCTAAAGAGGTTTAGCATGTCGGAATCCAAGAAAGGTTTCTTACCCATCAGGCATGGGGTACACCTTTCGAAGTCTTTGTGTCCGCGCATAGAAGATGAGAGGATTTGCATGAGTAAGATTCCCTATGCATCCGCAATAGGATCTATCATGTATGCTATGTTATGTACGAGGCCCGATGTATCGTATGCTCTGAGTGTCACGAGCAGATACCAGTCCGATCCAGGAATGGATCATTGGGCGGCTGTTAAGACGATCCTTAAGTACTTGAGAAGAACTAAGGATGTGTTCCTAATATATGGAGAAGGGTACATGGTGATACGTGGGTATACGGATGCCAACTCCAGAAAGACAAGGATGATTCCATGTCTTAGTCTGGGTATGTATTCACCTAGAATGGAGGCGCAATAAGTTGGAAAGGTTCCAAGCTTGACACTATAGCGGATTCTGCCACTAAGGCGTAATACGCTTGCAACTGGAAGCAAAGAAGGAAGCGGTTTGGATCAATAAGTTTATCTATGAACTTGATGTGGTCTCATCAATGATCCAAACATGTGCTTCGCCGCTATCATCTTATCAGAGAGATCATCAGTAGGAACGAAATACAAATCGAGAAAATTCCCACTGAAAGGAACTTAGCGGATCCTTTGACTAAAGCATTACCTCAAAGTAAGTTTGAGGGTCATGTTGGTGCTTATGGTATTGGATACCGTAGCGATTGGCATTAGGCCAAGTGGAGTCTCGTTAGTAATATATGAGAGATGTCCTAAGGCAATCGCTTATGTATGAACCATTTATATGATAAATGAAGATTCACTATTTGAGTATACATGTTTTATGTATTTGATTGGATCTTAAACTCATTTACTGAATGTCCACGATACGATTCACAGCATGAGAGAATTTGTGATTGGATCACAACTAGTGAGTATCTCTACATGTGTAATTGTGATGTATCAAAATTATCCCTAGTCGATGAATTGATGGATTTGGACACCATCAGTTCTGTCGAGACTAGCACGAGGTATACTCCTTGGTGTATCCAAGCAGCTGATTCTCACTGGCTGGAGACATAGTGATGTCCGGAGTTAATCGTGGATGCTAGTTATGGTAACTAGTTCATTGGAGTGACCAGCCGTAAGACTTCATATGGTTCTCTACATATATAGATATGTCAATGAAGTTCTTACTGTGGCTTAAGTGCGATGTTCCTTTGACTTGCGGTATTCAAGTCATCTTGATCATGGAGACTTATGCTTTGACATCTTAAGCAAACATCTCTAAGGAGATGTGGACCCGGGATGATTGGGTATAAGTCGAAGAGATCGAAGGTGTTTGAATAGCCTATAAAGGATTCACCACTCCTTGCGAGGAGATGTATACCCATGGCCTCTCGTCGGATTGTTACTAAAGTCTTTGGCCAAAGCATTACATATTTAGAGTAAGGTACTCTTCGATACATGTGGAGTAACTAGAATCCGTAGGACGAGGAAATGATACTTGGGCTAGGTGTGACGTAGTCAGCCTAGTGGGGACTGACACAATAGACCATGTCCTGAACCAAGTGGGTATAAGATGAGTGAAGGGAATGGGGCACGATTCATTCGAGCCATCAAGGGTTTCGTAAATAGTTCGATCAACCGCTGATCTTTTCGCTTAATTGGGGATCATGATGTACTACTAGGTGCCACTCATGATCGTTCTATAATTAATGGTTAATTATAGACGGCCAACATAAACCGAGAACCTATTTGGTCACACGCACAACGAGTGTAATCCAAAGGATTTAAAACGAGCTTGAGAATGGGATTCTCAAACCGAGAGAAACTATGTTTGGTTAGACCAAACATAAAGCGAGCATGAAATTGTTTCAGTCGCAATGGAAGCGTGGATGGGCTGCGTCTTATGAAGACGTAATGGATGGACCAAAATGGTTTGGTTCTAATCCAATGGATAAGAATAAACCAAAGGGTTTGGTTTATTTTAAACGAATGAACCAAAAGTTGGTTCGGTTCGTTTTAACTTAAAATAAACCATCATGGTTTGGTTTATTTTAACTTATCTTAATGGAGCGGGTTAACGGGCTTTATGGATATGATCCATTAACCATTAAGAGAATTAGTTCTTTATAAAAGTGGGCTTAAGGGATTGTTAAACCCTAATCATCCAAAACCCTAACCCTAGCTTTTGCCGCCACCTGGTGCCGCCACTTGCCGGGCGTCCAAGCTCAGCCGGTGAACCTCCTGTGACCCTCCGGTGATCTCCTATAGGTTCGGCATCAAGGTGAGCTTTTTCTCTCCTTGTTTAGGCCGGCGCCTACTCCTCCACCAAGCTGTCCAGTTTTCTGGACAGCTTCTCCTCCTCTCGTCGGAGCGTCGTTTGGACGACGGTTAGTGCTCCGACAGCGGCTAACTTACCGAGGATTTGATCTCCGGTAATCCTCTGAGGTGGAGGACGAAGGATTCGTCAAACGGTTGACGAACACCTCTCCGGAGAAGCGAGTTTTGAGAACTCGTTTTGGATCCGAATTTGGATTCGGATCGTGATCATCTCTCGATCACGTCGTCTTCAACACGAGGCTAGTAACCCGTACGAAGACGAAGCTCGTGACTTAGCGAAGTCATCCCGAGGAGCTCGGCGTGGATACGGATAGAGACGATTCTACGAGGATCGTTCCGGTTGATGCCGTTCCCGCTACACGTCATACGGAAGGTATAACGTAGTTTAATTTCCTTTTATTGCAAATTTTAATTTACGGTTATGTCTACACTTGTTGTAATAGCATGCGTGTGTTGTGTGTGTTGTAATAAATATAGATTTATTATTTTTATTGCTTCCGCTGTGCTCATGTTTACGAAACATGATCGAACACACATAAACCCAACAAAGGGTATCAGAGCCTGTGTTGTGTTTCACATAATCGTAAAATGGTTTTGCGATAGTCATAATGTATTTCTGGAAGTTTTCTAAATTTTGGAAATTTAGAAGTATTTATGGAAAATTTTCAATTTTGGAAAGTCTAGAAGTATTTATGGAAATCTTCCACTTTTGGAAAGTTGGAAGTATTTATGGAAATTGATATTTTCCATAAATAAAATATTTGATTAGATTCTGGAAATTTGTTTCCTAATTTAATCATGATTTGATTTGGGAAATCAAATCTTAAAATATTTAATTTCCATAAGTAGTTTTAAAGATTTAGGAAATTGGTTTACTAAATAGATTTTCCTTAATCAAATAATTCCATGAATAAAATATGTGATTAGATTTGGAAATTTGTTTCCTAATTTAATTATGATTTGATTTGGAGAATCAAATCTTAAACATATTTTATTTCCATAAATAGTTATGACATATAAGGAAATATAGACATGACATAATTGTATGTCATGTAATTGCATTAGATGCATAACATTATGCCATGCGTGTCGTGACATGTAGATGTATGCCATGTATGCCATGCCATGTAGATAATAGTTATTTGCATGCAAAGAGGATGAGACATAAAAAACCTTAATCAATATTAAAGCCTACACCTTCCATTAATATGGTTAGAACCAGAGTTCTGTTTCTTGTTTGGGTTGTTGGACTCTCTCCAAGCCCGGCTCGAACCTGAATATGTTCAAACCATGGAATAGTTTAATACTAATATTGTAAGAGTCAGAGGTCAATCGTTAGCTTTGGTTGTTGGACTCTCTCCAAGCTGGGCTAATTGGTTGAATGCGCTCTAACCATATTAAAACTATGTCCCGATTAATGGGTTGGCTTTAACCTGGAGCATCGGTTTGTTGGACTCTCCAAGGTCGATGTAAAGGGAGGTGAAGTTGGGTGCTATGCATATGATGCATACTTGTTAATGTGTTAACAACCCGATGTATGTGTGAACATTCAATTAGTTGATAGCACATTGTGATAGTTGCATATACGGGATATGTAATCGGTATAGATGATACCTACCGTCGTAGTTATGAATGGCTTGTTGGACTCTCTCCAAGGTTGTTCATAACTATGATGGATATCAGCCCATTCAGAGATGGACCTACAATCTCCCGAAGTGATTTTGGGGTTTTTGAAATTCGAAAAATGAATGGGATTTATAAAGGTATATTGATGCATTTTAAAATCATTTTCTCATATATGCTCATTTTGTATTTCTAAGTTAATATATTGATCATGATGTGTTTGAATTTGCGTTCCATTTTGGATTCAAATAAATTGACTGGGCCGAACTTCTTGGACTAGCTTAGAAACTTGAGAATTGTTCTCAAGGTGGAAAAGCTTGCGTATGTCCTCGAAGCGCCTCTTCCCGCCCATCCTAGTGACAATGCAACTCTGGACCAATTGTTGGCCTATCAGAAACATGTGAGTGATTCTGAACAAATGAGTTGCATCATGCTAGCCATGATGGAACCCAAGCTACGAAAGCAGCATGAGCATATGGATGCTCATATCGTAGTCCTTCATCTTTGTGAGTTGGTTGATGAGCAAGTGAGATTCGAAAGGTTCGAAGTCTCCAAGCTCCTCTTAACCGCTGAGATGCTAGGAGGTTCATCCGCTCGCTCAATATGTCAAGACCGTGGAGTCTTCTCGAGAAGCATGAGCAGGGGACAAGTCTTGTTAGTTGATTCCTCAAAGAAAGGTTCTAAGAGGAAGTCAAAGGAACAGCAGTATGAAAGAAGAGAAGGGCTAAGAAGGTAGAACTAGCATTAAAGGAAACTTGCCATCATTATGGCAAGGAGAGACATTTATGAAGAAAGTGCAAGATTTATCTTGAGTCCATGAAGAAGGATAAGGCATCGGATGCCCCATCTTCTTCAGAAATCTTCTTTATTGATTGTCATTCTATTTCCTTAGACACTTGGGTATTGGATACTGGGTGTGGCTCACATATATGTAATGACATACATGGGCTAAGGAAGAGAAGAAGACTCGTCAAGGGAGAGTCAAATTTACGTGTTGGGAATGAAGCAAAGGTTGCTGCACTCGCCATCGGAACGTATTTGTTGAAACTCCCTGCAGGACTTGTCTTAGAACTGGACAATTGCTTTTATATTCCTTTATTGATAAAGAACATCATTTCTATTTCTTGTTTAAATAGAAATGGGTACCATTTGACTTTTAGTAACAATTGTTGTTACATAACTTTGAATGGGGTTCTTTATGGGACTGGAACTTTAAGCAATGGTGTTTATACGCTGATTCCAAAGGATATTTGCAATATCGCTGAGCAACAAGAGTGCTCGAAAGGATAATCAAATAGACTCCTACATGTGGCATTGTCATCTTGGCCATGTAAGCAAGAAACGCATGTCCGAATTACACCGATGTGGAATTCTGGAATCGTTTGAATTGGATTCATGCGATACATGCGAATCATGCCTAAAAGGCAAGATGACTAAGTTACCTTTTATGGGAAAAGGTGAACGAGTGGGAGAGTTACTAGGTCTAGTACATACTGATGTATGTGGACCTATGTCAACTCAAGCTTTAGGAGGCTATAGCTACTTCATTACCTTCACCGATGATCACTCACGGTTTGGGTATGTGTTCTTGATGAAACACAAGTCTGAAGCCTTTGAAAGGTTCAAAGAATTCAGAAATGAAGTAGAGAAACAACATGACAAAAGTATTAAAATACTTCGATCGGATCGAGGTGGTGAATACTTAAGTCAAGAGTTTCTTGATTATCTTAGAGACAATGGCATATTGTCTCAATGGACTCCGCCCTATACACCACATCATAATGGTGTATCTGAGAGGCGTAACCGGACCTTGTTGGACATGGTCAGGTCAATGATGAATCATGCGACTCTTCCCAAGTCCTTTGGGGTTATGCACTTCGCATACTGCATTTGTTAAATGTAATGCCTACCAAGGTAGTCTCTACTACTCCATATGAGATATGGGCTAGTAAGAAACCTCATGTATCTTACTTGAAGATATGGGGTTGTCTCGCTTGTGAAGCTGGATCGCATAAACCGATGCTAAGTCCGATAAATGTCTATTTATTGATACCCTAAGGAAACAAGGGGTTACTAATTTATCATTCATGGAACAAAAGGTGTTTGTTTCAAGGCATGCTGTGTTTCTAGAGAAAGAGTTTCTCTTGCAAGAAAACAGTGGGAGTGTCGTCGAGCTTGAGGAGGCTCGAGAGACTCAAATAGACATTGATGAGATACCTGGTGAAGCACAACAACCGACAACTCATAGTGATGAGCAATCGGCTGGACCTATTGTAACACCACATCTTCATAGATCCGCAGAACACGCAATATTCCTGAGAGATATGGATTTCTCGTAAGTGAATCGAACGACGTGTTACTCATTGATGATGAGGAGCCTACCAGTTATGAAGAAGTGCTGACAAGTTCAGAAAGGGATAAGTGGTTTGGTGCCATGAAGTCGGAAATGGATTCCATGTACGAAAACCAAGTTTGGAACTTGGTTGACCCACCTGAAGGCATAAAGCCTATAGGGTACAAGTGGGTTTTCAAGAAGAAAACCGACATGGATGGTAATGTGATTACCTATAAGGCTAGATTAGTGGCGAAAGGATATCGTCAAAAGCAAGGTGTTGATTATGACGAAACCTATTCGCCTGTAGCTATGCTTAAATCCATTCGGATGCTCCTGGCCATAGCAGCTCATTATGATTATGAGATATGGCAGATGGATGTGAAAACAGCTTTCCTTAATGGAAACTTGCTCGAGGACGTGTATATGATACAGCCTGAGGGTTTCACATCGGTTGATAAAACCAAGGTATGCAAGTTGCGATGATCCATTTATGGATTGAAGCAAGCATCCAGGAGCTGGAATATCCGTTTTGATGAGACGATCAAAAAGTTTGATTTCTCACAAAATCCAGACGAACCTTGTGTGTACAAGAAGGTTAGTGGGAGTGCAGTCGTGTTCCTAGTATTGTATGTCGATGACATATTACTTATAGGAAACGATGTGTCAATCTTACACCGCTTAAGGTTTGGTTATCCAAGACATTCTCCATGAAAGACTCGGGAGAAGCAACCTACATCCTGGGATTAAGATCTATAGAGATAGATCGAAACGTTGCTTGGTCTTTCGCAGCTATATATAGACCGAAAAGCAAAGAGGTTTAGCATGTCGGAATCCAAGAAAGGTTTCTTACCCATCAGGCATGGGGTACACCTTTCGAAGTCTATGTGTCCGCGCACAGAAGACGAGAGGATTTGCATGAGTAAGATTCCCTATGCATCCGCAATAGGATCTATCATGTATGCTATGTTATGTACGAGGCCCGATGTATCATATGCTTTGAGTGTCACGAGCAGATACCAGTCTGATCCAGGAATGGATCATTGGGCGGCTGTTAAGACGATCCTTAAGTACTTGAGAAGAACTAAGGATGTGTTCCTAATATATGGAGAAGGGTACATGGTGATACGTGGGTATATAGATGCCAACTCCAGAAAGACAAGGATGATTCCATGTCTTAGTCTGGGTATGTATTCACCTAGAATGGAGGCGCAATAAGTTGGAAAGGTTCCAAGCTTGACACTATAGCGGATTCTGCCACTAAGGCAGAATACGTTGCAGCTTTGGAAGCAGCAAAGGAAGCGGTTTGGATCAATAAGTTTATCTATGAACTTGATGTGGTCTCATCAATGATCCAAACATGTGCTTCGCCGCTATCATCTTATGAGAGAGGTCATCAGTAGGAACGAAATACAAATCGAGAAAATTCCCACTGAAAGGAACTTAGCGGATCCTTTGACTAAAGCATTACCTCAAAGTAAGTTTGAGGGTCATGTTGGTGCTTATGGTATTGGATACCGTAGCGATTGGCATTAGGCCAAGTGGGAGTCTGTTAGTAATATATGAGAGATGTCCTAAGGCAATCGCCTTATGTATGAACCATTTATATGATAAATGAAGATTCACTATTTGAGTATACATGTTTTATGTATTTGATTGGATCTTAAACTCATTTATCGAATGTCCACGATAGATTCACAAAGATGAGAGAATTTGTGATTGGATCACAACTAGTGAGTATCTCTACATGTGTAATTGTGATGTATCGAAATTATCCTAGTCGATGAATTGATGGATCTCCGACACCATCAATTCGCTGGAGACTAGCACAAGTATACTCCTTGGTGTATCCAAGCAGCTGATTCTCACTGGCTGGAGACATAGTGATGTCCGGAGTTAATCGTGGATGCTAGTTATGGTAACTAGTTCATTGGAGTGACCAGCCGTAAGACTTCATATGGTTCTCTCCATATATAGATATGTCAATGAAGTTCTTACTGTGGCTTAAGTGCGATGTTCCTTTGACTTGCGGTATTCAAGTCATCTTGATCATGGAGACTTATGCTTTGACATCTTAAGCAAACATCTCTAAGGAGATGTGGACCCGGATGATTGGGTATAAGTCGAAGTGATCGAAGGTGTTTGAATAGCCTATAAAGGATTCACCACTCCTTGCGAGGAGATGTATACCCATGGCCTCTCGTCGGATTGTTACTAAAGTCTTTGGCCAAAGCATTACATATTTAGAGTAAGGTACTCTTCGATACATGTGGAGTAACTAGAATCCGTAGGACGAGGAAATGATACTTGGGCTAGGTGTGACGTAGTCAGCCTAGTGGGGACTGACACAATAGACCATGTCCTGAACCAAGTGGGTATAAGATGAGTGAAGGGAATGGGGCACGATTCATTCGAAGCATCAAGGGTTTCGTAAATAGTTCGATCAGCTGATCTTTTCGCTAATTGGGGATCATGATGTACTACTAGGTGCCACTCATGATCGCTCTATAATTAATGGTTAATTATAGACGGCCAACATAAACCGAGAACCTATTTGGTCACACGCACAACGAGTGTAATCCAAAGGATTTAAAACGAGCTTGAGAATGGGATTCTCAGACCGAGAGAAACTATGTTTGGTTGGACCAAACATAAAGCGAGCATGAAATTGTTTCAGTCGCAATGGAAGCGTGGATGGGCTGCGTCTTATGAAGACGTAATGGATGGACCAAAATGGTTTGGTTCTAATCCAATGGATAAGAATAAACCAAAGGGTTTGGTTTATTTTAAACGAATGAACCAAAAGTTAGTTCGGTTCGTTTTAACTTAAAATAAACCATCATGGTTTGGTTTATTTTAACTTATCTTAATGGAGCGGGTTAACGGGCTTTATGGATATGATCCATTAACCATTAAGAGAATTAGTTCTCTATAAAAGTGGGCTTAAGGGATTGTTAAACCCTAATCATCCAAAACCCTAAACCTTGGCCGCCCAACATAGTTGCCGACCACCTCCTTGGTGATTTCGGTGCCCAGCTTTGTGCCGCCGTACAAGACCCTTGCCGGCGTCCAAGCTCCAGCCGGTGAACCTCCGGCGACCCTCCGGTGATCTCCTATAGGTTCGGCATCAAGGTGAGCTTTTTCTCTCCTTGTTTAGGCCGGCGCCTACTCCTCCACCAAGCTGTCCAGTTTCTGGACAGCTTGTCCTCCTCTTGTCGGAGCGTCGTTTGGACGACGGTTAGTGCTCCGACAGCGGATAACTTACCGGGGATTTGATCTCCGGTAATCCTCTGAGGTGGAGGACGAAGGATTCGTCAAACGATTGACGAACACCTCTCCGGAGAAGCGATTTTTGAGAACTCGTTTTGGATCCGAATTTGGATTCGGATCGTGATCATCTCTCGATCACGTCGTCTTCAACACGAGGCTAGTAACCCGTACGAAGACGAAGCTCGTGACTTAGCGAAGTAATCCCGAGGAGCTCGGCGTGGATACGGATAGAGACGATTCTTACGAGGATCGTTCCGGTTGATGTCGTTCCCGCTACACGTCATACGGAAGGTATAACGTAGTTTAATTTCCTTTTATTGCAAATTTTAATTTACGGTTATATCTACACTTGTTGTAATAGCATTCGTGTGTTGTGTGTGTTGTAATAAATAGGAGTATTTATTATTTTTATTGCTTTCGCTGTGCTCATGTTTACGAAACATGATCGAACACACACACGCCGCGGTGCCGGAAACCCAACACGCAGGCAACGGGCGACAAGCGCAAGCCTAGGACGTGCGGATAGTGAGCGGCAGGGGCTCCAAGGGACCACGAACGCAGGCAGCGGCCGACAAGCGCAAGCCTAGGACGCACATGATACTGAGCGACATGGAGACCAAGGGACAACGCACGCAGGCAACAAGCGACAAGCACAAGCCTAGGACGCACGGATACTGAGCGTCAAGGGCACCAAGGGCCCATGCACGCAGGCAGCGGGCGACAAGCGCAAGCCTAGGACGTGCGTATAGTGAGCAGCAGGGGCACCAAGGGACCACGCACGCAGGCAGCGGGCGACAAGCGCAAGCCTAGGACGTGCGGATAGTGAGCGGCAGGGGCACCAAGGGACCACGCACGCAGGCAGCGGGCGACAAGCGCAAGCCTAGGACACACGTGATACTGAGCGGCTAGGATACCAAGGGACCACGCACGCAGGCAGCGGGCGACAAGCGCAAGCCTAGGACGCACATGATACTGAGCGGCATGGAGACCAAGGGACCACGCACGCAGGCAGCGGGCGACAAGCGCAAGCCTAGGACGCACATGATACTGAGCGGCATGGAGACCAAGGGACAACGCACGCAGGCAACAAGCGACAAGCACAAGCCTAGGACGCACGGATACTGAGCGTCAAGGGCACCAAGGGCCCATGCACGCAGGCAACGAGCGACAAGCGCAAGCCTAGGACGTGCGTATAGTGAGCGGTAGGGAGACCAAGTGACCACGCACGCAGGCAGCGGGCGACAAGTGCAAGCCTAGGACGTGCGGATAGTGAGCGGTAGGGGCACCAAGGGACCACGCACGCAGGCAGCGGGCGACAAGCATGTGATGATTGTTGTATGGACTTTATTGTATCATATTCCTATTTATAAAGGCATGGTTATTATATTAACTTGTATTGGTGCCAAATAACTAAATATAATAATGTCCTTGAGTAGTAGGTTCTTATCTATATCAATCGATTGGTTGAATCGATAATGAGATGATATAAAGAGCACTACTCTTAATCATTCCTAGTCGAGTATTAACATTCAGGGACAATGTTAATGCGTAGAGACTAGCATGTAGGTCAACAAGATGACTTGATCTCACAAGTCATGGATATGAGATATCAAGTTGACACATGGGTATGCATTGGAGAATGTATACTGAATGACCCGCCATGAGAAAGTATCATGGATCGTTATATGAGTGTCATATACTTTCTCATGTGGCTATTAGTATGACTATTAGTCCTTAGACCTGAAGTCACCATGGTTCCCTAGATAAGGAGTTGCATACTTTGGCTTCGTCAAACGTCACCCGTAAATGGGTGGACTATAAAGGCAATTACTGGGTATGTAACGAATTATGCGGAGGGATGTGAGTGATGTAGATGGGATCTATCCCTCCTATATGACAGGGGTGACATCGATATTCTTGATAGAGTGAGACCACGAAGTGCATGGCCATGCCCAAATGAGTCAATATGAGATATTGAGCTCATTTGATTAGAGTGAGTCTACTTGGAGTTCAAGATTTAGATTGTACCGAGGATGACACGTCTATGCCTCGATTGGTCAATCTAGATGTCAAGGATAGAGGGACATTGTCACATATTGTGAGAGTCACAATTAGTAGTCACAAAGGTGATGTTGGAGCTCAACATTCTTGTAACTTGGGTAGCAATGATGTGTTGCTAGATACCGCTCATTGCTTATGTTCCTAAATCGGTTTAGGGACATTGCCAACGTTACAAGAACCTATAGGGTCACACACATAAGAGCAATTAGATGGAGATTAGGTTCATATGATGAACCATGAGGATTAGGTTCATGGGATGAACCAAATTGGATTAAGAGTAATCCAAATTAGACTAATTGAGTTAGACTCCAGTTGATTCAAGTGTTGAATGAGTCTAATTGAGATTTGATTCATCAAATCAATTTAAATTAATGAATAGAGATTCATTATATTAAATTGACTTGAGTCAAGTGGTTAGATTTGATCAACCATGGGAGATTAGAGGTCAAGTTTGACTTGACTTGAGAGGGAAGATGAAAGGTCAAGTTTGACTTGACCAAATGCCATGTCATGATGATGACTAGGCATGGCCGGCCAATGATGGTGCTCCACATCATCATTGACTTGGTCAATTGGTGCCACATCATGAGGGAGACCAAGGGTCATGGGAGTTACATGCATGCATGTAACCCCCCTTCCATGAAGTGGCCGGCCACTTTGGGGTTATGGGTGGTGAATTCATTTGGTGAGTTACACACTCTTAACTTCATCTTCTTCCTTGGAACTTTTTCTCTCAAGCTCTCCCTCTCCTATCCCTCTCTTTGCCGAACCAACCAAGGAGTGCTAGCACACTCAAGGTTGAGTTTTCTCCACCTATTGCTTGTGTGGATACCATAGAGGAGTGTGCACTTGACACTCTCGAGTTCCGGCGAACTTTTGGACGAGCGGGATAAGCGAAGGGCGTCGCTACGAGGGTAACGTTCTAACCTCTTAGATCTAAGGTAGATCTAGGATTTCTATAAGCACATACATGTAATTATAATTTTATACTTCGCACGGATCCGTGGCCGGGGCTTCCGAGGTTTCCTTAACGCAAAAAGCGGTTTTTGTGGCTCGGAAAAACCCAACAGTGGTATTAGAGCCACGTGCGAAGCATGTATGTGTTTCGTTTTTGTAGTTTTTATATTAGATATAAAAATTACAGATTTATATGTTTCTGTAAATTTTCTTATTTTATAGAATTTTTGAGTATTTTTCTCGTAGAGTCGAAGCAACGAGTGTTGGGACACTCGTAGGCTTCAACCGTCGAGAAAAACTCTCCGAATCGGCGAGTTCTCGCTTTAGGTTTTTGGGACAGCGACTTAAGTCACTGTAAGATCATTGTAGGGACACTCGCGAAGTTTATTTTGCGAGTAGGGGCGCTGCCCCTATCCCCGAAAGGGGCCATGTCCCGCGATCGCGCCCGGAAACCGCTTAGCGGGACCGTTACGGAGAGTTGACTCATAAATTCGAAATAAATTAGGAAAAATTATAGAAATTTCTGTAAAAATACATAATTTAGAATTATGTATAATTCTGTGATTGTCATGGCCCAATGACCCCAATTTGATTGAATAAGTGTGTTGTAATTCATAATACTACTGCGTTGTGGTCAGGCGTGTTGTATAGTGTATGACTGTCAAGGCATATTCTTATTGAAATTCTAGTTGTAATTAGTTTTTAGACTCGAATGTAACTCGAGTTTCATATTTGTAATGTACAAAATGGAGCGGTGGAAAGTCCACTTGAAGACGAGATTACGAGAAGGGTGACGACGACACATGGCGGTCAAAGGAAGCGCTTGGAGAAGCCGCTAGCCTTAGGTTGACCGTCCGATCTTCTCATTGGCTTGAGAAGATCGTAGTAGGGCCATGACTATATCACATTTAATGATATATATATATGTATATTTAATTGATTTTGCTTGTATGTATGTGATGCATGCTAGTAGAAAAATGTTTGTATGTATATGATGCATGCTAGGTTAATTTTCTTGTATGTATATGATGCATGCTAGAATAATTAATATATGTATATGATGCATGCTAATATAGGATAATAAAGGCCTAAATGCGTATAAGATATACATTACGATTAGATTAGATCATAATCGAATCAACTCGAAAATGCCTACCGAGCCTTGATACCCATCACTACCTCGATCATTTGTTGTTATTGAATCTGCCAAAGCAGAGCAACGCATATTATCTTGGTAGGGTGCGGAGGGACAATCTTGGTCCCGCCTATCACGACTCGGGTTAGAGTAAGCTCAATTAGATTGAGCAAAACCAGTTAACTCAATTGGATCGAGTAGAACTATAGGCATATTCCAATCGTTGGAAAGATAGGTTAAGATCGCATTTACACTAAATCTTTGGCGATTTAGCCAAAGCTAACTCAAGGTCTTTTGTAAATGTGGGTCTTAATCCTATAAACAAGAGTTGCATAGAGATGTAATCGGTAATGTGTTACCCACCGATCGTACTAAGTCTTGGGCGATTTAGCCAAAGCTAACTCAAGGCTTAGTATGATGTGGATCTTGTCCCGCAAGAATTATAGCTAGTTTGTTTGAATCTAATAATGTGGTTTGACCACATCCATAACTCGATTCTACAAAATTCCTATAATTTAGTGGGAGCATCATTTGATTAAAGGCCTAATTAAATGATAAAAGGAATATGATATTAATTCTCTGCATTGTATGTTGTAGATAACTATGTCGACAAACACGAACACTCTCTCTCTGCGATCTGTCCTTGAGAAGGACAAGCTCAATGGAGCAAATTTCCTGGACTGGTACAGGAACCTGAGAATTGTTCTCACCCAAGAAAGGAAGCTGTACGTCCTGGAGCAGCCCATTCCGGAGGCACCTCCTGCCAATGCCTCATGAATGGTGACAAAGATGCTTACAAGAAGCATCAAGATGATGCATTAGATGTGTCATGTCTAATGCTCGCGACCATGAACTCGAGCCTGTATAGCAACACGAGTTCATGAATGCTTATGATATGGTTGGACATCTTCGTCAACTGTATCAAGGACAAGCTAGGCATGAGAGATATGAAGTCTCTAAGGCATACCTGGAAGATCTTAAGAAGAAGAGAAGTGAGACTTCTACTTCAGGTATAAATGTTATAGAAGTCAATCTATCTATTTCTTCATCATGGGTATTAGATACCGGATGTGCATCTCACATTTGTAATGAGAAATAGCAGGGCATTGACAAAGGGCGAGGTGGACCTACGAGTAGGCAATGGAGCAAGGGTTGCTGCTGTTGCTGTAGGAACTTATGATCTATCTCTGCCCTCTGGGCTTGTACTAGAATTAGATGAATGTTGTTATGTGCCTGCCTTAACTAAGAACATCATTTCAGTTTCTTGTTTGGACAAGAAAGGTTTTTCATTTATAATAAAGAACAAATGTTGTTCAGTTTATTTAAATGATATGTTCTATTGTAGTGCACCTCTAATGAACGGACTCTACTTTCTAGACTTAGAGAGCCCTATCTATAACATAAGTACCAAGAGGTTCAAGTCAAATGAGTTGAACCAAACCTATCTCTGACATTTTTGCTTAGGTCACATAAATGAGAGTCGCTTATCTCAACTCCATAAGGATGGGCTGCTAGACTCATTTGATTTTGAATCATATGAGACATGCGAGTCTTGCCTTTTAGGCAAGATGACCAAGACTCCCTTTAGTGGACATAGCGAAAGAGCAACAGATTTGTTAGGACTTATACATAATGATGTATGTCATCCTTTCAATGTTGCTGCTAGAGGTGGTTACAGGTACTTCATTACATTTACTGATGACTTCAGTAGATATGGTTATGTGTATCTTATGACACATAAATCTGAATCCTTTGAAAAGTTCAAAGAATTCAAGAATGAAGTACAAAACCAGCTTGGCAAGAGTATTAAGATACTTCGATCAGATCGAGGTGGTGAATACCTTAGCCATGAGTTTCGTGACTATCTAGCTGAGTGTGGGATTCTATCCCAACTCACTCCTCCTGGAACACCACAGTGGAATGGTGTATCCGAAAGGAGGAATCGTACCCTATTGGATATGGTACGATCTATGATGAGTCACACAGATCTTCCTATATCCTTTTGGGGATATGCTCTGACACTGAACCTTTACCCTTAACTGTACCATCCAAGGTCATGGTAAAGACACCATATACGATATGGACAGGGAAAAATCCCAAGATGTCTTTTATGAGGATTTGGGGTTGTGAGGCTTACGTTCGACGTCAAGTCTCAGACAAACTGGGACCCAAATCCGATAGGTGCTATTTTTTTGGATATCCCATGGATACTAAGGGATATTACTTCTACATTCCCAGTCAGCACAAAGTGTTTGTGGCAAAGACTGGGGTTTTTCTAGAAAGGGATTTTGTTTCTAGAAAAACTAGTGGGAGTACCTTCGATCTTGAAGAAATTCAAGATAAGGACCATAGCACTGAGGCCTTGATGGAGGTTGAACATGAACCACAAAGTGTTGTGGGTGATGAGGTTGTTGCACAAAGAGTTGTGGAACAACCACCTGTTCAAGTAGACCTACCTCTTCGCAGGTCTGATAGGGGACGTCGTCAGCCTGAGAGATACTCATTTCTCTTGTCTGACCATAATGACATTATGCTCATTGAGAATGAGCCTACCTCCTATCAGGAAGCTGTGATGAGCCCAGATTCTGAGAAATGGCTAGACGCCATGAGATCCGAGATGGAATCCATGTACACTAACCAAGTATGGACTTTGGTTGATCCACCTGAAGGGGTCAAACCCATTGGGTGTAAGTGGGTCTTTAGGAGAAAGACTGACATGGATGGACTTACGCATACCTATAAGGGTCGATTGGTGGCTAAAGGTTTCAAGCAAATTCATGGTATTGACTATGATGAAACCTTTTCTCCAGTGGCGATGTTTAAGTCCATTCGGATCTTGCTTGCTATTGCAGCATACCACGATTATGAGATCTGGCAGATGGATGTCAAAACTGCATTTCTGAATGGAAACTTAATCGAGGATGTGTACATGACATAACCTGAGGGTTTTGTAGATCCACAGCATACTGGGAAGGTATGCAAGCTGCAAAGGTCCATTTATGGGCTAAAGCAAGCTTCTCGGAGCTGGAATCTTCGATTCGATGATGCGATCAAACAGTTTGGTTTCATCAAGAATGAAGATGAACCCTGTGTCTACAAGAGGGTTAATGGGAACACAGTTGTGTTCCTTGTATTGTATGTGGATGACATACTACTCATTGGGAATGACATCCCTTCGCTACAGTCTGTGAAGACTTGGTTGGGAACGTGCTTCTCAATGAAGGACTTAGGTGAAGCATCCTATATTCTAGGCATAAAGATCTATAGAGATAGATCTAAGAGATTGCTTGGCCTAAGTCAGAGTACATACATTGACACGGTATTACTTCGGTTTGCCATGCAGAATTCCAAGAAAGGACTTCTGCCGATGTCACATTGTGTGAGTCTTTCGAAGACTCAAAGTCCCTCTTCTAGAGAGGAGAGAGACCGCATGGATAAGATCCCTTACGCATCTGCTATAGGATCTATCATGTACGCCATGCTGTGTACTCGTCCTGATGTCTCGTATGCTTTGAGCATGATGAGTAGATACCAGTCAGATCAAGGTGAGCATCACTGGATAGCAGTCAAGAATATTCTTAAGTACTTGAGAAGGACTAAAGAATATTTCTTGATATTTGGAGGCGATGAGGAGCTAGCTGTAAAGGGTTACAGCGATGCAAGCTTCCAAACTGACCAGGATGATTATAGATCGCAGTCAGGGTTCGTGTTTTGCTTGAATGGTGGCGCTGTGAGCTGGAATAGTTCCAAGCAGAACACAGTTGCTGATTCTACAACAGAGGCCGAATATATCGGTGCTTCCATCTTATTCGAGAGATTATCGATAGAGGAGATGTGAAGATTTGCAGAGTACCCACAGACGCTAACATCGCAGATCCCTTGACCAAGACTTTGGCACAGAAAAAGCATGATGGTCACACTTGGTCATTGGGTATTTGATAATACGATGATTGGCACTAGTGCTAGTGGGAGATTGTTAGTGAAAGCCCTAGAGCCAATCATGTGATGATTATTGTATGGACTTTATTGTATCATATTCCTATTTATAAATGCATGGTTATTATATTTACTTGTATTGGTGTCAAATAACTAAATATAATAATGTCCTTGAGTAGTAGGTTCTTATCTATATCAATCGATTGGTTAAATCGATAATGAGAAGATATAGAGAACACTACTCTTAATCATTCCTAGTCGAGTATTAACATTCAGGGACAATGTTAATGCGTAGAGACTAGCATGTAGGTCAACAAGATGACTTGATCTCACAAGTCATGGATATGAGATATACACATGGGTATGCATTGGAAAATGTATCCGAATGACCCGCCATGAGAAAGTATCATGGATCGTTATATGAGTGTCATATACTTTCTCATGTGGCTATTAGTATGACTATTAGTCCTTAGACCTGAAGTCACCATGGTTCCCTACATAAGGAGTTGCATACTTTGGCTTCAAAACGTCACCCGTAAATGGGTGGACTATAAAGGCGACATCGGGTATGTAACTAATTATGCAGGGATGTGAGTGATGTAGATGGGATCTATCCTCCTATATGACGGGGTGACATCGATATTCTTGATAGAGTGAGACCACGAAGTGCATGGTTATGCCCAAATGAGTCAATATGAGATATTGAGCTCATTTGATTAGAGTGAGTCTACTTGGAGTTCAAGATTTAGATTGTACCGAGGATGACACGGTCTATGCCTCGATTGGTCAATCTAGATGTCAAGGATAGAGGGACATTTTCACATATTGTGAGAGTCACAATTAGTAGTCACAAAGGTGATGTTGGAGCTCAACATTCTTGTAACTTGGGTAGCAATGATGTGTTGCTAGATACCGCTCATTGCTTATGTTCCTAAATCGGTTTAGGGACATTGCCAACGTTACAAGAACCTATAGGGTCACACACATAAGAGCAATTAGATGGAGATTAGGTTCATATGATAAACCATGAGGATTAGGTTCATGGGATGAACCAAATTGGATTAAGAGTAATCCAAATTAGACTAATTGAGTTAGACTCAAGTTGATTCAAGTGTTGAATGAGTCTATTGAGATTTGATTCATCAAATCAATTTAAATTAATGAATAGAGATTCATTATATTAAAATGACTTGAGTCAAGTGGTTAGATTTGATCAACCATGGGAGATTAGAGGTCAAGTTTGACTTGACTTGAGAGGGAAGATGAAAGGTCAAGTTTGACTTGACCAAATGCCATGTCATGATGATGACTAGGCATGGCCGGCCAATGATGATGCTCCACATCATCATTGACTTGGTCAATTGGTGCCACATCATGAGGGAGACCAAGGGTCATGGGAGTTACATGCATGCATGTAACCCCCCTTCCATGAAGTGGCCGGCCACTTTGGGGTTATGGGTGGTGAATTCATTTGGTGAGTTACACACTCTTAACTTCATCTTCTTCCTTGGAACTTTTTCTCTCAAGCTCTCCCTCTCCCATCCCTCTCTTTGGCCGAACCAACCAAGGAGTGCTAGCACACTCAAGGTTGAGTTTTCTCCACCTATTGCTTGTGTGGATACCATAGAGGAGTGTGCACTTGACACTCTCGAGTTCCGGCGAACTTTTGGACGAGCGGGATAAGCGAAGGGCGTCGCTACGAGGGTAACGTTCTAACCTCTTAGATCTAAGGTAGATCTAGGAATTCTGTAAGCACATACATGTAATTATAATTTTATACTTCGCACGGATCCGTGGCCGGGGCTTCCGAGGTTTCCGCAACGCAAAAAGCGGTTTTTGAGGCTCGGAAAACCCAACACCAACGGCCCCATGCATGCAGGCTACGAGCGACAAGCGCAAGCCTAGGACATGCGTATAGTGAGCAGCAGGGGCACCAAAGGACCACGCACGCAGGCAGCGGGCGACAAGCGCAAGCCTAGGACGTGCGGATAGTGAGCGGCAAGGGCACGAAGGGACCACGCACGCAGGCAGCGGGCGACAAGCGCAAGCCTAGGACGTGCGGATAGTGAGCGGCAAGGGCACGAAGGGACCACGCACGCAGGCAGCGGGCGACAAGCGCAAGCCTAGGACGCACATGATACTAAGCGGCATGGAGACCAAGGGACAACGCACGCAGGCAGCAAGCGACAAGCACAAGCCTAGGACGCGCGGATACTGAGCAACAAGGGCACCAAGGGCCCATGCACGCAGGCAACAAGCGACAAGCGCAAGCCTAGGACGTGCGTATAGTGAGCAGCAGGGGCACCAAGGGACCACGCACGCAGGCAGCGGGCGACAAGCGCAAGCCTAGGACGTGCGTATAGTGAGCAGCAGGGGCACGAAGGGACCACACACGCAGGCAGCGGGCGACAAGCGCAAGCCTAGGACGTGCGTATAGTGAGCGGCAAGGATACCAAGGGACCACGCACGCAGGCAGCGGGCGACAAGCGCAAGCCTAGGATGCACGCGATAGTGAGCGGCAAGGAGACCAAGGGACCACGCACGCAGACAGCGGGCAGCCTAGGACGCACGTGATACTGAGCGGCATGGAGACCAAGGGACAACGCACGCAGGCAGCAAGCGACAAGCACAAGCCTAGGACGCACGGATACTGAGCGACAAGGGCACCAACGGCCCCATGCACGCAGGCTACGAGCGACAAGCGCAAGCCTAGGACGTGCGTATAGTGAGCGGCAGGGCACTAAGGACAACGACGATGCATGCGCGCATAGCGCAAGCCTAGGACGTGCGAATAGTGAGCGGCAGGGGCACCAAGGGACAATGCACGCAGGCAGCGGGCGACAAGTGCAAGCCTAGGACTTGCGGATAGTGAGCGGCAGGGGCACCATGGGACAACGCACGCAGGCAGCAGGCGACAAGCGCAAGCCTAGGATGCACATGATACTGAGCGGCATGGAGACCAAGGGACAACGCACGCAGGCAGCAAGCGACAAGCACAAGCCTAGGACGCGCGGATACTGAGCAACAAGGGCACCAAGGGCCCATGCACGCAGGCAACGAGCGACAAGCGCAAGCCTAGGACGTGCGTATAGTGAGCAGCAGGGGCACCAAGGGACCACGCACGCAGGCAGCGGGCGACAAGCGCAAGCCTAGGACGTGCGGATAGTGAGCGGCAAGGGCACGAAGGGACCACGCACGCAGGCAGCGGGCGACAAGCGCAAGCCTAGGACGCACGCGATAGTGAGCGGCAAGGATACCAAGGGACCACGCACGCAGGCAGCGGGCGACAAGCGCAAGCCTAGGACGCACGCGATACTGAGCGGCATGGAGACAAAGGGACAACGCACGCAGGCAGCAAGCGACAAGCACAAGCCTAGGACGCGCGGATACTGAGCGACAAAGGCACCAAGGGCCCCATGCACGCAGGCAGCGGGCGACAAGCGCAAGCCTAGGACGTGCAGATAGTGTGCGGCAAGGGCACCAAGGGACCATGCACGCAGGCAGCGGGCGACAAGCGCAAGCCTAGGACGTGCGGATAGTGAGCAGCAAGGCCACCAAGGGACCACGCACACAGGCAACGGGCGACAAGCGCAAGCCTAGGACGCACGTGATACTGAGCGGCAAGGAGGCCAAGGGACCACGCACGCAGGCAGCAGGTGACAAGCACAAGCCTAGGACGCAAGCAATACTAAGCGGCAAGAAGACCATAGGAACCACGCACGCAGGCACCAAGAGGCAGGCACAAGCCGCACGCGGTGAGCTACCCGTTGCCCGTCGTCGACACGACGACACCATGGGGCCATGCACGCAGGCAGCGAGCGACAAGCGCAAGCCTAGGACGTTCATGACACCAAGCGACATGGCCATACCCCCCACGCACCTACCGACACCAACGGACCAGCCCCATGGGCACCGGGGCTGCAAGCACATGGTTCGTGCCTGCGGGATATATAGCGGCAGGTGCCCAGCCCCCTGTGCAAGGCAGATGGTTCAAAGGGGCAGTTCAGGATGACAGTTTGGCGAGCGACCGACGGGGCCAATGGTCCTCCCGACGACCATTGGCATTGCAAGCCGCCGCTCGTGCACGACTTTGCCAATGCATACACCGTCGTTGGGGACTATGGCACCGCACGCGGTGAGCGACCCGTTGCCCGTCGTCGACGAGACGACACCATGGGACCACGCACGCAAGCAACGAGCGGCAAGCGCAAGCCTAGGACGTGCATGACACCGAGCGACATGGCCATACCCCCATGCAAGGTAGGCGATTCTAAGGGACTTGGTGTGTACCGAGCGACATGGCCATACCCCCGCGCACCTGCCGACACCAACGGACCAGCCCCAATGGCACCGGGGCTGCAAGAACATGGTTTGTGCCTGCGGGAAATATAGCGGCAGGTGCCCAGCCCTCTGTGCAAGGCAGATGGTTCAAAGGCGATTCGGGATAGCGACATTTGAAGCGACCGACGGGGCCAATGGTCCTCCCGACGACCATTGGCATTGCAAGCCGCCGCTCGTGCACGACTTTGCCAATGCATACACCGTCGTTGGGGACTATGGCACCGCACGCGGTGAGCAACCCGTTGCCCGTTGTAGACGAGATGGCCATACCCCCATGCAAGGTAGGCGATTCAAAGGGACTTGGTGTGTACCGAGCGACATGGCCATACCCCCGCGCACCTGCCGACACCAACGGACAAGCCCCAATGGCATCGGGGATGCAAGCACATGGT
>CM045986.1:114636095-114663595 GCA_025175895.1 Wurfbainia villosa
TTAGCCTTGGACAAAATTTACACGCCCAATTGGGGCTGCATTCCCAAACAACCCGACTCGGCAGCGGTGCCTCGTCATGCGGCATGGTCCGAGCAGACGGGCTCTCACCCTCCCGGCACCCCATTCCTAAGGGACTTGGGCCCGATCCGTCGTGAGACACCTCTCGGACTACAACTCGAGCGGATTCAGCCGTCAAATTCTCAAGGCCAGGTCGATCCGGTTCACTCGCCGTTACTAGGGAATCCTCGTAAGTTTCTCTTCCTCAGCTTATTTATATGCTTAAACTCGGCCGGGTGGGCCTCGCGACTTGGGGCCACAATCCGATGGGCACGTCACTTTGACATGATGCCGCAATCGCACAGGTCTCTTTGAGGACACATCCCAACACGTTAGGCGGCGTTCTATTCACGCGGTGACCCGGCACCCATCGCGCCCGATTTACCGACTACCCGGCTCTTCGGCCAGTGCCGAGGGGCTGCGGGGCCAATTTCCGCTCTTCGCACCAGCAAAGCAAGGAGCAAAGGCGATGTTGCCATGACGCCCAAGCAGGCGTGCCCTCGGCCACAAAGCCTTGGGCACAACTTGCGTTCAAAGACTCAATGGTTCACGAGATTCTGCAATTCACACCAAGTATCGCATTTCACTACGTTCTTCATCGATGCAAGAGCCGAGATATCCATTGCCGAGTCATTCGATTCCGACCGTCTCGGCCGCATGGGCTCCCGCACACCGAGGGCCCTCTTACGAGTTCATTGTTCCTTAGTGCCGATCGCGCCGAGCTATAGTCGATCGGCCACGAATGGGGCCAAGTAGAGGGCATGTTGACACGTTCACAACCATCCATTGTTCGGTGCTCTCACAACAATGATCCTTCCGCAGTTCACCTACGGAAACCTTGTTCGACTTCTCCTTCCTCTAAATGATAAGGTTCAATGGACTTCTCATGGCGTCGCGAGTGGCGAACCACCCCGTCCCCCGATCCGAACACTTCACCGGACCATTCAATCGGTAGGAGCGGCCGGGAGGTGTGTACAAAGGGCAGGGATGTAGTCAACGCGAGCTGATGACTCGTGCTTACTAGGAATTCCTCGTTGAAGACCAACAATTGCAATGATCTATCCCCATCACGATGAAATTTGTTAAGATTACCCAAGCCTATCGGCCAAGGCAAACAGGCGTTGAATACATCGTGTAGCGTCGTCGGCGCCCGTAACATCTAAGGGCATCACAGACCTGTTATTGCCTCAAACTTCCGTGACCTACACGGCCATAGTCCCTCTAAGAAGCTGGCTGCGAAAGGATGCATCCGTGTAGCTAGTTAGCAGGCTAAGGTCTCGTTCGTTAACGGAATTAACCAGACAAATCGCTCCACCAACTAAGAATGACCATGCACCACCTCCTGAATCCGGCGCAAACTGCTTTTGTTCAAGGTCGTTGCATATCGGATAACATCCACCTGGCCCAGGAATTGATGCGAAGTTACACAAGGAAAAGAATTTCTCCGAGATGTATACTGAAGGTTGATCTACAAAAGGCCTTTGATTCTGTGAACTGGGAATTTTTGCAGGATGTCCTCCGGTCGCTGCAGTTTCCGGATAGATTTATAGAATGGATTAAGGAATGTGTCACCACCACTTCTTTCTCAGTAATTATCAACGGGAACATGCACGACTACTTTGCAGGAGGCAGAGGACTCAGGCAAGGGGACCCCCTATCCCCATATCTCTTTGGCATGTGTATGGAATATTTATCCAGGCTACTAGCCAAACAAACCTGTAGGTCAGACTTTCACTTCCACCCTAAGTGCAAGGAACTAAGGATAGCGTATTTAGTATATGCTGATGATTTGCTGCTTCTGGGGCGTGGGGATGAATCGACGATCAAGGTGCTAATGGAGAGCCTAACACAGTTTGCTGGAATGGCAGGTTTGAATGCGAACATGGCAAAATCTAACATCTTCCTGGCAGGAGTCCATACGACAATCAAGGAGAGACTGCTGGCTATCACTGGGTTCCAGGAAGGGCGCATGCCTTACAGATATCTGGGGGTTCTGATTGCATTAAAAAAACTAAGAATTTCAGACTATAGTGCGCTCACAGACACACTGGACAGGCAGATAAAAATTTGGCCAAGAAACACGCTCTCATATGCAGGGAAAAGTCAGCTCATTACCTCGGTCCTTCAGGGTGTCGAAAGCTACTGGATGTCCATACTGCCGCTGCCGATAGGAGTCATTGAAAAAATCTATAGCACCTGCAGAGCGTTCATGTGGACAACCAAGAATCCTTCAATAGCATGGGCAGAAATGTGCAAACCGAAGGAGGAGGGAGGCATGGGACTGCAAGAACTGAAAGCCTGGAACCTAGCCCTCCTAGCAAAGTTACTATGGCGGATACAATGCAAGGAGGACACATTATGGATTAGATGGGTACACCACACATACATAGATGGAGGAGAAATATGGGAATGGCGAAGCAAACACAAGGACTCACCCCTTATCAAGACACTAATCTACATCGAGGATAAAATACTAGTTTACGTGGGAGATAAGGAGCAAGCATGATTACTTACATCATGGTTCAGAAAAGGAATAAAGGAGCACGAAGGGCATATGATTTTTTTCGAAAGAGGGAAAAGAAGCCATGGGTCAACAGCGGTATGGCATAAAGACATACAACCAAGTCATGCCTTCACCCTATGGATGCTGGCCAAAGGTAAACTCCCTGTGCGAGCAAGACAGGAATTTTTGGAGGACAAGCAATGCATTTTCTGTGGCCAGGAGGAAGAGACAATGGACCATCTGTTTTTTCAATGTGCACCGATCAAGCAAGTATGGGGGCGAGTCCGACGATGGCTGAAGATGAGAACAAAAATGAATACATGCCGCCACATGCTCAGAATTTTCAGAACAAGATACAAAAGGGCCACTGACATGAATCGATTTAGGCACCTTGGCATGGCAGGAATGATCCACCTAGTATGGAGAGCTCGAAATGCAAGCAGGTTTGAAGGAGAAAGATTTGATCGAGACTTGCTTTACAAGAAGATCCAAATACATGTTTTTCAGAACAGCGGAGAACAAAAGGATTCAATACCCACCGGGAATAACATGAGTGTATTTCCGTTCTTTTATATTTTATTTTTATTTTTATTTTTTCCTTTTGTTTTGATCTCTCTTTCTATATTTCTGTTTACTTCTTCGATTTTGTGTTTGTACAGGGCACTACTCGCCCTGGAAATCCTTACACCAGAGCGTTGGTTTGCTCTGGATATCAAAAAAAAAAAAAAAAAAAAAAAAAAGGTTCGTCCAATCCATATCATCAGAGTAGTATTGCCTCAGGGTGGTATTGCTCCAGGGCGGTTTCTAGTCCAGGGTGGTTTCTGGTGCAAAAAGAGTGGCTGGCAGGGCGGTTTAGTTCAAGGTAGTTTTTGGCACAAAGGAGTGGCTAGCAGGGTGGTTTTCCAGGACGGTTTTCCAGGGCAGGGCGGTTTAGTTCAGGGTAGTTTTTGGTACAAAGGAGTGGCTGGCAGGGTAGTTATCCAGGACGGTTTTCCAGGGCGGTTTCGAGTCCAGGGTGGTTTCGCAGACTAGTTTTAGCTCAAGGTGGTCTTGGGCCAGGCAGTATTGGGCCAAGGTGGTTCTACGTTATCTCCAGGGCGGTTCGCCCAATCCAGATCATCAGAGTAGTATTGCCTCAGGGTGGTATTGCTCCAGGGTGGTTTTTTACAATTTCAGATTCCAGAGAAATCAGAGCGGTATGAGGGCAGGGCGGTTTAACGCAACTCCAG
Source organism: Wurfbainia villosa (assembly GCA_025175895.1). Taxonomy (NCBI): domain Eukaryota; kingdom Viridiplantae; phylum Streptophyta; class Magnoliopsida; order Zingiberales; family Zingiberaceae; genus Wurfbainia; species Wurfbainia villosa. The sequence goes on from CM045986.1 coordinate 114,639,885, forward strand.
GGCGGTTTTGCCCAATCCAGACCATCAGAGCGGTATTGGCCTAGGGGAGTTTTTGCGCAAAGATAAACCTGCGGTAGCTCGCCGAGCGATTTACATAAAGACAAGCTCCCAGGCGAGTTTGGGCGGTTTGCAGGCGGTTTGCTCACGCCTTGAGCGGTTTTGCCCAACTCAAGATTTCGCCAGAAAAAAAAAAAAAAAAAAAAAAAAAGGTGAAGGGGTAGCCAATAATAGCCTCTCTAGTCCGGAACAAACGGCTACGGTAAAGACACTTTAAATCCGTTTACGGCTGAGGCTTGGCCAATAAGCCTAAAAGAGGTGAATAAGCCCACCTGAATGGCCTATCTAGTCCGTAGCAAACGGCTGCGGTAAAGACAAGGCAAATCCATTGAAGGTTGGTCACTTACCAAAAGTGGCGAATATTGGATGGTTATCACACAAGAGTGATGGCAACGAAGGACATGGATGAACAACACATAAAAGAACACATGGAATGGTGAAGACAAAGCGATAACACGGATGTGTGAAAGGAAATGTGAGATGGACTTGCATTCTGCAAGAGGGAAAGGTGGACTATGTACGCATGTATGAATGTATGTACTCATGAGAGAATTAGTACACATGAGAGGTCAGGTACCCATGAGAGCACATGTACGCCCTTGATACACCTCAGATCTGACACATCGTCAGACATGACATGAGTGTGCATTTAAGGATTTTGTATGATTGTGCTTTTCTTGATGATATATATTTACCTTCATCAAAAAAAAAAAAAGTGAAAGAGCTCTCATGAAAGAGCTCTCAGTCACTGAAGTGCGCTAGCTCTAGTGGCAAGAGCATGGAGGTATCCAATCGGAGGTCTCGGGATCGAACCTCAAGGGTTGCAGGAATTGCAACCCCCACAAATATGTGCGGGGTTCAACGAGCAGTGTCCAGCGGGCTAGACCGGGTACGCTCTGATACGGAAAGTTGAACTGTTTCACCCAAAAATCCTTCGGGGTTTCTGATAAGGGGGCTCCTTCGGGGGCGGTGGCGGCAACTCTAAAAAGTTTACCCATCACAGTTTTTCGTTCAAGTCGAGGACTCTCAGTCAGTTTTTTTCGTGCGCTAGAGAGAGAAGCTCTGGCTTCTCTCTAACCTTCGTGGGATCTCGGTGGGTGAAGGCTGGTTTCGGAAGGCTAGGACAACGGCGACGGCACCTCGTGTGTCTGCAGGAGGCGGTGAAGGCTGTGGTAGCTCTTGGCTCGATGAGACGGCATCTCCTGAGCCCAAGGAGCTGGTGAGGAACACTCACGCAAGGGAAGATACAACAAACCAAAGAATCCTGGGAGAGCGTCGGAGATCAGAGACCTCAGTCCTCAGTCGTGTAAGAGCTCTCAGTCCTCAGTCGCTAGAGAGAGAGAAGCTCTGGATTCTCTCTACATTCCCCAGGATCTCGGCGGTGGTGGCTGGTGTTGGAAAGGCGGAGCAGCAGTGACGGCATATTCTGAGCGCCAGGAGCTGGTGAAGAACACTCACGCACGGGAAGATACAACAAGCCAAGGAGAGCGAACGGAGGGTGAAGAGGGTAGTGGAATCAGCAGCTGAGGCCCAAGGATGCGAAAGACACTTCATTGGCAAAACCTAAGGTGCATACAGTGTGAATGTCTGTTTCGCAGAGAGGCGGCAACACTACAGCAAGAAATAGCGGAGGAAGGGACAGATAGAGGGGAAACAGGGTGGTGGAGCAACCGGGAGCAACAGAACCCAGAGTTCGCCGGAGACGGGAGGAAGATGGATGGCAGGGATGGTGGTAGGTGAGCGTGAGAAAGGCACGGGAAGGCACGGGCAACGAGAAGGCAAAAGGAACGGGAGCTTTTCAAATTTCCGGATCTAGCGAAAGTTCGCCCGGGACCACTTTTCCTAGACCTCTCCGAAAATCCACAACCCGTTTAACTTAAGTTACTCCCCTTCAAACCGTTAACCCGATAAACTTATGACACAACACCTGTGAGGAATGGGGAAGAATGGCCGCCGAACTTGGAAGGTGCTACAGCTGGGAATGACACAATCATCGGAAAACAGACGAGACCCCTCCCACCCCCTTCCTCCGGAGGAAAGTTCAGGAAATCCACAAATGACGGGAAGGCCTCTGCAGCAACCAAATGGAGGGCAAGGAGTCAAGGAAGGGGAAGGAAGGGGGAGACGAATCGAGAGCCGGAGCTAAGGGTGGTGGCAGCAACACCTCCATTGAGCGCAGAAGGGAAGGGAGTGTGGGCGGATCTTTTCAAGAAGAACAGGGTATGTGCGGCGGATACTATGCTGAAGCCGGCCTGAGAGATGGAGGGGCGTGCAAAGCTAGATGCCAATGATGTGGAGGAATTGGAGGAGTCGGTAGGCTTTTGTCTGATTGGCCGATTCCTAGGGCGATTTCCAGGATGGCGAGCATTGAAAGAACTCACAGCGAGGTGGAAGGCGCCCCACAAGCTCCTTACACATAACTCGCTATGGATGGTATTTAAATTTGCAAACAAAGAACTAAGGGATGCGGTGGTAACAGGGGGACCATACGTCATATATGGAAGCCCTCTATACCTCAAGCTGTTACTGCCATGTTTTTTGTTCAGGCCAGAGGTGCAAACTCAGATCCCAATGTGGATGCAAATCCATGGATTACCGCTGGACTGTTGGTCTATCTCAGGGCTAAGCAAGGTAGCCTCCCAAGTTGGCACACCGTTATATACAGACAGATACACCAAAGTAAGGGAGCGGGTCAACTATGCTAGAGTATTAGTGGAAATGGATATATCCAAAGAGTTACCTGCTACAATTGCTATAACCCTTCCGGATGGCACAGATGCAGATCTGGAGATCAGGTTTGAATCTAGCTTGAAATACTGCGGTGGCTGCAAGCAAATGGGGCACTACCAAGGAAGATGTATGGCCAGTGGAAGTATAGATGCAAAAGAATGTCAGATAACAGTATACACAACAGACGTTAACAACACAGGTGCGGGGGTGGAAGATGATGCACAAATTAATACAAGTGCAGGAGCAAAGGGAAGCATGCTAAGGAAGGAGTACGAATGGGAAACTGCAAATGGCAATAGAGGTCGATGGGAAATCAATGGTAAAAGGAAGAAACAGCGAACGAACCACATTCAGATAAGGCGGGAGCGGGAATATCGGGAACTGGGAAGTCGAGATAAGCCAAATGCAATCGTAACAAAGAGTCAGTTATCGAAGGAATCGAATAATTGGCGGAGGCAACATAAGCATGATCAATGATCAACCACTGAGTAGTGCAAAGGGCAGGCTAACCCCAAGGGAACAAATGAGGCAGGGGGAAGGAAGTGCTCAAATATCTGAGGATAACGTACAGGGGAGTAATCTGGGGGGAAGGGAAACACACAAAGGAATAGGGAAGGGTGATCTGGATACAATAACAGATATAGCACCAGGAGGGCAAGCAAGGAATGTTATAAATGAAATGGGGAAAATGGGCACGCAAGAGCAGGAAAACGACAAGGCTGATGAGCAAGCGGAAGGGCAGAATACTGTAGCACATCTTAGCCTGAAGGGGGGGCATGGACATAAGGGAATTCACAAACAAGGGGTAAAACAGGGGATTGAGGTAATAGGAGTAACAGAACCTCAGGAACATCAACATCAAAACCAAATTTCCATCCATTTAGAATCTGATATGTTATGCGAGGTGGAGGAAGGTGTACTAGGTCACAGTGATACAAGCTGGAAATGCCAGCAGGGGATCTGCCAAAATCAAAGAATAAATGCAAGTACAAACAGTAGGGCATCAGAAGCCATCACGTCAGCAGCAACATGGCAGTTACTGCAAAAGAAAGAATTGAACACAAGAATACAAGGATGGGGAAACCAGAATACCCCTGGAACAACAGAAAAGCGAAACAACCAGAGGGGAAACTGTACCCCCTATATGACAAGGAGAGGAGGAACAAGCAAAGGGCAAAGGAGGCATGAAGTGGACAGAAGTGAATTGGAACGTCTAAAGGACATACATACTGCTGGTATGGAAGAAGGTGGCACGGTAGCAATGGGATCTGGCACGCATAGTGGAACCCAGAGATATGGGCAGGGATCTGTGGAGGTTAGGGGGGGAAATGCTAAAGATGATATCCTACTGCTAACAAAGCAAGAGGTATATAAAGGGCCGGAGGAGGCAGAAGTCATAGTAGTGCAGGCAAGGCAGAACCAAAGACAAAAGAAATAATTAGGCTATGCAATGACCCGAAAAGTTATACTGAATAACCATAGTGGCCAGGATAACATTACGAAAAACAAAAGGAGGGAACGAACGCAACATGGGTTGTCAATGGAGGAGCAAGAGAGCCAGAGACAAGAAAAAGGAAAAGGAAAAGAGGGATATCAAAGGAAGGCAGGAAGATGGATGAGATCTGATAAGGTAACGGAAATGGAAGAGGATATGCAAGAGCAGGGAGGTAGCAGAGGGGAACTGCACAAGGAAGGGCATGATTTGAATATTGTACCCACCATTGTAGTGGTGCATGGGACTTGCGGTGACAATGAGTTTGGAGACACACCAGAATCAGGGAAAGATGTGGAAAAAGCAATGCAGGAGATACAAATGACTGAGACAGTGCAGGATGATGGCATCACAAGCTATGAGCAAAATAATGGCGAGATACGGGAAGATAGCCCACCAATAATCATATTGGCACTCCCGGCAACTGAATGGAGTAGGAGGATGAAAGAGGCAAATAATGTACATAGTGGACAAGCCAATAGGGAACATGAAGAGGGCACTGCTGCTATGTGTGAAGAGGGGGCACAGGCAGGTTGGAGGTGAAGGTGAAGGAGTAGGTGAGGCACAATGGAGGGGGAAATCAGACACGGAAAGAGATGGAAGGGGGCAAGAAAGGACACAAGAAAAGAAAGGTGAATACATAACTGCTAGACGGCGAAAGCCGGTTGTGCAGCCATGAAGATTGGTACTTGGAACATAAGGGGCCTAAATAAAGGCCTCAAGCAGAAAGCGGTGATAGACCTCTTTCAGAAACAGAAGCTGGATATACTATGCATCCTTGAGACCAAATTAACTAACCAATCTTGGGAGTATGGAGAATACAATCAAAGTCCCACATTGGTAAGACATGGAAAAGATCATGTGCTTATAAGAAAAAAGATATCTCCATTGGCATGAGGCCTTTTGGGTAGAGCCCAAAAACAAAACCATGAGGGCTTAGGCCCAAAGTGGACAATATCATACCATTGTGGAGATATGTGGATCTTATAGGCACTAACAATTGGTATCAGAGCCATGGTCCATGTCAAGCCATGAACCTCGAACGAAGGAAGTTGAGCTCCCACGTCCGGATCAAGAGAACCAGACATCAGGAAGGAAGTCTAGTTGGGTCGGGGGGACCGAACAACCGCGTGAAGTCCTGGTGGGTTGAAGATCGGACATCAAGCAGAGAAAATCCTTCGAGGAGGGATAGGCTTGAGGGGGGGCCCAATGTGGTCCTTCGTTTGAGGGGGGGATTGTTGGGAGTATGGGGAATACAATCAAAGTCCCACATTGGTAAGACATGGAAAAGATCATGTGCTTATAAGAAAAAAGATATCTCCATTGGCATGAGGCCTTTTGGGTAGAGCCCAAAAACAAAACCATGAGGGCTTAGGCCCAAAGTGGACAATATCATACCATTGTGGAGATATGTGGATCTTATAGGCACTAACAAATACTACCAAACTCTGAAAGTCAAGAAATTCAAGAAGTGGGAGACGGAACAGCGATTAGATAACCTTTCCAGGAGTAAAATGTTGCTGATATGGGACCCTCAAACCATCACGCTGGACATTGAAGGATGGGAGGAGCAACTGATACATGCAAAAATCAAATGCAAGGTGACAAAAACAGAATATGCAGTAACATTTGTATATGGTCAATTGTCCAATGTGAGTAGGAAAGCAATGTGGGCCACACTCAAACAAATTGCAGTAAGCATCAAAATGCCTTGGTTAATCCTAGGAGATTTCAATTCTCCACTTTCCTCAATGGACAAATGTGGGGGCCTGCCAGTAAGAGAATATGCCACAGCGGATTTTCGTAATTTTGCACTGGAAGCTGAAATTGAAGACTTACGCTCCATAGGATGCAAGTACACGTGGACAAATGGCAAGGTGGTAAGTAAACTAGACAGGGCAATGGTGAATAAAGAATGGATAGAGCAAGATCGTAGCAGTTTTGCTGACTTTCAGACCCCCGGAACAGTCTCAGATCATACACCGTGCATAGTATCGATGCTAGAAGCAGTAGGGAAACAGAAAAGGCCTTTCAAATTTTTTAACATGTGGACGTTACACCCCAACTACGGGCAGTTAGTAGAGGAGAATTGGAACAGCCAAGGCATCAATGAAGTTAATGGGACAGCACAATTTAGACTCAGGCATAAGCTCACCAAACTAAAACTGCACCTCAGACAGCTTAACAGACTGCACTATCAACACATTCAGGAGCGAGTTAAACTTGGTCAGGAGCAATTAAATGAGATGCAACAGCAAGGGCTTTCAGAGGGACGAATGGAGGATGAGTATCTGCTCAAGAGGAAGAAGGTGGAAGCTTTGGAACAAGCAGAATACTTATTCTATCTGCAGCGTGCCAAACATGAATACATGTGGGGCGTTGACAGAAACAACTCCTATTTTCATGCACTGGTTAAAAGAAACAACAAGAGGAGGGAGGTAACAGCGGTTGAAAAGAATGATGGGGAGCATACGAGCTCACATGAGGAAGTAGTGGGAGAGTTCTTGCAATACTTTCAGGGGCAGTTGGGAGAGCATGGAAGTAGAACACAATATCAAGGTGCATGCATGGAGTTTGGAAGGAAGCTAACAGAGACACAGCAATTGCGAATGGTGAAGATTCCAACAGAAGAAGAAATCAAAGGTGCGCTATTTGGGATAGGGGATCTCAAAGCTCCAGGGCCAGACGGATATAACTCTAAGTTTTTCAAGCACTCGTGGGACACTGTGAAACACGATGTGGTGGCTGCTATCAAGGAATTTTTTGAGAATGGTAAGCTACTCAAATCATGGAACCACACCTTAATTGTCCTGGTACCTAAGACACCGCATGCAAGTACAGTGCAAGACTACAGACCAATCTCCAGCTGCTCAGTGGTTTACAAAATAATCAGTAAAATCTTGGCAAGCAGAATTGCAGAAATTGCGGATCACCTACTAAATCCGGCACAAACTGCTTTTGTTCAGGGACGATACATCTCGGATAACATTCACCTGGCCCAGGAATTGATGCGAAGTTACACTAGGAAAAGAATTTCTCCAAGATGTATACTAAAGGTCGATTTACGAAAGGCGTTTGATTCTGTGAACTGGGAATTTTTGCAGGATGTCCTCCGGTCGCTGCAGTTACCGGATAGATTTGTAGATTGGATTAAGGAATGTGTCACCACCACTTCTTTTTCAGTAATTATCAATGGAAATATGGACGGCTACTTTGCAGGAGGCAGAGGGCTCAGGCAAGGGGATCCACTATCCCCTTATCTCTTTGGCATGTGCATGGAATATTTATCCAGGCTACTAGCGAAGCAAACCTGCAGGTCAGATTTTCACTTTCACCCTAAGTGTGAAGAACAAAGGATAGTGCATTTAGTATATGCTGATGATTTGCTACTTCTGGGGCGTGGGGATGAATCGACGATCAAGGTGCTAATGGAGTGCTTATCACAGTTTGCTGGAATGGCAGGGTTGAATGCGAACATGGCAAAATCTAATATCTACCTGGCAGGAGTTCATACAGCAATCAAGGAGAGACTGCTGGCTATCACTGGGTTCCAGGTAGGGCAGATGCCTTACAGATACCTGGGCGTTCCTATTGCATCAAAAAAACTGAGAATTTCAGACTATAGTGCTCTCACAGACACACTGGACAGGCAGATAAAAGTTTGGCCAAGAAACACACTCTCATATGCAGGGAAAACTCAGCTCATTACCTCTGTCCTCCAGGGTGTGGAATGCTATTGGATGTCAATACTACCGCTGCCGATAGGAGTCATTGAGAAAATCTATAGCACCTGCAGAGCGTTCATGTGGACAACCAAGAATCCTCCAATAGCATGGGCAGAAATGTGCAAACCGAAGGAGGAGGGAGGCATGGGATTGCAAGAATCAAATCCACGGAATCTAGCCCTACTAACAAAGGTACTGTGGCGGATACAACGCAAGGAGGACACATTATGGATTAGATGGGTGCACCACACATACATAGGTGATGGGGAAATATGGGAATGGCGAAGCAAACACAAGGACTCACCCCTTATCAAGACACTAATCTACATCAAGGACAAAATACTAAATTCTGTAGGGAATAAGGAGCAAGCAGAGCAATTACTTACATCATGGTTCAGGCAAAACAAAAAAGGAATGAGAAGTGCATATGATTTTTTTCGGGAAAGAGAGGAGAAGAAGTCATGGGCTGCAACAGTATGACATAAAGACATACAACCAAGTCATGCTTTAACCCTATGGATGCTGGCAAAAGGAAAACTCCCTAAGCGAGCAAGACAGGAATTCTTAGAGGACCGGCAGTGCAGCTTCTGTGGCCAAGAGGAAGAGACAATGGATCATATGTTTTTTCAATTACGCCAATTAAGAAATTATGGGGGCGAGTCCAACGATGGATGAAGATGAGAATAGAAATGAACACATACCGCCACATGCTCAGAATTTTCAAGACAAGATACAAAGGGCCCACGGACATGAATCGAATTCGGCACCTTGGTATGGCAGGGATGGTACACCTAGTATCGAGAGCTCGAAATGCATGCAGGTTTCAAGGAGAAAGATTTGATGAAGACTTGCTCTATAGGAAGATCCAAATACATGTTTACAGAGCAGCGGAGAGCAAAAGGATTCAATTCCCACCGGGAATAACATGAGTGTAGTTTTAGTTTTTGTTTTTCGCTTATATCTCTCTCTATATCTCTCTTTCTTATTAGTTTTCTGTTTGATTTATTTTCCGTGGTTCTTCCTTGAACAGGGCTTTGTTTTGCCCTGGAAAAACTTGTAATAAAAAAAAGCAGGCGGTTTTAGCTCAGGGTGGTTTTGGCGCAAAGGAATGGCTAGCAGGGCGGTTTTAATTCAGGGCGGTTTATGGCGCAAAGGGATTGGCTGGCAGGGCGGTTTTAGCGCAGGGTGGTTTATGGCGCAAAAGGAGTGGCTGGCATGGTGGTTTACCAGAGTGGTTTTGGTCTAGAGTAGTTTTGGCGCTAAAGGAATCGCTGGCAGGGCGGTTTTAGTTCAGGGTGGTTTTTGGTGCAAAAGGAGTGGCTGACATGGCGGGTTTAGTTCAGAGTGGTTTATGGCGCAAAAGGAGTGGTGGCGTGGTGGTTTCAGTGGTTTTAGCTCAGAGTGGTTTTGGCGCAAAAGGAATGGTTGGCAGAGCGGATTTAGTTCAGGGTGGTTTATGGCGCAAAAGAAGCGGCTGGCAGGGTGGTTTCCCAGGGTAGTTTTAGTTCAGAGTGGTTTTGGCGCAAAGGATTGGCTGGCAGGGTGGATTCAGTTCAGGGTGGTTTTTGGCGCAAGGAAATGGCTGGCTGGGCGGTTTTTTTACAGGGCGGTTTTTACAGGGCAGTTTCTCTTGGAATAAAAGGGTGATGCCCAGGGTGGTTTTCCAGGGTGGTTACGCCTGCCGGTTTTGCGCAAGGGCCGTGACAGTGGCTCTCGGTCTCACAACGCCAGGGCAGTTTTGGGCTCAAGATCAGGGCAGTTTTTACAGAGAAGGGCAGAGCAGAGTAGTCTCCCACCAAGGCCAGGGTGGTCCCAATCTGCAGAATGGGTCGTTGCCAGGGAGGATTTCATTGAGCTGGTTTGGCCCACTACAGGGGTGGCATGCTCAAGTCCGAGGCAATACAAAGACACAGGCAAAGATTCGGTTTGTGCCGTGGGCGTGGGCGGTTTAGTCAACGCCGAGCCAGTATTTCCAATTCAGAGTGTTTGGCTCAGATCCGGGCTATCCAAGGCCAATTCCAGGTCAATATCAGGGCAATTAAAACGCAAAGGCAGGGGTGTTAATCAACGCCAGGGCTTTTATCCCCCAGGGTGATATCATTCAACGCTTCTTTCAAGGAAGCCCAGAGTGATACTGTACAACTCTTCCAAAGGTACTTCAAAAAAAAAAAAAAAGAAGGTGAAGGGGCAACCGTAAAGACACTCTAAATCCGTTTATGGCTGAGGCTTAGCCAATAAGCCTAAGAGAGGTGAATAGGCCCACCTGAAGGGCCTATCTAGTCCGTAGCAAACGGCTGCGATAAAGACAAGGCAAATCCGTTGATGGTTGGTCACTTACCAAAAGTGGCGAATAGAGACGGCAATGATGAACACACATGGACATGGATAGACAACGCATAAAGGAACACATGGAATGGCGAAGACAAAGAGATAACATGGATGTGAGAAAGAAACATGTGAGATGAGCTTGCACACTGCAAGAGGGAAAGGTGGACTATGTACGCATGTATGAGTGTATGTACTCATGATAGGTTTAGTACACATGAGAGGTCAAGTACCCATGAGAGCACATGTACGCCCTTGGTACACCTCAGATCTGACACATCGTCAGACATGACATGAGTGTGCATCTAAGGATTCTGTATGATTGTGCTTTTCTTGATGATATATATATTTACCTTCATCAAAAAAAAAAAAAGTGAAAGAGCTCTCAGTCACATGCTCTTTTTTTCAATGTACGCCAATCAAGCAATTATGGGGGCGAGTCCGACGATGGCTGAAGATGAGAATAGAAATGAACACATACCGCCACATGCTCAGAATTTTTAGGACAAGATACAAAGGGCCCACGGACATGAATCAAATTCGGCACCTTGGTATGGCAAGGATGGTACACCTAGTATGGAGAGCTCGAAATGCATGCAGGTTTGAAGGAGAAAGATTTGATGAAGACTTGCTCTACAGGAAGATCCAAATACATGTTTACAGAGCAGCGGAGAGCAAAAGGATTCAATTCCCATCGGGAATAAAATGAGTGTAGTTTTAGTTTTTGTTTTTCACTTATATCTCCCTCAATATCTCTCTTACTTATTTTTTTTCTGTTTTATTTTTTTCCCATGTTTCTACCTTCAACTGGGATTTTTTTTGCCCTGGAAAAATTTGTAAAAAAAAAAAAAAAAAAAAAAGGTGGCAGGGGCGTTTTAGTTCAGGACGGTTTATGGCGTAAAGGGAGTGGCTAGCAGGGCGGTTTTAGCTCAGGGTTGTTTTGGCGCAAAGGAATGGCTGGCAGGGCGGTTTTGGTTCAGGGCGGTTTATGGCGCAAAGGGAGTGGTTGGCAGGGCGTTTTTAGTGCAGGGCGATTTCCCAGAGTGGTTTTGGTCCAGAGTAGTTTTGGCGCTAAAGGAATCGCTGGCAGGGCGGTATTAGTTCAGGGTGGTTTTTGGCGCAAAAGGAGTGGCTGGTAGGGCGGTTTTAGTTCAGAGTGGTTTATGGCGCAAAAGGAGTGGCTGGCAGGGTGGTTTCCCAGGGTGGTTTTAGCTCAGAGTGGTTTTGGCGCAAAAGGAATGGCTAGCAGGGCGGATTTAGTTCAGGGTGGTTTATGGCGCAAAAGAAGCGGCTGGCAGGGTGGTTTCCCAGGGTAGTTTTAGTTCAGAGTGGTTTTGGTGCAAAGGATTGGCTGGCAGGGTGGATTTAGTTCAGGGTGGTTTTTGGCGCAAGGAAATGGCTGGCAGGGCGGTTTTTACAGGGCAGTTTTTTTTGGAATAAAAGACTGATGCCAGGCGGTTTTCAGTGGTGGTTACGCCTGCCAGTTTTGCGCAAGGGCCATGACCGTGGCTCTCGGTCTCACAACGCCAGGGCAGTTTTGGGCTCAAGATCAGGGCGGTTTTTACAGAGAAGGGCAGAGCAGAGTAGTCTCCCACCAAGGCCAGGGTGGTCCCAATCTGCAGAATGGGTCGTTGCTAGGGAGGATTTCATTGAGCTGGTTTGGCCCACTACAGGGGTGGCATGCTCAAGTCCACGGCAATACAAAGACACAGGCAAAGATTCAGTGGAAGTTTTGATTATGTGAGGCGGTTTCGTCAACGCAGAGCGGTATTTCCAATTCAGAGTGGTTGGCTCAGATCCGGGCTATCCAAGGCCAATTCCAGGTCAATATCAGGGCAATTAAAACGCAAAGGCAGGGGTGTTGATCAACGCCAGGTCTTTTATCCCCCCAGGGTGATACCGTTCAACGCTTCTTTCAAGGAAGCCCAGAGTGATACTGTACAACTCTTCCAGTGTACTTCAAAAAAAAAAAAAAGGTGAAGGCGGCAATGACCTCTCTAGTCCGAGCAAACTGCGGTAAAGACACTCTAAACTGCTTATGGTGAGGCTTAGCCAATAAGCCTAATAGTGGTGAATAGGTCAACTGAAGGGCCTATCTAGTCCGTGAGCAAAACACAGAAAGACAAAACAAATCCGTTGATGGTTGGTCACTTACCAAAAGTGGTGAATAGAGACGGCAACGATGAACACACATGGACATGGATGGACAACGCATAAAGGAACACATGGAATGGCGAAGACAAAGAGATAACATGGATGTGAGAAAGAAACATGTGAGATGAGCTTGCACACTGCAAGAGGGAAAGGTGGACTATGTACGCATGTATGAGTGTATGTACTCATGAGAGATATAGTACACATGAGAGGTCAGGTACCCATGAGAGCACATGTACGCCCTTGGTACACCTCAGATCTGACACATCGTCAGACATGACATGAGTGTGCATCTAAGGATTCTGTATGATTGTGCTTTTCTTGATGATATATATATTTACCTTCATCAAAAAAAAAGAAGTGAAAGAGCTCTCAGTCGATCACTTATGTGGAATACAAAAAATCCTCCGGTAGCATGGAAAACAATGTGCAAACCCAAGGATGAAGGAGGATTAGGGCTGCGAGACCTGAAGGCATGGAATATGGCACTATTAGCTAAGGTCTTATGGCGGATACAAGAGAAACAAGACACCCTGTGGATACGGTGGGTTCATCATGCATATATACAAGGAGGAGACATCTAGGGCTGGCAAAGTAAACACACATACTCCCCACTCATGAAGAAATTAATTCTGATCAAGAATAAAGATCCTAGGCACCACAAATAATGCAAAGCGGCAAGCCAATACATTGCGGCATGGTTTGGGCAGGACAAAGATGGAGTTAGAAAGGCATATGACTATTTCCGGCAAAATGGAACTAAGAAATCTTGGACGGTAACAGTTTGGCAGAAGGATATACAACCAAGCCATAGATTCACACTGTGGATGCTGGCCAATGGCAAACTACCTCGAGCGAGGCGAGAATACATGGAGGATAAACAATGCATCTTACGAACAGGAGGAGGAAACCATGGAACACATCTTCTTCAAATGTGAACAAATACGCCAACTATGGAGCAAGGTTAGAGGATGGCTACGGATGACAGAAGAAATGATAACCCACCGGAGTATGTTCAGAATTTTCAGATCACGGTACAAGAAAGATACGCCTATGAATCAAGCCCGGCACATAGCAATGTCAGCCCTAATCCACATAGTCTGGAGGCAAAGAAATTCAAGCAGGTTTGAAGATGCGAAGTTTGATGGAGACCTAATATTCCGCAAGGTGCAGATTCATGTCTACAGAGCGATGGAGCACAGCAACATACCACTCCCAGTACAGCTCACATAAATCCATGGTAAGGCCTTGTCCACCGCGCCCCCCCCCCCTTACTCACAGGGCAATCCTTCCCCATGCTCAACCCCAGGGCAATTCTCCTGTACTTCAATTCCAGAGTAAAAAAAAAAAATGTTCAGGGTGGTTTATGGCGCAAAAGGAGTGGCTGGCAGGGTGGTTTCCCAGAGTGGTTTTAGTTCAGAGTGGTTTTGGCGCAAAAGGAATGGCTGGCAGGGCGGTTTTAGTTCAGGGTGGTTTATGGCGCAAAAGGAGTGGCTGGCAGGGCGGTTTTAGTTCAGGGTGGTTTATGGCGCAAAGGAGTAATGGCGGTGGTGGTTTCCAGGTGGTTTTAGTTCAGAGTGGTTTTGGTGCAAAAGGAATGGCTGGCAGGGTGGTTTTAGTTCAGGGTGGTTTATGGCGCAACAGGAGTGGTCGGGGTGGTGGTTTCAGGCGGTTTTAGTTCAGAGTGGTTTTAGGCGCAAGGAAATGCACACCGCAGGCGCTTTACAGGCGCTTCCTTGAACAAAAGAGTGATGCCCAGGGCGGTTTTCCAGGGTGGTTACGCCTGCCGGTTTGCGCAAGGACCGTGACCGTGGCTCTCGGTCTCACAACGCCAGGGCATTTTTGTGCTCAAGATCGTGACGGTTTTACACGAAGGGCAAAGCGAGTGGTTTCCCTCCAAGGCCGAGGGGTCCCAATCTGCAGAATGGATCGTTGCAGGCGGTTTTCATTGTCGGTTTGGTCTACTACTGGTGGCTGCCAAGTTCAGGGCAATACAAAGACTCGGGGCAAAGATTCAGTGGAAGTTTTGATGTCTTGGGACAGGCGGTTTGGTCAACTCCAGAGCGATATTTCCACTTCAGAGTGGTTGGCTCAATTCCAGGGCAATCCAAGGGCAATTCCAGGTCAATTCCAGGGCGATTAAAATGCCAAGGCAGGGTGGTTGGTCAACTTTGGGGCTTTTCTCCCCACTCCAGAGCGTTTTGATCAGTCCAGGGCAATTTCAGGACCAGAGCAATCAAGGCGGAAAGCCTGTGGTGATACCTGCCTCAACGCTTCTTTCAAGGAAGGCCAGAGTGATCTGCAACTCAAAAAAAAGGTGAAGGGGCGTAATAATAGCCTCTCTAGTCCTGAGCAAACGGTCAGTAAAGACACTCTAAATTCGTTTATGGCTGAGGCTTAGACAATAAGCCTAATAGAGGTGAATAGGCCCACCTGAAGGGCCTATCTAGTCCGTAGCAAATGGCTGCGGTAAAGACAAGGCAAATCCGTTGATGGTTGGTCACTTACCAAAAGTGGCGAATATTGGATGGTTATCACACAAGCGTGACGGCAACGATGAACATACATGGACATGGATGGACAACGCTAAAGGAACACATGGAACACATGGAATGGCGAAGACAAAGAGATAACATGGATGTGAGAAAGAAACATGTGAGATGAGCTTGCACTCTGCAAGAGAGAAAGGTGGACTATGTACGCATGTATGAGTGTATGTACTCATGAGAGATTTAGTACACATGAGAGGTCAGTACCACAGAGCACATACGCCCCTTGGTACACCTCAGATCTAACACATCGTCAGACATGACATGAGTGTACATTTAAGGATTCTGTATGATTGTGCTTTTCTTGATGATATATATTTACCTTCATCAAAAAAAAAGTGAAAGAGCTCTCAGTCAGTTAGTCGCAGCGATCCTGGTAGAGAGCGGTGCTCTCCCTTCTCTCTACAGAAGGCATCGGGGCAGGCTGTGCAGCTGAAGATCGATAGAGTGATTGGGAAGACTGCGAAATAGTGATTGGGATCCTCTGTGAAGAGGATCGCGGGGAGACATTGGTGGAGTAAGGCAAGGACTCGCGACGGATCTGGCCGTGAGAACCTTCAAGGTTAAGGAACAGCAAAGGGCTAAAGAGGTGGATCAGTAAGAAGACGGTGGTCCAGTGGATGAGAAGTAGCGACTAGTGGCCGGAGGCAGCTGGGAGGAGGGGCTGATAAGAGAAAACAGAAGGAATTGGCGGAGAAGATTTAGGGCAACATCGACTGCGGGAGGCCACAGCAATGGACCAACGGTGAGTCACTAATAGCTCTTGCGGTGGAAACAGGTGGTGTTTGAAGCGGGTGGTGTTAAGGGTTCTTGGCAATTGAGTTCCACCAAATACTCGATCGTAGCGAGAGGATTTGAAACTGAGACGATAGTTTGTGGGTAAGCAGGCAGGAAGTTCACTCCAAGATGCAGTGAGAATCAAAGTAAACCTAGGAGAACAGCCCCCAACAGCAAAGGAGGATAGTAATCTATGCACACACCGGATTAAGCTTGGGTCACCGTGAGCGGCAACTAAGTGTTTGAAGACTCCACGAAGTCAGTACACCATGATGTGTAAGCGAGCAGGTAGGCCCTCACATCCTTGCGTCTTCCAGTGAAGCTACTCACCGAAATCTCGTGAAACTCCCAAAGAATCGTTCGTGTTTCCACCTTGGCGATGAAGAAGACGATGACATGGCGAATCTTGATGGCGTGGCATTACTTAAGCTACCGACCAATAAGAAGTGTTGAAAAGACCTAAGTCAAGCATAACGGTCAAGGAAGTAGGAAATTTGAATTGAATTAATGGGTTAGCAAGTGGCGCCGCTATGAACTCAGTATTACCAAGACTCTCATGGCGATTGGCCTGCCGACGAGGAAAGGATGGAAAAGATTGGAAATACAGGGCATAGAGGGCAGGAATGCAGGTGGAAACGAACAGCAAATGGGCCACATAACACACACGGTTCAACATACTCCATCATCGAGACCACTGCAGAGTTCGTTGGAGAAGGAACCAGGGGAGCAGGAACAGAGCCGACAAAAGAAGCACGAAGATGGGTGGATCTCTTCAAAAATAACAGAACATGCTCGCAAGACACAGCTCTACATGTGCTGTCCAAACAAGATGGGAAAATTAGGCTCACAGCAGAGGATCAAGAACCAATGGAAAAAACTGTGGGTTTTTGCTTGATTGGGAGGTTCTTGGGTCGATTCCCCGGTTGGAAGGCAGTCAAGGAGCTTACGACGCAGTGAAAAACGCCACACAAGCTTCTCACGCATAATTCCCTTTGGCTTGTATTCAAATTCACTTCGCAAGACCTCGTGATGTGCTAAAAGGAGGGCCATATGTTGCTTATGGATGCCCTCTATACCTAAAGAAGATGCCGCAGTGCTTCACGTTCCAAGCAAATATCCAAAATCATCTCCCGATATGGATGCAAATAACGGATTTGCCGGTTGATTCTTTGATCTGTTTCGCATTAAGCAAAATTTCATCCCAAATTGCGCCCGCTATTCACGGACCGTTTCACAAAAATAGGGAGAGGGTTAATTATGCTCGTGTCTTGGTGGAAGTAGACATAGCGAAACAACCCCAAGCATACATGGAAATTATCTGCGGATAAGGTCAAGAAGTAGTATTGGAAATAAGGTATGAAGCAAAAATGAAATTCTGCTCGAATTGTAGACAAATGGGACATTATCGAGCAATCTTTGTAGGTGGATGGCGGAGAGTCTCAGTGAAGTCAACAACGAATGCGAACATCAAATGGATGGTAAGCAGCCTGCTAAAGATGGTGGAAAAAATTATGCAATTTATAACTCTGAAATGGCACGAAAGCGATTACCATTTGATAACTGCGAAGAACAAAAGCGAAATCGGACCATGTTCTAATTTACCACGTTCAAGGATCGGGAGGAATTGAATCAAGAAGCTGTAGATCAATAACATATAAACCTAAAGGACGTGCACTGAAGGAACAACAGGACTCCACTTCAAAACAAAACCCAAGCAAACCTAACGAAGCTGAAGCTATCACGGGAGCTGTAAAACCGATGCTCGAGAAAAGAATACTCGATTCTGAGCATCATCAGCATTGGAGATAGGATGTCAACAATCTGTACAAAGGGGCAAGCAAAGAGGAGTTCTTCAACACGTCAAGAGCAGCAGAATCAATCGGGATAATATCTGACAAAACAATTCGGAGGAAATAAAGCGAAAAGGTTAAATTCGGGTTACGAAGCGTTTGCTCACTTTACATAGGTGACCAACCACAACTGGCATTAAAGGAAAGATGGAAGTGAATGGGGAACAATATCGATGTAACACTTGAATCTATGATCTGGAAGCAATGTAAAGGAAGGGAAAATGATACAAGAAGGTGATAACACAGGAAAAATTGATGATCAAAGCCAAATAGGTTCAGAAATCGAGATAAAATTCTAATGATACCAAATTTCAAGGACAAATGTTTGAACACAGGAAATTCTTTGGTAGATCGAAGGCATGTAAACTTAAAGGCGATTACAATGAAGGAGCAACAAAGCGCACATCAAAACATAATTCAAACAAGCTAGCGAGGCGAGGCTGAAACTCTGCGGGTGAACTGTAATTTGATGTCGGATCAAATATCCATCTTCAACCATCACAGTGAGGGGATAGAAGGTCTGACATGGGAAAAAGGACAAGAAAAGAAGTGATGTCAAGCACATCAAAGATCGCAAGAACAATCTGCAATGATGATAGAGCTAAATGATATCAAGGAAGCAAGCGAGCTAGTTCAAGTCCAGGTTCATGTGATTGCGAGATACAATTTGGGCCCATCAACTTAGGTGAACAACCCCATTCTAACATTAAGGAAGGATGGAAGTGTGTGGGGAACAACATCGATCTAACACAGGATCCATGGTTCAAAACCAAGGGAAAGGGAAGGGAAATATGATACCGGGATATGATAACACACGAAATTGGATAATCGGACTACACAGGGTGAGCATCGAAGTACAAGATAGCTCGGAACCCAGGATAAATATCTCGATGGAAACAAGAAGCAAGTTGTGCATCATTGGCGATATGGAAAGGAAGATGGTAAATGATCTTTGATAAAGAACGGCAGGTGTCGGTGCAGAATCATTTTGAGGGAATCAATAAGGCGGAGAAAGCACTAGGATGCAAAACACAGCAGTATCAGAGGGTGTGCCAAAAACTGGAAATACCTGGGTGAGATATGGAAGGCAGCCATCAGGCCTCTCTGAAGTCGCAACATTAGTGAATGATAAGGAGGCAGGGCCAGTAGATGATGCAACGAGTTACAATCCAGCTAATGCAAATGATCAAGTAGCACATGGATGTCTTGGGGTCTATCAAACAGCTAAAGGGACAAAAGAATGCAATGAGCAAGTCGAGGTAGTAAAATTGCAAGGAGGGATTGAGGACTTATTGGGCAAAGGAGTATCTAATGAAGTATCTCATACACAAATTGGAACTGGGAAAATGGATGGAAATCAGCAAAAATATGATCCCACTGCACAAAGACAGAAATGCAAGGAGGATGAGGGAAGTCCCTGGAAAATTCAAACTAGGTCCAGAACTCACAAGAAGAAATCCAAACAAGACATAGCAAGGAAGCAAATGGAACTGTCTCGGCAGCAGCAATCTCAGAATCCGGCCAAGGAAAGGCATGAACAAGTAGTGTTGCAACCAATAACTTCAGCAGAGGGTACTACACAGAGACTGCCGGAACCACAGAGGGAATGGGCTGATCGTGAACAACAAGAGGAGGGTGAAATCCTCCCAGAGAATCTCCCTGATAAACTGCACCAACTAGTCCCAGAAAAAGACTGCACAGAATTATGGAATCCAGTGGCGATGAAGACAGAGGTAATGTTCAGAAAGGAAGCAACTCTAACGACCCAATTATCATACTTGGGCTTCCAACTTTAGAATGGTTCTAGAATAAGTACAATGGAGAAGACTCATGGATAGGGCAGGCAACACAGAACGAGACTTCTGCACAGAACCAAGGACAGCAGATTGGCTCAAAAGGGATAGAAGATCAAAATGCAACAGGAAAACAGCTGGAAAGGAACAAGAATCAGGGAAGGAATAACAAGAATGAGTTCCGACACATGTCGGCAAACTCGCTATGAAGATAGGAGCGTGGAATATCCGAGGCCTTAACTCGGGCCTCAAATAGAGGGAGGTCAACCGACTCCTCAAAATGCAGAAGTTGAATGTATTATGTTTGTTGGAATCAAAACTGACCAACCGTGCCTATCAGCACTTCAAATCCAATAGCCTGCAACAATGGGAATCAAGCCATCAGATAGGTGAATCTGGAAGAAGTAGGATGCTACTCATTTGGGACACTAGACATATTATCCTCACAATACAACAATGGGAGGAACAATTCATTCATGCAACAATTTTGGACAAGGCCACCAAAGGAACTTATGCACTAACTTTTGTTTATGGGCAGCTATCGACACTCGTAGGGAGATGTGGGTAGGCTACAACTATTGGTAGAGGGAATAACTTTACCTTGGCTTATAATGGGCGACTTCAACTCTCCCTTGACACCATCGGACAAAAAAGGAGGCATAGATGTTACAACTTACACAACCGCAGATTTTCAACAGTTCACAATGCTAGCAGGTGTGGAGGACTTACATTCTCTAGGATGCCAATATACATGGACAAATGGTAGAGTTGTGAGCAAGCTGGACCGAGCCATGGTGAACAGGTTATGGCTAGAGATGGACCAAAGCAGTTTTGCAGAATTTAAAGAACCAGGAGTTCACTCAGATCATGCGACATGTGTGGTTTCAGTGTTGGAGAAGCAAGCCAATAAAATCAAACCTTTCAAATTTTTTAACATGTGGACTCAACACCCTCAGTTCCAACAACTTGTGCAAGAGGAGTGGAACCAAGCTGAAACATGGTGCTCACAGGGGACTGCTCAGTTCAGGTTTAAAAGGAAGCTTACCATGCTGAAGAGGGGACTGAAGCTTTTAAACCAACAACACTTCCAACATATTCAAAGCCGTTCAAAAAGGGCACAAGAGCAATTACAAATTCTGCAGAGTAGTGGTCTAGGTCTAGGGATCATGGATGACCACTACAAGGAGGCAAAGCAACAAGCGGATAAATTGGCCCAAGCAGAATATCTTTTCTACCTTCAAAAGGCAAAACACAAATACTTCAAGGAAGTGGATAGAAACACGCCGTTCTTTCATTCGTTGGTCAAGAGGAATAATAAGCGGAGGGAAATAGTGGCAGTGGAAAAAACAGATGGAGAGATTACTATGGATGCTGGGGAGGTAGCACAAGTATTTGTGGATCATTTCCAAAGGCAACTAGGGAGAAAAAGGACGGTCTACATTCGAGAGGATTGCATGCAATATGGGAGGATGCTTACTATGGAGCACAAAACGCAACTCACCCGTATGCCTTTATCGAGAAATCAAGAAGACACTATTTGGCATAGGTGAACTCAAAGCACGGCACGATGGATATAGCTCCAAATTCTATAAAGAGGCATGGATAACTATTGAAAATGACTTCATCGAGGGTATTATGGAATTCTTTCAAATGGGAAGCTTCTCAAGTCATGGAATCATACACTCATTAGTCTAGTCCCAAAGGGTGAGCATGCTAGCAAAGTGCAAGACTATAGGCCGATATCTTGTTGCAGTGTTTTATAAGGTCATTTCCAAGCTACTGCTAGGTTGCTCGTGTGTCACGGATGCCATTTGCTAAACCGCATGACACTTTTGTCAAGGGGAGGTCTAGTACGGATAACATCCATTTAGCCTAGGAATTGCCTGAGACACTACACTAGGAAGAGGATATCCCAGTGCACGCTAAAAGTTGATCTGCGAAAGCCTTTGACTCCGTACATTGGGACTTCTTATTGGATGTCCTCGAGCGCCCTCTGATTCCACCCATCTATATTGCATGGATCAGAGAATGCATCACCACCACATCGTTCTCTGTAGTGATTAATGGGTATACACATGGACACTTCCAGGGAGGCAGAGGACTTAGACAAGGTGACCCACTGTCACCTTACTTATTTGGCATTTGTATGGAGTTCCTATCCAGATCCTTGGCATGGGCAACTACTAGATCAGATTTCAAATTCCATCCCACATGTGAGCACTTGGGCATCTCCCATCTGATATATGCAGATGATCTGTTGCTCCTATCACGCGGTGACATACCTTCAGTTAGGCGGCTAGTTGACTGCTTGGCGCAATTTTCACAGATGGCAGGACTTGAGGCCAATGTAACCAAATCTAGCTGCTACATGGCGGGAGTAGATGCGCAGACCAAAGCCCACATATGCGAGATTACTGGCTTCCAGGAGGGAGAGATGCCTTTCAGATACTTGGGAATCCCATTAGCTTCAAAAAAACTCAAAATTTCGGACTATGGGGTACTTCTAAATGGCCTCTCCAAGAGAATTAATGCATGGCCAAAACAGAGCCTCTCTTATGCAGGTAAAGCACAGCTTATTGCGTCAGTTCTGCAGGGGGTCGAGTGTTACTGGATGTCCATATTGCCACTGCCAGCTGGAGTTATTGAGCGCATTCATAGTCTGTGCCGGGCTTTCATGTGGACGAGTAAGAACCCTCCCATTGCATGGTCAGCTATATGTGGGCCGAAAGAGGAAGGTGGTCTAGGCTTGAGGGACTTGAAGTCTTGGAACCTTGCACTACTGACAAAGGTTCTATGGCGTATACAGGACAAGCCAGACTCACTATGGATACGATGGGTGCATCAGCATTACCTCAGACAGTCCAGTATCTGGGGGCAGACAGTGAGGCATACGGACTCGCCGTTGATGAAGATGATACTACACATCAGAGACAGTATTCTGGGCATTGCAGGTAGTCCCACCGCAGCATCACACACACTAGCAACATGGTTCAGCAGAGAGGCGGGAGTGGGCCGGGCATATGACCATTTCAGAGAGCACAGACCAAGGAAAGCATGGGCTAAGACAGTATGGCAGAGTGACATTCAGCCAAGCCATCAGTTCACACTGTGGTTGTTGGCTAATGGGAGGCTGCCTACCAGAGATCGACAGAGCTACATGGAGGACAGGAGATGTGCATTTTGTAGACTGGAGGAGGAGACACAGGCCCATGTATTCTTCAGATGCCATGTGGTCAGGCTGTTATGGGCACGGGTGAGGAGATGGCTGCAGATGCGATCCGAGATGAGCACGTACAGACGAGCACTGCGCATCTTTAGACTTCACTATCGAGGGAATTCAGACAGTATGAGAGCACGACATCTAGCCCTTGGAGCGACTGTACACTATGTGTGGAGGGCTAGAAATGAGATTAGGTTTGAGGATTCTCGATTTGATGAGGAGAAGATACTTAGGAGGATACAGGTACATGTATATAGAGCGCTTGAGGGATCTCATGTAATGTAAAAAAAAAAAAAAAAAAAACGTTCAAGATAGGGTTTTCTAACCCTAATGTTTTGGGGTTAACCAGTTTTGAGGGTTAGGGTTTCCAAAAACCTATTTTGGGGTTTTTGGCATTTTTTTTAGGGTTTAGGGTTCCCAAACCCTATCCTCAAACCCTAAACCTAGGGTTTCCAAACCCTAACTTCAAGTTGAGAATTAGGCACTTTAGGATTTAGGGTTCCCATAAACCCTAAACCGTTCATGATAGGGTTTAATTTTGGGGTTTTGACATTTTAGGGTTTAGTGTTCCCAAACCCTAACCTCAAACCCTAAACCTAGGGTTTCCAAACTTTGGGGTTTAGAGTTCCCATAAACCCTAACCCTAAAAGAAAAAACGTGCCAGATAGGGTTTCCA
This sequence comes from Wurfbainia villosa, assembly GCA_025175895.1. NCBI lineage: Eukaryota > Viridiplantae > Streptophyta > Magnoliopsida > Zingiberales > Zingiberaceae > Wurfbainia > Wurfbainia villosa. The sequence continues at coordinate 114,663,233 of CM045986.1, forward strand.
AACCCTAGATCCTATTTTGGGGTTTTGACAAATTTTAGGGTTTAGGGTTCCCAAACCCTAACCTCAAACCCTAAATCTAGGGTTTCCAAACTTTAGGTTCCATAAACCCTAACCCTATTTGGGGTTTTGAACCCTAAAACCTAGGGTTTCCATAAACCCTAACCCCCCAATATGGACAAAAAAAAATAGATAGGGTTTCCGAACCCTAACACCCCAATATTTGGGGATTTTCGGGGGAAAAAAAATCCAGATTTTGAGTTTATGATTGGAAATGCTGGTGAGCTCTTTTGGATATGTGGATAATGATTGTGAGCTCTTGAGGAGGGGCGTTCCTTGTATTGTGATTGGTATTTTGAGGGTGAA
>CM045986.1:114668595-114678595 GCA_025175895.1 Wurfbainia villosa
GGACCACGCACGCTGGCAGCGGGCGACAAGTGCAAGCCTAGGACGTGTGGATAGTGAACGGTAGGGGCACCAAGAGACCACGACGCAGCAAAGCGCGACGCCAACTAGGACGTGCGGATATTGAGCATAGGGGGGACCAAGGGACCACGCAGGCAGCGGGTGACAAGCGCAAGCCTAGGACGTGCGGATAGTGAGCGGTAGGGGCACCAAGGGACCACGCACGCAAGCGAAGCGCACAAGCGCAAGCCTAGGACGACATGATATCGAGCGATGGAGACCAGGGACAACGACGCAGCAAAGAAGCGAAGCCACAAGCCTAGGATGCGCGGATATCGAGCAACAAGGGCACCAGGGCCCATGCACGCAGTAACGAGCAAGCGCAAGCCTAGGACGTCGTATAGTGAGCGGCAGGGCACCAAGGACCACGACGCAGCGGGCGACAAGCGCAAGCCTAGGACGTGCGGATAGTGAGCGAAAGGGGCACGAAGGGACCACGCACGCAGGCATCGGGCGACAAGCGCAAGCCTAGGACACACGCGATAGTGAGCGGCAAGGATACCAAGGGACCACGCACGCAGGCAGCGGGCGACAAGCGCAAGCCTAGGACGCTTATGATATCGAAAGCGGAGACTAGGACCACGACGCAGTAAATGGGCGACAAGTGCAAGCCTAGGACGCACATAATACTGAGCGGCATGGAGACCAAGGGACAACGCACGCAGGCAACAAGCGACAAGCACAAGCCTAGGATGCGCGGATACTGAGCGACAAGGGCACCAAAGGCCCATGCACGCAGGCAACGAGCGACAAGAGCAAGCCTAGGACGTGCGTATAGTGAGCGGTAGGGAGACCAAGGGACCACACACTCAGGCAGCGGGCGACAAGCGCAAGCCTAGTACGTGCGGATAGTGAGCGGCAAGGGCACGAAGGGACCACGCACGCAGGCAGCGGGCGACAAGCGCAAGCCTAGGACGCACGCGATAGTGAGCGGAAAGGAGACCAAGGGACCACGCACGCAGACAGCGGGCAGCCTAGGACGCATGAGATACTGAGCGGCTTGGAGACCAAGGGACAACGCACGCAGCAAAGAATCGGCCCAAGCCTAGGATGCGCGGACATCGAGCGATAGGGCACAACGCCCCCATGCACGCAGCTACGAGCGCAAAACTAGGACGCGCATATAGTGAGCGGCAAGGGCACCAGGACAACGACGCAGTAGCGGCGGCGCGCAAGCCTAGGGGCGTGCGAATAGTGAGCGGCAGGCACAGGACATCGACGCAGGCACGCGCGCGCAAGCCTAGGACGCGCGTGAGATAGTGAGCGGCAGGCAAGGGACCACGAGCGCAGTAGTAAGCGCAAGCCTAGGATGCACATGATACTGAGCGGCATGGAGACGAGGACAATGCTCGCAGCAGCAGCGACTAGCACAAGCCTAGGGACGCCACGGATATCGAGAGCAACAAGGGCACCAAGGGCCCATGCACGCAGGCAACGAGCGACAAGCGCAAGCCTAGGACATGCGTATAGTGAGCAGCAGGGGCACCAAGGGACCACGCACGCAGGCAGCCGGCGACAAGTGCAAGCCTAGGACGTGCAGATAGTGAGCGGCAGGCACGGCGAAGGGACCACGACGCAGCAACGGGCATAAGCGCAGTGATGCACGCGATAGTGAGCGGCAAGGATACCAAGGGACCACGCACGCAGGCAGCAGGCGACAAGCGCAAGCCTAGGATGCACGCGATAGTGAGCGGCAAGGAGACCAAGGGACCACGCACGCAGACAGCGGGCATCCTAGGACGCACGTGATACTGAGCGGCATGGAGACCAAGGGACAACGCATGCAAGCAGCAAGCGACAAGCACAAGCGTAGGACGCACGGATACTGAGCGACAAGGGCACCAACGGCCCCATGCACGCAGGCTACGAGCGACAAGCGCAAGCCTAGGACGTGCGTATAGTGAGCAGCAGGGGCACCAAGGGACAATGCACGCAGGCAGCGGGCGACAAGCGCAAGCCTAGGACGTGCGGATAGTGAGCGACAGGGGCACCAAGGGACAACGCACGCAGGCAGCGGGCGACAAGCGCAAGCCTAGGATGTACGGATAGTGAGCGGCAGGGGCACCATGGAACAACGCACGCAGCAAAGAAAGCGCAAGCCGACGCGACATGATAACGAGCGGCATGGAGACCATGGGACAACGACGCAGCAGTTTAGCGCACAAGCCTAGGACGTGCGATATCGAGCAACAAGGAACCAAGGGCCCATGCGCGCCGCAACGAGCAAATAGGCACAAGGGACCACGACACAGCAATGGCGCGCGCAAGCCTAGGACGTCGCGGATAGTGAGCGCAGGGCACGGCGACCACGCACCAAGGTAGCGCGCAAGCCGCAAGCCTACGACGCACGCGATAGTGAGCGGCAAGGATACCAAGGGACCACGACGCAGTACGCGACAGCGCAAGCTAGGACGACGTGATACCGGCGGCATGGAGACCATGGGACAACGCACGCAGGCAGCTTGCGACAAGCACAAGCCTAGGACGCCGCGATACCGAGCGACAAACGCACTAAGAGCCCCATGCACGCAGTAACGCGCATGGCGCAAGCCTAGGACGCAGTGTGCGGCAAGGGCACCAAGGGACCATGCACGCAGGCAGGGGGCGACAAGCGCAAGCCTAGAATGTGCGGATAGTTAGCGGCATGGACACCAAGGGACCACGCACTCAGGCATCGGGCGACAAGCGCAAGCCTAGGAGGCACGTGATACTGAGCGGCAAGGAGGCCAAGGGACCACGTGACGCAGCAAGCACAAGCCTAGGACACACGCACATCGAGGAGACCATAGGAACCACGCACGCAGGCACCAAGAGGCAGGCACAAGCCGCACGCGGTGAGCAACCCGTTGCCCATCGTCGACACGACGACACCATGGGGCCATGCACGCAAGCAGCGAGTGAAAAGCGTAAGCCTAGGACGTTCATGACACCAAGCGACATGGCCATACCCACTCGCGGACCATCCCTAATGGCACCGGGCTGCAAGCAAATGGTTCAGGCTTACGGATATATAGCGGCAGTGTCCAGCAAGGCGATGGTTCAAAGCATACAATGTCGTTGGGGACTATGGCACCACACGCGGTGAGCAACCCGTTGCCCGTCGTCCACGAGACGACACCATGGGACCACGCCGCGAAGCAACGGCGCGCGCAAGCCTAGGACGTGCATGACACCGAGCGACATGGCCATACCCCCATGCAAGGTAGGTGATTCTAAGGGACTTTGTGTGTACCGAGCGACATGGCCATACCCCCGCGCACCTGCCGACACCGACGGACTAGCCCCATGGGCACTGGGGGTACAAGCACATGGTTCGTGCCTGCGGGATATATAGCGGCAGGTGCCCAGCCCCCTGTGCAAGGCAGATGGTTCAAAGGCGATTCGGGATCATGATTTAGCGGCGGCCGATGGGGCAACTGGTCCTCCCGACGACCATTGGCATTGTAAGCCGCCGCTCGTACACGACTTTGCCAATGCATACACCGTCGTTGGGGACTATGGCACCGCATGCGGTGAGCAACCCGTTGCCCGTCGTCGACGAGACGACACCATGGGACCACGCACGCAAGCAACGAGCGGCAAGCGCAAGCCTAGGATGTGTATGACACCGAGCGACATGGCCATACCCCCATGCAAGGTAGGCGATTCTAAGGGACTTGGTGTGTACCGAGCGACATGGCCATACTCCCGCAAGACCGCCGACACCGACGGACTAGCCCCATGGGCACCGGGCCGCAAGCACATGGTTCAGGCTCATGGATATATAGCGGCAGTGCCCAAATTTCGCGCAAGGCATATGGTTCAAAGGGGCGCTCAGATGACAGATGAAGCGACCGACGGGCCCAATGGTCCTCCCGACGACCATTGGCATTGCAAGCCGCCGCTCGTGCACGACTTTGCCAATGCATACCCCGTCGTTGGGGACTATGGCACCGCACGCGGTGAGCGCCCCGGTGCCCGTCGTCGCCGAGTCGACACCATTGGACCACGAACGCAAGCAACGAGCTGCAAGCGCAAGCCTAGGACGTGCATGACACCGAGCGACATGGCAAAACCCCCATGCAAGGTAGCCCAAACAAAGGGACTTGGTCTGTACCGAGCGACATGGCCATACCCCCGCGCACCTGCCGACACCGACGGTCTAGCCCCATGGGCAGTGGGGCTGCAAGCACATGGTTCGTGCTCATGGATATATAGCGCAGTGCCCACCGCGCCAAGGCATATGGTTCAAAGGGGCAGTTCAGGATGACAGTTTGGCGAGCAACCGACAGGGCCAATGGTCCTCCCGACGACCATTGGCATTGCAAGCCGCCACTCGTGCACGACTTTGCCAATGCATACACCGTCGTTGGTGACTACCGCACCACACGCGGTGAGCAACCCGTTGCCCGTCGTCGACGAGACGACACCATGGGACCACGCACACAAGCAACGAGCGGCAAGCGCAAGCCTAGGACGTGCATGACACCGAGCGACATGGCCATACCCCCATGCAAGGTAGGCGATTCGAAGGGACTTGGTGTGTACCGAGCGACATGGCCATACCTCACAAGACCGCCGACACCACGGACTAGACCCATGGGCACCGGGCTTCAAGCACATGGTTCATGCTCGTGGATATAGTGGCAGTGCCCACCGCAAGGCATATGGTTCAAAGGGGCGATTCAAGATGAGCCATGAAGACGGGGCCAATGGTCCTCCCGACGACCATTGGCATTGCAAGCCGCCGCTCGTGCATGACTTTGCCAATGCATACACCGTCGTTGGGGACTAAGGCACCGCACGCGGTGAGCAACCCGTTGCCCGTCATCGACGAGACGACACCATGGGACCACGCACGCAAGCAACGAGCGGCAAGCGCAAGCCTAGGACGTGCATGACACCGAGCGACATTGCCATACTCCCCATGCAAGGTAGGCGATTTGAAGGGACTTGGTGTGTACCGAGCGACATGGCCATACCCCCCGCGCACCTGCCGACACCAATGGACTAGCCCCATGGGCACTGGGGCTGCAAGCACATGGTTCGTGCCTGCGGGATATATAGCGACAGGTGCCCAGCCCCCTGTGCAAGGCATATGGTTCAAAGGGGCAGTTCAGGATGATAGTTTGGCGAGCGATCGACGGGGCCAATGGTCCTCCCGACGACCTTTGTGTTAGGGCAATCTCTTGTCGTAATATGGTTTTGATGGTGTGACAAAGGGTTTATGTTAGTTTGATATGTTGATTTGATATGTGCGTTGAAGTCGTGCAGGACTTAGTAATTCGCACATGGAGCCGTGGCGAGTTTCACATCTCATGACTCGTGCCTTGAGTCGGTGAAGGATAGCTTTGCGGAAGCCGTGCGCTTGGAGCATCCGAGGGACCGCCGGATGAGAAGCTTGGAGTGAAGCCGGAGGAAGTAGACTTCGAGGCAAGAGACGCGAAGGAGCATTGCAGAGCCGTGCGCCTGATGCTGCCGAGGGACGTGGCCCAGAACGAAGAGAACTTTGAAGGCGAGGGACTCAGAGAGATGAGAGTGAGCGATTGTAACCCGGGGAGGGGTAGCTCTTAGGTGAAACTTGGCCATTTGGCCAAGTGTCGGATGGGTTTTCCCGACACCACCGCCGCTATGTCATGGCAATGATCGCTTCTAGTCGGGTATACGATCGATCGGATTAGGCGCAATGATCGCCATACATGGGCCGATCGCCAAGACCATCACGATCATCAAGGCACAATGATCCGGGTCAATAGGGTTTTGGCGAGACCGCTCGTAGCCGATCGGCCGACCAGGGAGGCGACTAGAATGATCGATGAGGTCCATCACCGACCGCCAAGAGTTCCATTGGACTACAGGCCGGGATCCGACGCGTGTTCGAGGCCGCAGGATGGCAATGATCGCCAAGGGCGCAATGATCGATGGCGGCCAACAGGAAGAAATCAACCCTCTCTATAAAAAGAGAGGGTGTAAGCCTTTGAGAGGCTAATGCTTATGCTCCAAGTGATCTTCCTAGTGCCCCACAAGCTCTAAACTTTTCTTACTTGCTTTTACTCCATTCTATTTGTAAGAAGAGTGATTTTGATTGTAAAGGTTACCTCCACCTAGCTTGGTGCAAAGGAGAGACCATTTAGTGGATTGGTTAAGCGGAGTGATTCACCGAGGACGAATCGGGGACCGTGGATTAGCGGCGTAGCTGTGAACCACGTTACATTCTTTGTTAGCGTTTGTTTTTCTCGTATTTCTATTTGCTTGTCTTTATTAGTCTTCCGCTTGCACTAATTAGTTTTGTAGACGAGCAAATACCGGCATCCAAACGAAAAGGGCTATTCACCCCCTCTAGCCGGCCATACCGATTCCCTACAAGTGGTATCAGAGCCGAGGAAAGCTTGTCGAGGACTAACCGCCACAACAAGCAACTTTCAAAATGGTCGGCTCCAACATCCATACTCCGAAGTTTGAAGGAGAATTCGCTTGGTGGAAGAAGCGAATGGAGGTATTTTTCGAAACGGATTTTGACATTATGATTACAATGGAATCCGGTTTCGTTTTGCCTAGGGATGAAGAGGGGAAGCCAATAGAGAAATCTAGGTGGACCAAAAGGCAAAGGGAAGAGCACCTTGCAAATTCAAAAGCCAAGCATCATCTCTTCAATGTGCTCCCCCAACAAGAAATCAACCGAATAGGAGAATGCCTAAGCGCCAAGGAGATGTGGGAGAAGCTAATTGAGCTTCATGAAGGCACATCCGAGGCAAAGCTAGCAAGGAGAGATCTTCTCCGCTCCCAACTATCCAACATTAAATTAGAAAAGGGAGAAAAGGTAACTTCTTTGCATTCTAGATTCAAAGAAATTTTAAATGGACTAACAAGTGTAGGAGAAAGGCTCTCAAATCGCGACATGATAATGAAGGCCATAGATGCTTTCCCCCGATCATCCAAGTGGAGTTCAATGGTGGACTCATTTTATATTTCAAAGAATCTAGAGGTAAGTACTCTAGATGAATTTTTCTCCACTATGGAATTACATGAATCTAGGCTTGAAGGAATACAAGAAGAGCCTAGAATTCAACCCTCAAGAGGAGTAGCTTTGATAGCGAACAAGGGGAAGAAGAAGATGGAAATTCACTCCTCCTCCGATGACGAAGCGTCTTCCTCCTCCTCCATGGATAGCACCGAAGAAGCCTATATGGTAAGGAGGGTAAGACGTGCATTTAAGAATTTTAGATTTGATAAATCTAATGATAGGAATAGAAGACCAAGGGGGAAGGTCATATGCTACAATTGCTAAGGAGAGGGGCACATAAGGGACAATTGTCCTCTCTTAAACAAGAGAAAGGAAGAGAGGAAAAAGAAAGAAGAAAAGAAGAAGAAAAAGGGGAGCAAGAAAAAGAAGGAAGAGGAGAAGAAGACAAAGGAAAAGGGAAAGGCTAAAGCTCTCAAGGCAAGGACTTGGGATGATCCATCCTCATCCTCCTCATCATCATCGGATGAGGAGAATGCCTTTGTCACCAATTTAGCCTTGATGGCCTTTGATGACTTGGATTGCTCTTCATCCGAAAATGAAGGATCAAGCTCAAGAGGAGAGAGCTCAAGTGAAGGGGGAGCTTCTACATCCTCCTCATCCGAAGAAGAAGAGGACATGGAAACTATGGTAACGAAAGCCTCTCCTAAGAAAATAGTTTCCATAATTTCTAGTTTAACTAAGGACTTATTTGGAATGAAAAAGAAAAATAAAAGCATGCTTAATCAAATTAAGGCATTAGAAAATAAGCTAGAAAATGCATGCTTAAATGATAATATTTCTTCTAGCTTAAATGATACATGCTCACATGATTATATGCCTTTGGATGTTAATGATGCATGCATAAAGGAAAATAGGACATTAAGGGAAAAGGTAGATTATTTAACCAAAACCCTAGAAAAATTCACAATTGGCTCCAACACCTTAAATATGATCTTAGGGAGCCAAAGAGCTAGTTTCAACAAGAAAGGCCTAGGATACAAAGAAAAGAAAAATGAAAAGGCCTATAAATGCCTAATAGCTAGGGGACAGGATAAAAAGAAAGTAATTGCTAGGAAATGGATCCCCAAGGAGTATTTAGTGAACCCAATAGGAAAGAATCTATTTTGGGTTCCAAAATCCATCCTTAAGGGTTAGAAAACCCCTAGGGTAGTCAACCATATGAACTTGACCTATATCATATTTTGGTTGACTTAGGATGACGGGACAACATTTTTTAGATAGTGTTGGGTGATGATAACGTGCCCATAAATAGATAATAATGCTTAAATCATGATGATTGATGTAATTCCTATGTATATTTGCAATCATGATTTATATTCTAATATTTGGCACGTAATCATGAGAAATAGGAGTGAATCATGCTTTAGGTGATACTTTGCTTATTATCATCATCATGTAATACCTAATGCATGACTATTATTTGATGAATACATGAGTTTCATGATCATAATGTAAAATTAATTCATATATGTCTTTATGATCATGAGGATTATTAAGTTGATACTTAACCTTGATAGAATTGCATGAATATATTGGTTAAGTATACACAAATACCCCCTAGGATGCATCTCACACTCACTATAGGCTAACTTGATTGCAAACTTAGCATGGGTGAGATGTTAGGATGATACAAATGTCCACTAATGCCTATAACATTTAGATGGTCATTTAAAGTATCAACATAGCAATAATAGACTAATCATGGGGAAGGCTTATGTTTAATTCATAGACATATTGCCCAAAGATCATGGTTGGATATTTCATATGTTTTCAAAACAATTTCTTACTTTAAAATACATGTATTCATGTTTTGAAACAATTGGATGCAAGGCTAGGTGTTAAAATGGATACTCTTATGATCAAAAACCTAGTAGTTTTTAAAGCTTTTGGATTTTTGGCAAATATGTAGAAATATAATGATTTTTCATGAAAACCTATTTTTCACTGATAGATATACTTAAAAGAAATATGTTCCTCAAATTTCATGTTTTTTCGAATTTTTTGGAATTTTTAATGCATTTCTGAAATTCGCCCAGAAAATCAGACTTTCAGAATAAATTGTGCCAGTCGACTGCCATACTGATAGTAGTCGACTGCTCACCTGAAAATCAGCTTGCAATCTTCTGATTTCAAATTTTAATCATGTTCTTGGTATTTTCCCTCCATTATACTTGATGCCATGAGCTTATAACTTAGTGTTAATCTTTTTGATGGTGTCAAAGGGGGAGAAATAATTATGTTTAAGTTAATTATTTTAGGGGGAGAAATATATGATAGGGGGAGAAAATTTGCATAGAGAGTTTCATGGATTAAGGGGGAGTTGCATGTTGCTATATCATGTTTATCTTTACATGCTTTCTTACCTTAGAATTTATATCAAATGTTTTTACCTAACTTAAACGGATTGCCACACATCAAAAAGGGGGAGATTGTTAGGGCAATCTCTTGCCGTAATATGGTTTTGATGGTGTGGCAAAGGGTTTAAGTTAGTTTGATATGTGCGTTGAAGTCGTGCAAGACTTAGTAATTCGCACATGGAGCCGTGGCGAGTTTCACATCTCATGACTCGTGCCTTGAGTCGGTGAAGGATAGCTTTGCGGAAGCCGTGCGCTTGGAGCATCCGAGGGACCGCCGGACGAGAAGCTTGGAGTGAAGCCGGAGGAAGTAGACTTCGAGGCAAGAGACACGAAGGAGCATTGCAGAGTCGTGCGCCTGATGCTGCCGAGGGACGTGGCCGAGAATGAAGAGAACTTCGAAGGCGAGGGACTCCGAGAGATGAGAGTGAGCGATTGTAACCCGGGGAGGGATAGCTCTTAGGTGAAACTTGGCCATTTGGCCAAGTGTCGGATGGGTTTTCCCGACACCAGTCGACTGCCATGTCATGGCAATCGCTCTTAGTCGATCGTATACGATCGACCGGATTGCGATCGCTATGATCGA
>CM045986.1:114686095-114713595 GCA_025175895.1 Wurfbainia villosa
CAGGGAGAGCGTCGGAAAGCAGAGGGTGCTGTGGGTAGTGGAACAGGCTGTTGAGACACAAGGGCAGCGAAGGACCCTTCTTTGGCAAAACCCAAGGTATGTATACGCAACGTAACCAGTCATACAGGAGAAGGAAGACAACAGCTAGCAACTGAAGAGAAGTGGAGGAAGGGCACCAGGTAGTGAAATAGGGTGGTGACGAAACTGGGAGCAGCGGAATCAAGTTTAGAACAAGCGGCGGACCCCGAAGCTCTCAAGGAGCCTCCAGCGACTGCTTCTAAAACTCTCAAGGAGAACCCAGCGTACAGTATTCCCTCTGATGGAATAGGGGGCCAGATCCAGAGTTCGCCGGAGACGGGAGGAAGAAGGAAGACAAGGACGGTGGTAGGTGAGTAGCAGAAGACGTACTGTACGAAATACACGGACAACGAGAAGGCAAAAGGAACGTTCACTTTTCAAAATTCCGGATCTAGTGAACGTTCGCCCGGGACCACTCTTCCTAGATCTCTCCGAAACCCGATAACCCAATTAACTAAAGCTGCATTTAAGTTGACCAGCTAACCCGGTTAACTTAGGGCACCTGTGGAGGCAAGGAATGGGAAAGACTGCGAAACGAGCCTGGAAGACCTTACAGCTAGGTAAGATAGAAATTGTCAAAGGGAACCTGGAGCCCCCCAAGTCACCACCGGCGCATGCAAGTGCAATTCCGGGAGGTGTGGCAGCAAGCACAGTGGGACATCCTCAGCAGGTAGGAGTAACAGAAGGAGCAAGACCGGAAGACCCCCCTGCATCAAGAGCAACATCAAAGGAATCACAGGAAACACCCCTACCAGCCCAACAACATCAAGAACAACAACCCCCAAGAGCAGGATTATGGACTGATCTCTTCAAGAAAAATAGATTAAGTGCATCGGACACTACATTAAGGCAATTCCAGAAACAGGAAGGGCGCACAAAACTGGAGAATGAGGACCTGGAAGCAATAGAGGAGTCAGTAGGTTTCTGTCTGATAGGAAGATTCTTGGGGAGGTTTCCAGGATGGCGAGCACTGAAAGAAATCACAACAAGATGGAAGGCGCCACATAAGCTCCTCACGCACAACTCACTGTGGATGGTCTTTAAATTTACAAGCAAAGAATTGCGAGATGCTGTTCTGACTGGAGGGCCTTACATTGCGTACGGGAGTCCTCTGTATCTGAAGATTCTGCCGATATGTTTTCCTTTCAGACGAGAGACTCACGCCCACATCCCTATGTGGATGCAAATCCATGGACTGCCACTGGACTGCTGGTCTATCTCAGGATTAAGTAAAATTGCATCGCAAGTTGGCATGCTGCTATATATAGACAGATACACGAAGATAAGGGAACGAGTGAACTATGCAAGAGTCTTGGTTGAAGTTGATATCACAATGGAGTTACCTACAATGATTGATGTTACACTACCAGATGGCATGGATATTGATTTGGAAATCAAGTTTGAATCAAGCATGAAACTATGTAACAGATGCATGCAAATGGGTCACTACCAAGGAACCTGTCCATTGAATGTGCGAAGACAATCATCAGTGGCAGCCACAGGGGCAGCAGAGACCACAGGACAACAAATAATACTATACGGGGGAGATAGCAATAGTGCTGCGATTGAGAGAGGATCGACAGAGGGGCAGGAACAAATGAAGGTAGGAAACAGCATATAAGGGAGGAGGACCAGGGTTGGGAACATACTGCTGCGTGGGGAAAGAAGTGTAAGAGACAACGGAAGAAACAACAAGAAGAAGAGGTGCACATAAATCAGGCAAGAGCAGATGCAGCTCGACATATACACAGCCCAGGAAGCCAAAGAGGCAAAGGAATTCATCGAAACCAAGGAAACCAGCAAGGTGATAAAAGGATGGATAGCAGGAGGAAGGATAGCCAGTATGAATCATCATCAAAGAGGCATTTCTGGCAAAGGGAGGAGGGAGTTTCGACAGGAAACAGAAACAATTTCCAAAGCGAAGCAGGGACCGGCACAATAATTGGCATGCTGAAACAAGGAGCTGGCGCAAAGTTTGGCACGCTGAAACAAGGAAGTCAGAAGGGAACACATGCACTAAAGTTCAAGGGACAGATAGATCGACAAGGAATCCTGGAAGTAGTTGCAGTAGATGATGAAGACATGGAACCAGCTAAAGGAATGGATATTTCCAATGACACACAAAGATATAGTTCTAGTAACCTGGACCTTCATCAAGGTATGGCGCAAAGTAATGAGGAAGGGAAACAACAGGAAAAACAGCTGGAAATAAAGATGGGAAGTGGGGAAACACTGGCCAACACCATAAAATACAAAGAATGGGAAGAGCCGCCAGAACTGCAATAGCAAAACCGGTCAAAATGCGCAGAAGGTGGCAGGGATCATGAGATGCAAACACAGCAAGATATAGCGGGGGAGGAAACAGATCAACGGCGAACTCGAGGAGCCATGGACGCACAGGAGCAAACAGGCGGAAGGGGATCTCAGAGTGCAATAATACAAGGAGGGAAGGGCAAAGAAGCAATGGACACTTACACACAAGCTGGCACGCAGGGAAAAAACTTACAGGACACTGATCTGCTGAGTAATATGAATGGAATTGTTCGGGATGTTGAAAAGGGACAAGGAAATGGGACATCAAACCACACATCAGGCTACAACCTAGTGCTTACAAGGCAGAAAAGGAAGCAAATAGAATACGGCAACAAAGAAGTCAAAGCAACCGTAGGAAATCAACAACTGAACAAGGCGGATACATTATGCAAAATTTCGAATCAGAGGATCACGAGACAAACCATTAGGGGGTTGGAACAAAACAAGGGTAAGATAAAGTGGAACTTGCAGAGCTTGCAGGGGCAACAGAATAATGTGGTAGCCAGGATAGCCAGATATGACTTACCAGTCACGGGAAGAACAGAGCAGAATAACACGGGCTTTGGACAGGGACAAGAACAAACGCCAGTAGCATCAGTCAAAGGAACATAGGATAACACGGGAGGCCGGAAAGGAAATGGAAATGATAAAGGGGGAACTATAGAAGACGCAACAGAATGGGGATTGCATACAGAGCACTGCCCGCCAATTATACTAGCCTTGCCGGCTGCAACATGGTGTAATCAAGACATGCAAATGGATATAAAAGTTGATGGGTCACGAGTGGCAGTGATAGAACATCAAAGGGAGGCTGGGATGCGGCATGCGGAGGAAGATGGTCCATGGGGCCAACTGGAGAAAGGGACAAGCATGGACAAAGGGATGAACCAAGAAAAGGAATATGGTACCAACATGGCTAGACGGCGGAAGCCGGCTGCACAATCATGAAGATCGGATCATGGAATGTAAGAGGCCTAAATAAATGCCTCAAGCAAAAGGTGGTTTCCGATCTCCTTCTGAAGCAAAAGATGGGTGCGCTAGCCATACTAGAGCCGAAATTAACCCAACAGTACTATCTAACAATGAAAGGGAAGAGGTTTCAGAGATGGGAAATGGAGCAGCAAACTTTCAGCCAATCCAGAAGCAGGATGCTACTTATATGGGACCCGCAATTGGTCAACCTGCACATCCAACAATGGGAAGAGCAATTGATACACACAGCGGTGGAATGCAAAGTGACAGGAAAGGCATATGCAGTCACATTTGTTTATGGACAATTATCAATCACAAGCAGGAAAGCAATGTGGGGGATGCTGGGGCAAATTGCGAAACGGGTAGAGATGCCATGGTTAATCCTAGGGGATTTTAATTCCCCTCTATTACCCACTGATAAGGAAGGGGGAATGGCAGTGACAACCTACGCTACTGCTGATTTTCAAGAGTTTATCTTAGGGGCGGGAGTTCAAGATTTGAGATCCATTGGGTGCCAATACACATGGACGAATGGCCACATAGTAAGCAAACTTGATCGGGCAATGGGGAATAGAGCATGGATGGAGCAAAACCAGAGTAGTTTCGATTTCAAAGCACTGGAACCACATCGAGATCATGCAATCTGTATTATACTTGATGCTAGGAAGTACAAGGGGAAAACCCAAGCCGTTCAAATTCTACAACATGTGGGTATTGCACCCTAGCTTTAGGCAGTTAGTGGAGGATCAATGGAATAGCAGCAGATTCAGAGAAGTGCAGGGCAAAATGCAGTATAGGCTGAAACAGAAGCTAAAATTACTTAAAGCCGATCTCAAAAAGCTCAATCAACTGCATTATCAGCAAATCCAAGAGAAAGCAAAGCAGGTGCGGCAGTAGCTAGAGGACCTACAACAGGAAGGATTAATTCAAGGTCACATGGAGGATAACTACCAAGCAATAAGGAAAAAGACTGAACTTCTGGAGAGGGCAGAATACCTGTTCTACCTACAAAAAGCCAAACATGAGTATTTTCGAGGAGTAGACAAGAACACAAGTTTTTTCCATGCCATGGTTAAGTGGAACAACAAACGACGAGAAATAGTAGCAATTGAAAAGAGCAATGGGGAGGTCACCAACTCCACAGATGAGGTAGTGCAGGAATTTCTAACCTACTTCCAAGAGCACTTAGGCGAGCAAGGACACAGGACTGAGTTTCAAGGGGAATGCATCCAATTTGGCAAACAACTAACTGAAGTACAACGAGCAGGATTAATCAGGTTACCGACAGAGGAAGAAATTAAAGAAGCTCTTTTTGACATTGGGGATCTCAAAGCACTAGGACCGGATGGATACAATTCAAAATTCTTCAAGCACGCATAGAGTGCATCAGCGAGGACATCATAATGGCGATCGAGTTCTTCGAAAATGGTCAACTGCTAAAATCCTGGAATCACACCCTAATCTCACTAATCCCGAAAACAGAGCACGCCAGCAAGGTGCAGGATTTTCGACCGATTTCTTGTTGTACAGTTTTCTACAAAATAATCTCCAAAATCCTAGCAAGTAGGCTGGCAGAAATTGCAAACCATCTGTTTCATCCATCGCAGATAGCATTTGTGTAAGGACGCAGCATAGTGGACAACATACACCTGGCACAAGAACTTATGCGCAATTACACAAGGAAAAGGGTGTCTCCGCGGTGTATACTCAAAGTGGACCTGCAAAAAGCCTTTGATTCAGTCCACTGGAGCTTCTTGCAGGAGGTCCTCAAAGCTTTGCAGTTCCTTGAAATGTACATCATGTGGATTAAAGAATGTGTCACTACCACATCATATTCAGTAGCTATCAATGGGAACATTCACGGGTTTTTCAAAGGAGGAAGAGGACTCAGACAAGGAGATCCCCTATCACCATATCTATTTGGATTATGCATGGAGTATCTTGCGCGATCGCTATGGCACTAGCCGGTCAGATTTTCATTTTCATCCAAAGTGTGAACATCAAAGAATAGCCCACATTGTATACGCGGATGATCTGTTGCTCCTAAGCCGAGGTGACGCACAATCAGTACAAGTATTAATGGATTGCTTATCGCAATTTGCCAACATGGCAGGGCTAATAGCAAACATGGCGAAATCAAGTATATATATGGCAGGGGTGGAACAAAGGGAGAAAGCAAGGCTGCTAACCATCACAGGTTTCAGTGAAGGGACGATGCCATTTCGCTACCTAGGAGTGCCAATAGCATCAAAAAAACTAAGGATTGCGGACTACAACCCACTATTGGAGACTCTAATGAAACAGATCACTTCCTGGCCAAAAGCAACGCTATCATATGCTGGGAAGATTCAATTAATATCCTCGGTCCTGCAGGGTGTTCAATGCTACTGGATGTCGGTGCTACCACTACCAACCGGGGTCATCGACAGGATATATAGCTACTGCCGTACCTTCATGTGGGCTGTGAAGAACCCACCGGTTGCGTGGGCAGACATATGTAAGCCTAAAGAGGAAGGTGGTCTGGGATTAAGGGAACTAAAAGCATGGAATATGGCACTCCTGGCGAAACTGCTATGGAGAATACAGAAGAAGCAGGACACGTTATGGATCCGCTGGGTCCATCACACCTATTTACAGCGACAAGGAGTGTGGGAATGGCAGCGCAAACACAACGACTCCCCATTAGTGAAAAAGCTTATATGCATTAAGGATAGCATTATGGCGTTAGCAGGTACTGCAGGGAAAGCAGAGGAAATAATAGATGCATGGTTTGGCCAAAGTAAAGGAGGTGTCTGTTAGTAATATATGAGAGATGTCCTAAGGCAATGATTGCCTTATGTATGAACCATTTATATGATAAATGATGATTCACTATTTGAGTATACATGTTTTATGTATTTGATTGGATCTTAAACTCATTTACTGAATGTCCACGATACGATTCACATCATGAGAGAATTTGTGATTGGATCACAACTAGTGAGTATCTCTACATGTGTAATTGTGATGTATCGGAATTATCCCTAGTCGATGAATTGATGGATTTGGACACCATCAATTCTGTCAAGACTAGCACGAGGTATACTCCTTGGTGTATCCAAGCAGCTGATTCTCACTGGCTGGAGACATAGTGATGTCCAGAGTTAATCGTGGATGCTAGTTATGGTAACTAGTTCATTGGAGTGACCAACCGTAAGACTTCATATGGTTCTCTGCATATATAGATATGTCAATGAAGTTCTTACTGTGGCTTAAGTGTGATGTTCCTTTGACTTGCGGTATTCAAGTCATCTTGATCATAGAGACTTATGCTTTGACATCTTAAGCAAGCATCTCTAAGGAGATGTGGACCCGGGATGATTGGGTATAAGTCGAAGTGATCGAAGGTGTTTGAATAGCCTATAAAGGATTCACCACTCCTTGCGAGGAGATGTATACCCATGGCCTCTCGTCGGATTGTTACTAAAGTCTTTGGCCAAAGCATTACATGTTAAGAGTAAGGTACTCTTCGATACATGTGAAGTAACTAGAATCCGTAGGACGAGGAAATGATACTTGGGCTAGGTGTGACGTAGTCAGCCTAGTGGGGACTGACACTATAGACCATGTCCTGAACCAAGTGGGTATAAGATGAGTGAAGGGAATGGGGCACGATTCATTCGAGCTACTGAAGGGTTTCAGAAATAGTTCGGGATCAACCGTTGATCTTTTCGGTTAATTGGGGATCATGATGTACTACTAGGTGCCACTCATGATCGTTCTATAATTAATGGTTAATTATAGACGGCCAACATAAACCGAGAACCTATTTGGTCACACGCACAACGAGTGTAATCCAAAGGATTTAAAACGAGCTTGAGAATTGGATTCTCAGACCGAGAGAAACTAGGTTTGGTTGGACCAAACATAAAGCGAGCATGAAATTGTTTCAGTCGCAATGGAAGCATGGATGGGTTGCGTCTTATGAAGACGTAATGGATGGACCAAAATGGTTTGGTTCTAATCCAATGGATAAGAATAAACCAAAGGGTTTGGTTTATTTTAAACGAATGAACCAAAAGTTGGTTCGGTTCGTTTTAACTTAAAATAAACCATCATGGTTTGGTTTATTTTAACTTATCTTAATGGAGCGGGTTAACGGGCTTTATGGATATGATCCATTAACCATTAAGAGAATTAGTTCTCTATAAAAGTGGGCTTAAGGGATTGTTAAACCCTAACTAATCCAAACCCTAGCCCCCCATTGAGTTGCCGCCCACTCCTTGGAGGAGTTAATCGGCGCCAACCCTAAAGCTGCCGCCGCCCAGCTTTGTGCCGCCGTCCAAGACCCTTGCCGGCGTCCAAGCTCCAGCCGGTGAACCTCCGGCGACCCTCCGGTGATCTCCTATAGGTTCGGCATCAAGGTGAGCTTTTTCTCTCCTTGTTTTGGCCGGCGCCTACTCCTCCACCAAGCTGTCCAGTTTTCTGGACAGCTTCTTCTCCTCTCGTCGGAGCGTCGTTTGGACGACGGTTAGTGCTCCGACAGCGGCTAACATACCGGGGATTTGATCTCCGGTAATCCTCTGAGGTGGAGGATGAAGGATTCGTCAATCGGTTGACGAATACCTCTCCGGAGAAGCGAGTCTTGAGGACTTATTTTTAGGTCCGAATTTGGATTCGGATCGTGATCATCTCTCGATCACGTCGTCTTCAACACGAGGCTAGTAACCCGTACGAAGACGAAGCTCGTGGCTTGGCGAAGTCATCCCGAGGAGCTCGGCGTGGATACGGATAGAGACGATTCTTACGAGGATCGTTACGGTTGATGCCGTTCCCGCTACACGTCATACGAAAGGTATAACGTAGTTTAATTTCCTTTTATTGCAAATTTTAATTTACGGTTATGTCTACACTTGTTGTAATATGCATGCGTGTGTTGTAATAAATATAGATTTATTATTTTAATTGCTTCCGCTGTGTTCATGTTTACGAAACATGATCGAACACACACACGCCGCGGTGCCGGAAACCCAACAGTGGTATCAGAGCCCAGGTTGTGTTTCGACATAATCGTAAAATTGGTTTTGCGATAGTCATAATGTATTTCTGGAAATTTTCTAAATTTTGGAAATTTAGAAGTATTTATGGAAATTTTTCAATTTTGGAAAGTCTAGAAGTATTTATGGAAATCTTCCACTTTTGGAAAGTTGGAAGTATTTATGGAAATTGATATTTTCCATAAATAAAATATTTGATTAGATTCTGGAAATTTGTTTCCTAATTTAATCATGATTTGATTTGGGAAATCAAATCTTAAAATATTTTATTTCCATAAGTAGTTTTGAAGATTTAGGAAATTGGTTTCCTAAATAGATTTTCCTTAATCAAATAATTCCATGAATAAAATATGTGATTAGATTTGGAAATTTGTTTCATAATTTAATTATGATTTGATTTGGAGAATCAAATCTTAAACATATTTTATTTCCATAAATAGTTATGACATATAAGGAAATATTGTACATGACATAATTGTATGACATGTAATTGCATTAGATGCATAACATAATGTCATGTATGTCATGCCATGTAGATAATAGTTATTTGCATGCAAAGAGGATGAGACATAAAAACCCTTAATCAATATTAAAGCCTACACCTTCCATTAATATGGTTAGAACCAGAGTTCTGTTTCTTGTTTGGGTTGTTGGACTCTCTCCAAGCCTGGCTCGAACCTGAATATGTTCAAACCATGGAATAGTTTAATACTAATATGGTAAGAGTCAGAGGTCAATCATTAGCTTTGGTTGTTGGACTCTCTCCAAGCTGGGCTAATTGGTTGAATGCGCTCTAACCATATTAAAACTATGTCCTGATTAATGGGTTGGCTTTAACCTGGAGCATCGGCTTGTTGGACTCTCTCCAAGGTCGATGTAAAGGGAGGTGAAGTTGGGTGCTATGCATATGTTGCATACTTGTTAATGTGTTAACAACCCGATGTATGTGTGAACATTCAATTAGTTGATAGCACATTGTGATAGTTGCATATACGTGATATGCAATCGGTATAGATGATACCTACCGTCGTAGTTATGAATGGCTTGTTGGACTCTCTCCAAGGTTGTTCATAACTATGATGGATATCAGCCCATTCGGAGATGGACCTACAATCTCCCGAAGTGATTTTGGGGTTTTTGAAATTCGAAAAATGAATGGGATTTATAAATGTATATTGATGCATTTTTAAAAATCATCTTTCTCATATATGCTCGTTTTGTATTTCTAAGTTAATATATTGATCATGATGTGTTTGAATTTGCGTTCCATTTTGGATTCAAATAAATTGACTGGGCCGAACTTCTTGGACTGGCTTAGAAACTTGAGAATTGTTCTCAAGGTGAAAAGCTTGTGTATGTCCTCGAAGCGCCTCATCCCGCCCGTCCTAGTGACAATGCAACTTTGGACCAATTGTTGGCCTATCAGAAACATGTGAATGATTCTGAACAAATGAGTTGCATCATGCTAGCCGCGATGGAACCCAAGCTACGAAAGCAGCATGAGCATATGAATGCTCATATCGTAGTCCTTCATCTCTGTGAGTTGGTTGATGAGCAAGTGAGATTCGAAAGGTTCGAAGTCTCCAAGCTCCTCTTCACCTCTGAGATGCAAGGAGGTTCATCTGTGGTACTGCTCAACATGCTGAAGACTGTGGAGCCTTCTGAGAAGCATGAGTAGGGGACGGTGTTGTTAGTTGATTCCTCGAAGAAAGGTTCTAAGAGGGAGTCAAAGGAACAACAGAAGGGGAAGAAGAAAAAGGCTAAAAGGCAGAACCAGCTCAAAAGGGCACTTGCCATCATTATGGCAAGGAGGGCCATTGGCGAAGAAATTGCAAGATTTATCTTGAGTCCGTGAAGAAGGATAAAACATCGGATGCCCCATCTTCTTCAGAAATCTTCTTTATTGATTGTCATTCTATATCCTTAGACACTTGGGTATTGGATACTGGGTGTGGCTCACATATATGTAATGACATACATGGGCTAAGGAATAGAAGAAGACTCGTCAAGGGAGAGTCAAATTTACGTGTTGGGAATGGAGCAAAGGTTGCTGCACTCGCCATCGGAACGTATTTGTTGAAACTCCCTGCAGGACTTGTCTTAGAACTGGACAATTGCTTTTATATTCCTTCGTTGATAAAGAACATCATTTCTATTTCTTGTTTAAATAGAAATGTTTTCCATTTGACATTTAGTAACAATTGTTGTTACATAACTTTGAATGGGGTTCTTTATGGGACTGGAACTTTAAGCAATGGTGTTTATACGTTGGACGTATCCAGTGACATTTGCAATATCGAAGCAAGCAACAAGCGTGCTCGAAAGGATAATCAAATAGACTCCTATATGTGGCATTGTCGTCTTGGCCATATAAGCAAGAAACGCATGTCCGAATTACACCGATGTGGAATTCTGGAATCGTTTGAATTGGATTCATACGATACATGCGAATCATGCTTAAAAGGCAAGATGACTAAGTTACCTTTTACGGGAAAAGGTGAACGAGTGGGAGAGTTACTAGGTCTAGTACATACTGATGTATGTGGACCCATGTCAACTCAAGCTTTAGGAGGCTATAGCTACTTCATAACCTTCACCGATGATCACTCACGGTTTGGGTATGTGTTCTTGATGAAACACAAGTCTAAAGCTTTTGAAAGGTTCAAAAAATTCAGAAATGAAGTAGAGAAACAACATGACAAAAGTATTAAAATACTTCGATCGGATCGAGGTGGTGAATACTTAAGTCAAGAGTTTCTTGATTATCTAAGAGACAATGGCATATTGTCTCAATGGACTCCGCCCTATACACCACAGCATAATGGTGTATCTGAGAGGCGTAACCGGACCTTGTTGGACATGGTCAGGTCAATGATGAATCATGCGACTCTTCCCAAGTCCTTTTGGGGTTATGCACTTCAGACAGCTGTTTACTTGTTAAACAGAATGCCTACCAAGGTAGTCTCAACTACTCCATATGAGATATGGAATGGTAAGAAACCTCATGTATCTTACTTGAAGATATGGGGTTATCCTGCTTATGTGAAGCGGACTGTATCAGACAAACTGGATGCTAAGTCTGATAAATGTCTATTTATTGGATACCCTAAGGAAACAAGGGGTTACCAATTCTATCATCCTGTGGAACAAAAGGTGTTTGTTTCAAGGCATCTTTGTGTTTCTAGAGAAAGAGTTTCTCTTGCAAGAAAAGCAGTGGGAGTGTCGTCGAGCTTGAGGAGGCTCGAGAGACTCAAATAGACATTGATGAGATACCGGTGAAGCACATCACCGGTAAACTCATAGTGATGAGCAATCATTGGACCTATTGTAACACCACATCTTCGTAGATCTGGTAGAACACGCAATATTCCTGAGAGATATGGATTTCTCATAAGTGAATCGAACGACGTGTTACTCATTGATGATGAGGAGCCTATCAGTTATGAAGAAGTGCTGACAAGTTCAGAAAGGGATAAGTGGCTTGGTGCCATGAAGTCGGAAATGGATTCCATGTACGAAAACCAAGTTTGGAACTTGGTTGACCCACCTGAAGGCATAAAGCCTATAGGGTGCAAGTGGGTTTTCAAGAAGAAAACCGACATGGATGGTAATGTGATTACCTATAAGGCTAGATTGGTGGCGAAAGGATATCGTCAAAAGCAAGGTGTTGATTATGACGAAACCTATTCGCCTGTAGCTATGCTTAAATCCATTCGGATGCTCCTGGCCATAGCGGCTCATTATGATTATGAGATATGGCAGATGGATGTGAAAAAAGCTTTCCTTAATGGAAACCTGCTCGAGGACGTGTATATGATACAGCCTGAGGGTTTCACATCGGTTGATAAAACCAAGGTATGCAAATTGCGACGATCTATTTATGGATTGAAGCAAGCATCCAGGAGCTGGAATATCCGTTTTGATGAGACGATCAAAAGGTTTGATTTCTCACAAAATCCAGATGAACCTTGTGTGTACAAGAAGGTTAGTGGGAGTGCAGTCGTGTTCCTAGTATTGTATGTCGATGACATATTACTTATAGGAAACGATGTGTCAATCTTACAGTCAGTTAAGGTTTGGTTATCCAAGACATTCTCCATGAAAGACCTGGGAGAAGCAACCTACATCCTTGGGATTAAGATCTATAGAGATAGATCGAAATGGTTGCTTGGTCTTTCGCAGTCTACATATATAGACCGAGTGCTAAAGAGGTTTAGCATGTCGGAATCCAAGAAAGGTTATCTGCCCATCAGGCATGGGGTACACCTTTCAAAGTCTATGTGTCCGCACACAGAAGATGAGAGGATTTGCATGAGTAAGATTCCCTATGCATCCGCAATAGGATCTATCATGTATGCTATGTTATGTACGAGGCCCGATGTATCGTATGCTCTGAGTGTCACGAGCAGATACCAGTCTGATCCAGGAATGGATCATTGGGCGGCTGTTAAGACGATCCTTAAGTACTTGAGAAGAACTAAGGATGTGTTCCTAATATATGGAGAAGGGGACATGGTGATACGCGGGTATCTGAATGCGGCTTCAGACGGACAAGGATGATTCAGTCTCGATGCGGATACGTGTTCACCTTGAATGGGGGCGCAGTGAGTTGGAAAAGTTCCAAACAAGAGACTGTAGCGGATTCTACCACTGAGGCAGAATATATTGCAGCTTCGGAAGCAGCAAAAGAAGCGGTTTGGATCAAGAAGTTTGTTCATGAACTTGGTGTGATTCCGGCCATTGTTGAAGCAATACCGGTCTACTGCGACAACAATGGAGCAATTGCACAGGCGAAAGAGCCAAGGTCTCATCAACGATCCAAACATGTGCTTCGCCGCTATCATCTTATCAGAGAGATCATCAGTAGGAACGAAATACAAATCGAGAAAATTCCCACTGAAAGGAACTTAGCGGATCCCTTGACTAAAGCATTACCTCAAAGCAAGTTTGAGGGTCATGTTAGAGACTATGGTATTGGATACCGTAGCGATTGGCATTAGGCCAAGTGGGAGTCTGTTAGTAATATATGAGAGATGTCCTAAGGCAATCGCCTTATGTATGAACCATTTATATGATAAATGATGATTCACTATTTGAGTATACATGTTTTATGTATTTGATTGGATCTTAAACTCATTTACTGAATGTCCACGATACGATTCACAGCATGAGAGAATTTGTGATTGGATCACAACTAGTGAGTATCTCTACATGTGTAATTGTGATGTATCGGAATTATCCCTAGTCGATGAATTGATGGATTTGGACACCATCAATTCTGTCAAGACTATACCTTGGTGTATCCAAGCAGCTGATTCTCACTGGCTGGAGACATAGTGATGTCCAGAGTTAATCGTGGATGCTAGTTATGGTAACTAGTTCATTGGAGTGACCAACCGTAAGACTTCATATGGTTCTCTGCATATATAGATATGTCAATGAAGTTCTTACTGTGGCTTAAGTGTGATGTTCCTTTGACTTGCGGTATTCAAGTCATCTTGATCATAGAGACTTATGCTTTGACATCTTAAGCAAGCATCTCTAAGGAGATGTGGACCCGGGATGATTGGGTATAAGTCGAAGTGATCGAAGGTGTTTGAATAGCCTATAAAGGATTCACCACTCCTTGCGAGATGTATACCCATGGCCTCTCGTCGGATTGTTACTAAAGTCTTTGGCCAAAGCATTACATGTTAAGAGTAAGGTACTCTTCGATACATGTGAAGTAACTAGAATCCGTAAGATGAGGAAATGATACTTGGGCTAGGTGTGACGTAGTCAGCCTAGTGGGGACTGACACTATAGACCATGTCCTGAACCAAGTGGGTATAAGATGAGTGAAGGGAATGGGGCACGATTCATTCGAGCTACTGAAGGGTTTCAGAAATAGTTCGGGATCAACCGTTGATCTTTTCGGTTAATTGGGGATCATGATGTACTACTAGGTGCCACTCATGATCGTTCTATAATTAATGGTTAATTATAGACGGCCAACATAAACCGAGAACCTATTTGGTCACACGCACAACGAGTGTAATCCAAAGGATTTAAAACGAGCTTGAGAATTGGATTCTCAGACCGAGAGAAACTAGGTTTGGTTGGACCAAACATAAAGCGAGCATGAAATCGTTTCAGTCGCAATGGAAGCGTGGATGGGCTGCGTCTTTTGAAGACGTAATGGATGGACCAAAATGGTTTGGTTCTAATCCAATGGATAAGAATAAACCAAAGGGTTTGGTTTATTTTAAACGAATGAACCAAAAGTTGGTTCGGTTCGTTTTAACTTAAAATAAACCATCATGGTTTGGTTTATTTTAACTTATCTTAATGGAGCGGGTTAACGGGCTTTATGGATATGATCCATTAACCATTAAGAGAATTAGTTCTCTATAAAAGTGGGCTTAAGGGATTGTTAAACCCTAACTAATCCAAACCCTAGCCCCCCCTTGAGTTGCCACCCACTCCTTGGAGGAGTTAATTGGCGCCAACCCTAAAGCTGCCGCCGCCCAGCTTTGTGTCGCCGTCCAAGACCCTTGCCGGCGTCCAAGCTCCAGCCGGTGAAGCTCCGGCGACCCTCCGGTGATCTCCTATAGGTTCGGCATCAAGGTGAGCTTTTTCTCTCCTTGTTTTGGCCGGCGCCTACTCCTCCACCAAGCTGTCCAGTTTTCTGGACAGCTTCTTCTCCTCTCGTCGGAGCGTCGTTTGGACGACGGTTAGTGCTCCGACAGCGGCTAACATACCGGGGATTTGATCTCCGGTAATCCTCTGAGGTGGAGGACGAAGGATTCGTCAATCGGTTGACGAATACCTCTCCGGAGAAGCGAGTCTTGAGGACTTATTTTTAGGTCCGAATTTGGATTCGGATCGTGATCATCTCTCGATCACGTCGTCTTCAACACGAGGCTAGTAACCCATACGAAGACGAAGCTCGTGGCTTGGCGAAGTCATCCCGAGGAGCTCGGCGTGGATACGGATAGAGACGATTCTTACGAGGATCGTTACGGTTGATGCCATTCCCGCTACACGTCATACGAAAGGTATAACGTAGTTTAATTTCCTTTTATTGCAAATTTTAATTTACGGTTATGTCTACACTTGTTGTAATATGCATGCGTGTGTTATGTGTGTTGTAATAAATATAGATTTATTATTTTAATTGCTTCCGCTGTGTTCATGTTTATGTAACATGATCGAACACACACACGCTGCGGTGCCGGACACCCAACAGTGTCAAGAGAGAATATGATCACTTCAGGATTACAAGCTCTAAGAAAGCGTGGGTGCAGACGGTATGGTAGCTGGACATCCAACCCAGTCACAGGTTTACGTTATGGATGCTGGCGAAAGGGAAGCTACCGGTGCGAGCTGGGAAGGAGTACCTAGATGACAGAAACTTTGTTTTCTGCAAACAAGAGGAGGGGACAATGGACCATATTTTTTTTCAAATGCGGGCAAGTTCAACAGCTCTGGAATAGAGTAAGGAGATGGCTACGGATGAGGCCGAGAATGCAGACATATCGTCAAATGTTGCGCATATTCAGACTCCACTATAAAGGACGCAGCAATATCAATAGAGCCAGACATCTAGCCATGGAAGCAATGATACATTATACTTGGCGGATGCGAAATGCCATGAAATTCGAAGATGCAAGGTTTGACGGCGAGGGGATCCTCCGGAAGATTCAAATAGATGTATACATGGCTCTGGAGGACTGTGATCTCCAGGAATACATAGACAATGGATGAAGACACTCACCGGTCTAAGTACATCCCTTTCCCTCTTCCTCTTCATACTCTCACTCATTTTTGTTTTTGTTTTTGGGCACAGACTTGTTGGGGTGTCTTGTTTATGCTCTCTGTGTTTTCGTTTCAACTGTCGAAAAAAAAAACAGAGTGGTTTAATTGGACAGAGTGGTCTCGAGCAGGGTGGTTTTGGACAGAGTGGTTTGAGATGGTCACTAGGACATAGTGGTTTCTTTGGACAGAGTGGTTTGAGAGGGCGTAATGGCAGGGTGGTTTTGAGCAGGGTGGTTTTGGGCAGAGTGGTTTGAGAGGGAAGAGTTTAGTCTTGCAAGTAATGGCAGGGTGGTTTTGAGCAGGGTGGTTTTGGGAAGAGTGGTTTGAGAGGGCAGAGCTTTGCAGAGTAGTTTTTGAAAGAGTGGTTTTACTCCTCCAGGGGGGTTTTTTGGCAGAGTGGTTTTCACAGCACCAGGCAAGCGATGGTAGGGTGATGGCAGGGTGGTTTCGAACAGGGTGGTTTTGAAGGGAGAGTGGTTTTACAGGGCAGAAGTCAAGCCTGCAAACACTCCCAGGACGGTATCGAACTAGGCAGTAGAAGGGCGGTCTCCGCAGCTCCAGGGCGGTCTTCGCAGCTCTAGGGCGGTTTTGGCAGGGCGGTTTTGGGAGAGAGGTTATTCTCCTCCAGGGCAAGCATGGCCAGGATGGTTTTGAGCAGGGTGGTTTTAGCAGGGTGAATTCTCTCCAGGGTAGTTTCGACAGAGCGCCTGAACAGGGCGGTTTGGTCATGGTGAATTCTCTCCAGGGTGGTTTCGAAAAAAAGAAAAAAAAAAAAAGGAAGTTTAGCAACAGTTTTGTTTTCTCAAGCCAGGACAGTTTAGCAACCTTATGCCAAAGGCCAAAGCAGGACAGGGCAATTGGACCAAAGCAAGACAGGGCAGTTAGCAAGACTCAAAGCACATAGGCATGGATAAAGGTACTCAAATAAGGGCACAAATGACTGTACAGAAGCATTCTAGTCTATGGTATAGCTTTCACCAAGAAGGATCATCAGCCAGATGGATATGAGGCTCGACCATGGAACCTAACTCAGGTGAATAGGCCCACCCGAATGGCCTATCTAGTTCATAGCAAACGACTACGGTAAAGACATGTCAAATCCGTTTATGGTTGAGGCTTGACCAATAAGCCTAGCGAGGTGAATAGGCCCACTCGAATGGTCTATCTAGTCCGTAGCAAACGGCTACGGTAAAGACAAGGCAAATCCGTTGATGGTTGGTCACTTACCAAAAGTGAAAAGTGGGGAGATAGAGGAACGCCGCATGAGATTGGCAAGAAGATGGGCATAAAGGACCAATGCGAGGAGGGTTACTCGGACCGGAGGACACAGAGGGACTGCAGGAAGGAGACAAGAGCAAATACAGGAGAACCGCACAAGCGTAGGATATGTAATGGTTATGTAACATGAGAAAGTATGTATGCATGAGAGTTCTGGTACACATGAGAGCACATGTACACTCTGCTAGATGCACCTCAGATCTGACACATCGTCAGACATGACATGAGTGCGCACTCTAGGATTTTGTATGATTGTGCTTTTTCTAATGATATATATTTACATTTCATCAAAAAAAAGTGAAAGAGCTCTCAGTCACCGAAGCACTTTAGTCCTAGTGGCTAGAGCGTGGAGGTATCCAGTTCGAGGTCCCAGGTTCGAGCCTCAAGGGCTGTAGGAATTGCAACCCCCACAAATATGTGTGGGGTTCAACGAGCAGTGTCCGGCGGGTAAGACTGGGTATGCTCCAATAGGAAAGTTGTTCCGTTCACCCAAAAATCCTTCGGGGTTTCTGATGAGGGGGGTCCTTCGGGGCTGGTGGCGGCAACTATAAAAAGTTTACCATCACAGTTTTTTAATTTGCGCTAGAGAGAGAAGCTCTGGCTTCTCTCTAACCTTCGTGGGATCTCGGCGGGCGGAGGCTGGTTTTGGAAGGCTAGGACAACGGCGACGGCACCTTCGTGGGATCTCGGCGGGTGGAGGCTGGTTTCGAAGGCTAGGACAACGGCGAAGGCACCTCGTGTGTCTGTAGGAGGCGGTGAAGGCTGTGGTGGCTGCTGGGACAGCAGCGACGGCATCACCGGAGCCCAAGGAGCTGGTAAGGAACACTCACGCAAGGGGAGATACAACAAGCCAAGGAAATCAGGGAGAGCGTCGGAAAGCAGAGGGTGCTGTGGGCAGTGGAACAGGCTGCTGAGACACAAGGGCAGCGAAGGACCCTTCTTTGGCAAAACCCAAGGTATGTATACGCAACGCAACCAGTCATACAGGAGAAGGAAGACAACAGCTAGCAACTAAAGAGAAGTGGAGGAAGGGCACCAGGTAGTGAAATAGGGTGGTGACGAAACTGGGAGCAGCGGAATCAAGTTTAGAACAAGCGGCGGACCCCGAAGCTCTCAAGGAGCCTCCAGCGGCTGCTTCTAAAACTCTCAAGGAGAACCCAGCGTACAGTATTCCCTCTGATGGAATAGGGGGCCAGATCCAGAGTTCGCCGGAGACGGGAGGAAGAAGGAAGACAAGGACGGTGGTAGGTGAGCAGCAGAAGACGTACTGTACGAAATGCACGGACAACGAGAAGGCAAAAGGAACGTTCGCTTTTCAAAATTCCGGATCTAGTGAACGTTCGCCCGGGACCACTCTTCCTAGATCTCTCCGAAACCCGATAACCCAATTAACTTAAGCTGCATTTAAGTTGACCCGCTAACCCGGTTAACTTAGGGCACCTGTGGCGGCAAGGAATGGGAAAGACTGCGAAACGAGCCTGGAAGATCTTACAGCTAGATAAGATAGAAATTGTCAAAGGGAACCTGGAGCCCCCCAAGTCACCAGCGCGCATGCAAGTGCAATTCCGGAGGTGTGTGGCGAAGGAAAGTGGGACATCCTCAGTAGGTAGGAGTAACAGAAGGAGCAAGACCGGAAGACCCCCCTGCATCAAGAGCAACATCAAAGGAATCACAGGAAACACCAGCCCAGCAGCATCAAGAACAACAACCCCCAAGAGCAGGATTATGGACTGATCTCTTCAAGAAAAACAGATTAAGTGCATCGGACACTACATTAAGGCAATTCCAGAAACAGGAAGGGCGCACAAAACTGGAGAATGAAGACCTGGAAGCAATAGAGGAGTCAGTAGGTTTCTGTCTGATAGGAAGATTCTTGGGGAGGTTTCCAGGATGGCGAGCACTGAAAGAAATCACAACAAGATGGAAGGCGCCACATAAGCTCCTCATGCACAACTCACTGTGGATGGTCTTTAAATTTACAAGCAAAGAATTGCGAGATGCTGTTCTGACTGGAGGGCCTTACATTGCGTACGGGAGTCCTCTGTATCTGAAGATTCTGCCGGCATGTTTTCCTTTCAGACGAGAGACTCACGCCCACATCCCTATGTGGATGCAAATCCATGGACTGCCACTGGACTGCTGGTCTATCTCAGGATTAAGTAAAATTGCATCGCAAGTTGGCATGCCGCTATATACAGACAGATACACGAAGATAAGGGAACGAGTGAACTATGCAAGAGTCCTGGTTGAAGTTGATATCACAAAGGAGTTACCTACAAAGATTGATGTTACACTACCAGATGGCATGGATATTGATTTGGAAATCAAGTTTGAATCAAGCATGAAACTATGTAACAGATGCATGCAAATGGGTCACTACCAAGGAACCTGTCCATTGAATGTGCGAAGACAATCATCAATGGCAGCCACAAGGGCAGCAGAGACCACAGGACAACAAATAATACTATACGGGGGAGATAGCAATAGTGCAGTTACAGAGAGGGATCAGACAGAGGGGGCAGGAACAAATGAAGGTAGGAAACAGCATATAAGGGAGGAGGACCAGGGTTGGGAACATACTGCTGCGTGGGGCAAGAAGTGTAAGGGACAAAGAAGACAACAATAAGAAGAAGAGGTGCACATAAATCAGGCAAGAGCGGATCACGGACATATACAGCCAGAAGCCAAAGAGGCAAAGGAATTCATCGAAACCAAGGAAACCAAAGAAGGTGATAAAAGGATGGATAGCAGGTGGAAGGATAGCCTGTATGAATCATCATCAAAGAGGCATTTCTGGCAAAGGGAGGAGGGAGTTTCGACAAGAAACAGAAACAATTTCCAAAGCGAGCAGGCAGCACAATTAGGCACGTCAAACAAGGAAGTCGAGAGGAACACATGCACTAAAGTTCAAGGGGAGATAGATCGACAAGGAATCACGGAAGTAGTTGCAATAGATGATGAAGACATGGAACCTAAAGGAATGGATATTTCAATGACACACAAAGATATAGTTCCGATGAACTGGACCTTCATCAAGGTATGGCAGTAATGAGGAAGGGAAACAACAGAAAAAGCTGAAATAAAGATGGGAAGTGGGGAAACACTGGCCAACACCATAAAATACAAAGAATGGGAAGAGCCGCCAGAACTGCAACAGCAAAACCGGTCAAAATGCGCAGAAGGTGGCAGGGATCATGAGATGCAAACACAGCAAGATATAGCGGGGGAGGAAACAGATCAACGGAGAACTCAAGGAGGCATGGACGCACAGGAGAAAATAGGCGGAAGGGGATCTCAGAGTGCAATAATACAAGGAGGGAAGGGCAAAGAAGCAATGGACACTTACACACAAGCTGGCACGCAGGGAAAAAACTTACAGGACACTGATCTGCTGAGTAATATGAATGGAATTGTTCGGGATGTTGAAAAGGGACAAGGAAATGGGACATCAAACCACACATCAGGCTACAACCCAGTGCTTACAAGGCAGAAAAGGAAGCAAATAGAATACGGCAACAAAGAAGTCAAAGCAACCGTAGGAAATCAACAACTGAACAAGGCGGATACAATATGCGTAATTTCAAATCAGAGGATCACGAGACAAACCATTAGGGGGTTGGAACAAAACAAGGGTAAGATAAAGAGGAACTTGCAGAGCTTGCAGGGGCAACAGAATGATGTGGTAGCCAGGATAGCCAGATATGACTTACCAGTCACGGGAAGAACAATGCAGAATAACACGGGCTTTGGACAGGGACAAGAACAAACGCCAGTAGCATCAGTCAAAGGAACACAGGATAACACGGGAGGCCGGAAAGGAAATGGAAATGACAAAGGGGGAACTATAGAAGACGCAACAGAATGGGGATTGCATACAGAGCACTGCCCGCCAATTATACTAGCCTTGCCGGCTGCAACATGGTGTAATCAAGACTTGCAAATGGATATAAAAGCTGATGGGTCACGAGTGGCGGTGATAGAACATCAAAGGGAGGCTGGGATGCGGCATGCGGAGGAAGATGGTCCATGGGGCCAACTGGAGAAAGGGACAAGCATGGACAAAGGGATGAACCAAGAAAAGGAAGATGGTACCAACATGGCTAGACGGCGGAAGCCGGCTGCACAATCATGAAGATCGGATCATGGAATGTAAGAGGCCTAAATAAAGGCCTCAAGCAGAAGGTTGTTTCGGATCTCCTTCTGAAGCAAAAGATGGGTGCGCTAGCCATACTAGAGCCGAAATTAACCCAACAGTACTATCTAACAATGAAAGGGAAGAGGTTTCAGAGATGGGAAATGGAGCAGCAAACTTTCAGCCAATCCAGAAGCAGGATGCTACTTATATGGGACCCGCAATTGGTCAACCTGCACATCCAACAATGGGAAGAGCAATTGATACACACAGCGGTGGAATGCAAAGTGACAGGAAAGGCATATGCAGTCACATTTGTTTATGGACAATTATCAATCACAAGCAGGAAAGCAATGTGGGGATCTTTGGGCAAATTGCGAAAGCGGGTAGAGATGCCATGGTTAATCCTAGATTTTAATTCCTCTATTACCTTGATAAGGAAGGGAATGGCGGTGACAACCTACGCATCACTGATTTTCAAGAGTTTATCTTAGGGGCGGGAGTTCAAGATTTGAGATCCATTGGGTGCCAATACACATGGACGAATGGCCACATAGTAAGCAAACTTGATCGGGCAATGGGGAATAGAGCATGGATAGAGCAAAACCAGAGTAGTTTTGCTGATTTCAAAGCACAGAACACATCGGATCATGCAATCTGTATTTATGCTAGGAAGTACAAGGAAAACCCAAGCCGTTCAAATTCTACAACATGTGGGTATTGCACCTAGCTTTAGGCGATTAGTGGAGGATCAATGGAATAGCGATTCAGAGAAGTGCAGGCAAAAATGCAGATAAGGTAAAAGAAGCTAAAATTACTTAAAGCCGATCTCAAAAAGCTTAATCAATCGCATTATCGGACATCCAAGAGAAAGCAAAGCAGGCGCGGCAGCAGCTAGAGGACCTACAACAGGAAGGATTAATTCAAGGTCACATGGAGGATAACTACCAAGCAATAAGGAAAAAGACTGAACTTCTGGAGAGGGCAGAATACCTGTTCTACCTACAAAAAGCCAAACATGAGTATTTTCGAGGAGTAGACAAGAACACAAGTTTTTTCCATGCCATGGTTAAGCGGAACAACAAACGACGGGAAATAGTAGCAATTGAAAAGAGAAATGGGGAGGTCACCAACTCCACAGATGAGGTAGTGCAGGAATTTCTAACCTACTTCCAAGAGCACTTAGGCGAGCAAGGACACAGGACTGAGTTTCAAGGGGAATGCATCCAATTTGGCAAACAACTAACTGAAGTACAACGAGCAGGATTAATCAGGTTACCGACAGAGGAAGAAATAAAAGAAGCTCTTTTTGACATTGGGGATCTCAAAGCACTAGGACCGGATGGATACAATTCAAAATTCTTCAAGCACGCATGGGGTACAGTCAAGCAGGACATCATAATGGCAGTCAAGGAGTTCTTCGAAAATGGTCAACTGCTAAAATCCTGGAATCACACCCTAATCTCACTAATCCCGAAAACAGAGCACGCCAGCAAGGTGCAGGATTTTCGACCGATTTCTTGCTGTACAGTTTTCTACAAAATAATCTCCAAAATCCTAGCAAGTAGGCTGGCAGAAATTGCAAACCATCTGTTTCATCCGTCGCAGACAGCATTTGTGCAAGGACGCAGCATAGTGGACAACATACACCTGGCACAAGAACTTATGCGCAATTACACAAGGAAAAGGGTGTCTCCGCGGTGTATACTCAAAGTGGACCTGCAAAAAGCCTTTGATTCAGTCCACTGGAGCTTCTTGTAGGAGGTCCTCGCTTTGTAGTTCCCTGAAATGTACATCATGTGGATTAAAGAATGTGTCACTACCACATCATATTCAGTAGCTATCAATGGGAACATTCACGGGTTTTTCAAAGGAGGAAGAGGACTCAGACAAGGAGATCCCCTATCACCATATCTATTTGGATTATGCATGGAGTATCTTGCGCGACTGCTTGCGAAGCGCACTAGCCGGTCAGATTTTCATTTTCATCCAAAGTGTGAACATCAAAGAATAGCCCACATTGTATACGCGGATGATCTGTTGCTCCTAAGCCGAGGTGACGCACAATCAGTACAAGTATTAATGGATTATTGCTTCATGGTCGCACCGACATGGCCTAACGACAAACATGGAAATCAAGTATATATATGGCGGGGTGGAACAAAGGGAAAGCAAATGCTAACCATCACGAGTTTGATGAAGGGACGATGCCATTTCGCTACCTAGGAGTGCCAATAGCATCAAAAAAACTAAGGATTGCGAACTACAGCCCACTATTGGAGACTCTAATGAAACAGATCACTTCCTGGCCTAAAGCAATGCTATCTTATGCTGGGAAGATTCAATTAATATCCTCGGTCCTGCAGGGTGTTCAATGCTACTGGATGTCGGTGCTACCACTACCAACCGGGGTCATCGACAGGATATATAGCTACTGCCGTACCTTCATGTGGACTGTGAAGAACCCACCGGTTGCGTGGGCAGACATATGTAAGCCTAAAGAGGAAGGTGGACTGGGATTAAGGGAACTAAAAGCATGGAATATGGCACTCCTGGCGAAACTACTATGGAGAATACAGAAGAAGCAGGACACGTTATGGATCCGCTGGGTCCATCACACCTATTTACAGCGACAAGGAGTGTGGGAATGGCAGCGCAAACACAACGACTCCCCACTAGTGATAAAGCTTATATGCATTAAGGATAGCATTATGGCGTTAGCAGGTACAGCAAGGAAAGTAGAGGAAATAATAGATGTATGGTTTGGCCAAAGTAAAGGAGGTGTCAAGAGAGCATATGATCACTTCAGGATTACAAGCTCTAAGAAAGCGTGGGTGCAGACGGTATGGCAGCTGGACATCCAACCCAAATCGTTATGGATCTTTGGCGAAAGGGAAGCTACCGGTGCGAGCTGGGAAGGAGTACCTAGATGACAGAAACTGTGTTTTCTGCAAACAAGAGGAGGAGACAATGGACCATATTTTTTTCAAATGCGGGCAAGTTCAACAGCTCTGGAATAGAGTAAGGAGATGGCTACGGATGAGGCTGAGAATGCAGACATATCATCAAATGTTGCGCATATTCAGACTCCACTATAAAGGACGCAGCAGTATCAATAGAGCCAGACATCTAGCCATGGCAGCAATGATACATTATACTTGGCGGACGCGAAATGCCATGAAATTCGAAGATGCAAGGTTTGACGGCGAGGGGATCCTCCGGAAGATTCAAATACATGTATACATGGCTCTGGAGGATTGTGATCTCCAGGAATACATAGACAATGGATGAAGATGGTAAAGTTCGAGCAGGTGCCAGGACGGCATTCCAGGACACTCACCGGTCAAAGTACATCCCTTTCCCTCTTCCTCTTCATACTCTCTCTCATTTTTGTTTTTGTTTTTGGCCACAGACTTGGTGGGGTGTCTTGTTTATGCTCTCTGTGTTTTCGTTTCAAAAAAAAAAAAAAAAAAAAAAGTGGTTTTGGACAGAGTGGTTTTCTTTGGACAAGAGTGGTTTAATTGGACAGAGTGGTCTCGAGCAGGGTGGTTTTGGACAGAGTGGTTTGAGATGGCCACTAGGACCGAGTGGTTTCTTTGGACAGAGTGGTTTGAGAGGGCGTAATGGCAGGGTGGTTTTGAACAGGGTGGTTTTGGGCAGAGTGGTTTGAGAGGGCAGAGTTTAGTCCTTCAAGTAATGGCAGGGTGGTTTTGAGCAGGGTGGTTTTGGGCAGAGTGGTTTGAGAGGGCAGAGCTTTGCAGAGTAGTTTTGAAAGAGTGGTTTTACTCCTCCAGGGGGGTTTTTTGGCAGGGTGGTTTTCACAGCCCCAGGCAAGCGATGGTAGGGCGATGGCAGGGTGGTTTCGAACAGGGTGGTTTTGAAGGGAGAGTGGTTTTACAGGGCAGAAGTCAAGCCTGCAAACACTCCCAGGATGGTATCGAACTAGGCAGTAGAAGGGCGGTCTCCGCAGCTCCAGGGCGGTCTTCGCAGCTCCAGGGCGGTTTTGGCAGGGCGGTTTTGGGAGAGAGGTTATTCTCCTCCAGGGCGGTTTTGGCAGGGCAAGCATGGCCAGTATGGTTTTGAGCAGAGTGGTTTTAGCAGGGTGAATTCTCTCGAGGTGGTTTGTGGCAGAGCTGAACAGGCGGTTTGGTCATGGTGAATTTCTCTCGAGGTGGTTTCAAAAAAAAAAAGCAGCTTGTGTTTTCTCAAACCAGATGCTTTAAGGCAGTTTTGTTTCTCAAGCCGATGTTTAGCAACCTTATGCCTAAGGCCAAAGCAGGACAGGGCAGTTGGACCAAAGCAAGACAGGGCAGTTAGCAAGACTCAAAGCACATAGGCATGGATAAAGGTACTCAAATAAGGGCACAAATGACTGTACAGAAGCATTCTAGTCTATGGTATAGCTTTCACCAAGAAGGATCATCAGCCAGATGGATATGAGGCTCGACCATGGAACCTAACTCAGGTGAATAGGCCCACCCGAATGGCCTATCTAGTCCGTAGCAAATGGCTACGGTAAAGACATGTCAAATCCGTTTATGGTTGAGGCTTGACCAATAAGCCTAGCGAGGTGAATAGGCCCACCCGAATGGTCTATCTAGTCCGTAGCAAACGGTTACGGTAAAGACAAGGCAAATCCGTTGATGGTTGGTCACTTACCAAAAGTGAAAAGTGGGGAGATAGAGGAACGCCGCATGAGATTGGCAAGAAGATGGGCATAAAGGGACAATGCGAGGAGGGTTACTCGGACCGGAGGACACAGAGGGACTGCAGGAAGGAGACAAGAGCAAATACAAGAGAACCGCACAAGCGTAGGATATGTAATGGTTATGTAACATGAGAAAGTATGTATGCATGAGAGTTCTGGTATACATGAGAGCACATGTACACTCCGCTAGATGCACCTCAGATCTGACACATCGTCAGACATGACATGAGTGCGCACTCTAGGATTTTGTATGATTGTGCTTTTTCTGATGATATATATTTACATTTCATCAAAAAAAAAAGTGAAAGAGCTCTCAGTCCAGGGCGGTTTTCATTGAGCTGGTTTGGTCTACTACAGGGGTGGCCTGCTCAAGTCCAGGGCAATACAAAGACTCAGGGCAAAGATTCAGGGCAGTTTTCAGTGTCTTGGACAGGGCGGTTTGGTCAACTCCAGAGCGATATTTCCACTTCAGAGTGGTTGGCTCAATTCCAAGGCAATCCAAGGGCAATTCTAGGTCAATTCTAGGGCGATTAAAATGCCAAGGCAGGGTGGTTGGTCAACTTCGGGGCTTTTCTCCCCACTCCAGAGCGTTTTGATCAGTCCAGGGCAATTTCAGGACCAGAGCAATCAAGGCGGGAAAGCCCAGGGTGATACCGTTCAATGCTTCTTTCAAGGAAGGCCAGAGTGATACTGTGCAACTCAAAAAAAAAAAAAAAAAAAAAGGTGAATGGGCAGCCAATAATAGCCTCTCTAGTCTGGAGCAAACGGCTGCGGTAAAGACACTCTAAATCCGTTTATGGCTGAGGCTTAGCCAATAAGCCTAATAGAGGTGAATAGGCCCACCTGAAGGGCCTATCTAGTCCGTAGCAAACGGCTGCGGTAAAGACAAGGCAAATCCATTGATGGTTGGTCACTTACCAAAAGTGGCGAATATTGGATGGTTATCACACAAGCGTGACGGCAACGATGAACATACATGGACATGGATGGACAACACATAAAGGAACACATGGAATGGCGAAGACAAAGAGATAACATGGATGTGAGAAAGAAACATGTGAGATGAGCTTGCACTCTGCAAGAGAGAAAGGTGGACTATGTACACATGTATGAGTGTATGTACTCATGAGAGATTTAGTACACATGAGAGGTCAGGTACCCACGAGAGCACATGTACGCCCCTTGG
>CM045986.1:114716095-114723595 GCA_025175895.1 Wurfbainia villosa
AAAGACAAGGGCAAATGGGCACAAGGGCAATCCGGGCCAACACTCCACCGAACACGAAATGCGAACCAACCGTGTGTTGGGGAAGGGGGGGGGGGGTTCAAGCGGCTCACAGCACCCCAACTGAAGCAACGCACCATCAAGGAGAGACAAGCGAGAGGCCACTGTCACCAAGAACAAGGGGCGCACAATCACAAACCACTTGCACTGAAACCAAACCGATAGCCCAAGCAACAAATATTCACATCAGCCGAAAGGCAAACAAGTTGAAAGCGGGGGAGGGGGGAGCGACGATGCATAGGGGGTGCCAGACACTGAGCGGAAGAGACACCAAGGAACCACGCACGCAGGCAGCAGGCGCCAAGCGCAAGCCTAGGACGTGTGGAAGACTGAGCGACAGGGACACCACGGGACCACGCACGCAGGCAACGGGCGACAAGCGCAAGCCTAGGACGCACGGGATATAGAGTGGCAAGGACACCAAGGGACCATGCACGCAGGCAGCGGGCGACAAGCGCAAGCCTAGGATGAACGTCATACTGAGCGGCAAGGAGACCAAGGGACCATGCACGCAGGCAGCGAGCGACAAGCGCAAGCCTAGGACGTCAAAATAGTGAGCGGAAGGGGCACCAGCAACCATGCACGCAGGCAGCGGGCGACAAGCGCAAGCCTAGGACGTGCGAATAGTGAGCGGAAGGTGCACGACCATGACCATGCACGCGGCAAGCGCGCGCAAGCCTAGGACGACGAGACGATCGAGCGGCATGGAGACCAAGGGACAATGCACGCAGGAAGCGGGCGACAAGCGCAAGCCTAGGAAGCACACGATACTGAGCGGCATGGAGACCAAGGGACAATGCACGCAGGCAGCAAGCAACAAGCACAAGCCTAGGACGCGCGGATACTGAGCGACAAGGGCACCAACGGCCCCATGCACGCAGGATACGAGCGACAAGCGCAAGCCTAGGACGTGCGTATAGTGAGTGGAAGGGGCACCAAGGGACAACGCACGCAGGCAACGAGCGACAAGCGCAAGCCTAGGACGTGCATATAGTGAGTGGCAGGGGCACCAAGGGACCACGAATGCAGGCAGCGGGCGACAAGCGCAAGCCTAGGACGTGCGGATAGTGAGCGGCAGGGGCTCCAAGGGACCACGCACGCAGGCAGCGGGCGACAAGCGCAAGCCTAGGACGCATGCGATAGTGAGCGGCAAGGAGACCAAGGGACCACGCACGCAGACAGCGGGCGACAAGCGCTAGCCTAGGATGCACGTGATACTGAGCGGCATGGAGACCAAGGGACAACGCATGCAGGCAGCAAGCGACCAGCACAAGCCTAGGACGCGCGGATACTGAGCGACAAGGGCACCAAGGGCCCATGCACGCAGGCAAAGAGCGACTAGCGCAAGCCTAGGACGTGCGTATAGTGAGCGGCAGGGGCACCAAGGGACCACGCACGCAGGCAGCGGGCGACAAGCGCAAGCCTAGGACATGCGGATAGTGAGCGGCAGGGGCACCAAGGGACCACGCACGCAGGCAGCGTGCGACAAGCGCAAGCCTAGGACGTGCGGATAGTGAGCGGCAGGGGCACCAAGGGACCACGCACGCAGGCAGCGGGCGACAAGCACAAGCTTAGGATGCACATGATACTGAGCGGCATGGAGACCAAGGGACAACGCACGTAGGCAACAAGCGACAAGCACAAGCCTAGGAAACGCGGATACTGAGCGACAAGGGCATCAAGGGCCCATGCACGCAGGCAACGAGCGACAAGAGCAAGCCTAGGACGTGCGTATTGTAAGCGACAGAGAGACCAAGGGACCACGCACGCAGGCAGCGGGCGACAAGCGCAAGCCTAGGACGTGCGGATAGTGAGCAGCAGGGGCACCAATGGACTGACGCGAGCGTGGCGACTAGGACGACGCGTGATCCGGCGGCATGGAGACCAAGGGACAACGCACGCAGGCAGCAAGCGACAAGAACAAGCCTAGGACGCGCGGATACTGAGCGACA
The DNA here is from genome assembly GCA_025175895.1 of Wurfbainia villosa. Lineage (NCBI taxonomy): Eukaryota > Viridiplantae > Streptophyta > Magnoliopsida > Zingiberales > Zingiberaceae > Wurfbainia > Wurfbainia villosa. The sequence continues at coordinate 114,718,105 of CM045986.1, forward strand.
AGGGCACCAACGGCCCATGCACGCAGGCAACAAGTGACAAGCACAAGCCTAGGACGTGCGTATAGTGAGTGTGAGGCCACCAGGGACAACGCCGCACGTGGCGAGCGCAAGCCTAGGACGTGCGGATAGAGAGAGGCAGGGGCACCAAGGGACCACGCACGCGACGTGGCGACAAGCGCAAGCCTAGGACGCACATGATACTGAGCAGCATGGAGACCAAGGGACAGCGCACGCAGGCAGCAAGCGACAAGCACAAGCCTAGGACGCGCGGATACTGAGCAACAAGGGCACCAAGGGCCCATGCACGCAGGCAGCGGGCGACAAGCGCAAGCCTAGGACGTGCGTATAGTGAGCAGCAGGGGCACGAAGGGACCACGCACGCAGGCAGCGGGCGACAAGCGCAAGCCTAGGACGTGCGGATAGTGAGCGGCAGGGGCACGAAGGGACCACGCACGCAGGCAGCGGGCGACAAGCACAAGCCTAGGACGCACGCGATAGTGAGCGGCAAGGATACCAAGGGACCACGCACGCAGGCAGCGGGCGACAAGCGCAAGCCTAGGACGTGCGGATAGTGAGCGGCAGGGGCACCAAGGGACCACGCACGCAGGCAGCGGGCGACAAGCGCAAGCCTAGGACATGCGGCTAGTGAGCAGTAGGGGCACCAAGGGACCATGCACGCAGGCAGCGGGCGACAAGCACAAGCCTAGGACGTGCGGATAGTGAGCGTAGGGGGACCAAGGGACCACGCACGCAGGCAGCGGGCGACAAGCGCAAGCCTAGGATGTGCGGATAGTGAGCAGCAGGGCCACCAAGGGACCACGCAGCCAGGAAGCGGGCGACAAACGCAAGCCTAGGACATGCAGATAGTGAGCGGTAGGGGCACCATGGGACCACGCATGCAGGCAGCGGGCGACAAGCACAAGCCTAGGACGTGCGGATAGTGAGCGTAGGGGGACCAAGGGACCACGCACGCAGGCAGCGGGCGACAAGCGCAAGCCTAGGACGTGCGGATAGTGAGCGGCAGGGGCACCAAGGGACCACGAACGCAGGCAGCGGGCGACAAGCGCAAGCCTAGGATGCACATGATACTGAGCGGCATGGAGACCAAGGGACAACGCACGCAGGCAGCAATCGACAAGCACAAGCCTAGGATGTGCGGATACTGAGCAACAAGGGCACCAAGGGACCATGCACGTAGGAAACGAGCGACAAGCGCAAGCCGAGGATGTGCGTATAGTGAGCAGCAGGGGCACCAAGGGACCACGCACACAGGCAGCGGGCGACAAGCGCAAGCCTAAGACGTGCGGATTGTGAACGACAGGGGCACGAAAGGACCACGCACGCAGCATCCGCGGCGCGAGCCTAGGACGACGCGCGATAGTGGCCCAGCGAGAAGCGACCAGGGACCACGCCGCGCGGCAGGCGACAAGCGCAAACCCTAGGGCGCACCATCTTGGCGGAATAGACGAGGACCCAGCGCCGCGAGCGGCGTGACGGCGCAAACTAGGGCGCCGCAATCTTGGCGGCATGACCAAGGGACAACGCCGCGAGCAACAAGCGGCAACCTGGCTGAGCCGGATCTTGGCACAAAGGGCACGAGGGCCCATACCGCGCGAACAGCGTGGCAAGCCTAGGGCGTCGCGTATAGTGGCGATAGGTGACGAGGACCACCGCGAGCGTGGCGGCGCAAGCCTAGGGCGTCGGATTGGGCGAGGCACCAGGGACCACGCCGCACGCGAGCGTGACAGCGCGCAAGCCTAGGGCGCACGAATCTTGGCGGCATGGAGACCGAGACGCCGGCGGCAGCGGCAAGCCAAGCGAGCGCGGATCTTGAGCAACAAGGGCACCAGGCCCACGCGAGCGGCGACAGCGCAAGCCTAGGGCGTGCATAGTGGCGGCGAGGGACCGAGGACCACGCCGCGTAAGCGTGGCGACAAGCGCAAGCCTAGGGCGTCGGATAGTGGCGGCGAGGCGCGAAGGACCGCCGCAGCGTGCGGCCAGCGCAAGCCTAGGATGCGATAGTGGCGAGATACCAAGGGACCACGCCCACGCGGCGTGGCGAAGCGCAAACCTAGGATGCCGCGATAGTGTGCGCGCAGACGAGGACCACGCCACGTGCGGAGCGCGACCTAGGGCGGCGTAATCGCGTCATGGACGAAGGGACGCGCCGCGCGGCGCGACAAGCACAAGCCTAGGGCGTCACGGATCTTGGCGTCAGGCACCAGCGGCCCCATGCCGCGCGAGCTCGGCGACAAAGCGCAAGCCTAGAGCGTCGTATAGTGGCGGAGCACGAGGACAACACCGCCGAGCGATGGCGGCAAGCGCAAGCCTAGGGCGTCGGATAGTGGCGAGGCACGAGGACAATGCGCGCGGTACAAGCGCAAGCCTAGGATGTCGCGGATAGTGGCGAGGCACCATGGGACCACGCCGCGAGCGGCGACGGCAAAGCCTAGCGCCATGATCTGCGGCGGCATGGAGACCTAGGGACAACACGCGGAGGCGGCAAGCCTGGCTAGGCCGGATCTGAGCAACAAGGGCACGAGGGCCCATGCGCGCGGCGACGGCGCAAGCCTAGGGCGTGCCTATAGTCGGCCAGCGAGGCAGGACCCGCCGCGAGCGGCGAGCGACAAGCGCAACCTAGGGCGTCACGAATAGTGGCGGCGAGGCCGAAGGACCACGCCGCAGCGTGAGCGACAAGCGCGCCTAGGGCCGTGATAGTGGCAAGGATACCAGGACCACGCACCCGAGCGTGGCGACAAGCGCAAGCCTAGCGCGTGATCTTGGCGGCATGGAGACCAAGGGACAACGCCGCGCGGCGACAAGCGACAAGCAAGCCTAGGATCTTGCGCGGATCTTGGCGACAAAGGCACGAGGCCCCATGCGCGCGAGCAGGCGGCGAGTGCAAGCCTAGGGCGTCGATAGTGTGCGGCGAGGCACCGAGGACCATGCAGCGAGCGGAGCGACAAGCGCAAGCCTAGGATGTGCGGATAGTGAGCAGCAGGGCCACCAAGGGACCACGCACCACGACAGCAGCGTGGCGCAAGCCTAGGCCGCGCGTGATCTTGGCGGCAGGAGGCGAGGACCGCCGCGGCGGGTGGCACATGCCTAGGGCGCCGCATAATCTTCGGCGGGGAGACCATAGGAACCACGCCGCGGCACCAAGGCGAGCCTGGCCGCGCGGTGAGCAACCGTTGCCATCGTCGACCGACAGCGACACCATGGGGCCATGCGTAAGCGTGGCGACAAGCGCAAGCCTAGGGCGTTCATGACACCAGCGACATGGCCATACCCCCAGCGCACCTCAGGCACCAGCGGACCAGCATGGCGCTGCAAGCACATGCGTTACTGCGGGATATATAGCGGCGGTGCCCACCTGCAAGGCGGATGGACAAAGGATTCGGGATAGCGATTTGGCGGCGCAAGCCAGGGCCAATGGTCCTCCGGCGACCATTGGCATTGCAAGCCGCCACTCGTGCCGCGACTTTGCCAATGCATACACATCGTTAGGGACTCGCACCGCGGTGAGCAACCCGTTGCCATCGTCGGCGAGGCGACACCATGGGACCACGCGCAAACAGCGGCGCGAAGCCTATGGCGTGCATGACAGCGACATGGCCATAACCCCATGCAAGGTAGGCGATTCGAAGGGACTTGGTGTCTTGGCGACATAGCCGTAACCCCGCACCTGCAGGCCAGCGGACTAGCCCCATGGGAAGGCAAGCACATGGTTCGATGCTGCGGGATATTTAGCAGTGCGGTGTGCAAGGCACATGGTTCAAAGGTGCCCAGCCCATTGTGCACGACTTTGCCAATGCATACACCATCGTTGGGGACTATGGCACCGCACGCGGTGAGCAACCCGTTGCCCGTCGTCGACGAGAAGACACCATGGGACCACGCACGCGCAAACAGCGGCAGCAGCGCAAGCCTAGGGCGTGCATGACAGGCGACATGGCCATACCCCCATGCAAGGTAAGCGATTATAAGGGACTTGGTGTGTCACCGGCGACATGGCCATACCAGCGCACTGCGACAAGCGGACTAGCCCCATGGGCATTGGGGCTGCAAGCACTTGGTTCGTGCCTGCGGGATATACAGCGGCAGGTGCCCAGCCCCCGCGGCAAGGCATATGCTTCAAAGGCGATTCGGGATAGCCATTTGCGGCGGCCAAGCGGGGCCAATGGTCCTCCGGCGACCATTGGCATTGCAAGCCGCCGCTTCGTACGCGACTTTGCCAATGCATACCGTCGTTAGGGACTATGGCACCGCGCGCGGTGGCGACCGATTGCCGTCGTCGGCGAGGCGACACCATGGGACCACGCCCGCGCAAGCAAGCGGCGGCAAGCGCAAGCCTAGGGCGTGCATGACACCCGGCGACATGGCCATACCCCCATGCAAGGTGGCGATTCTAAGGGACTTGGTGTGTCTGCGGCGACATGGCCATACCCAGCGCACTGCCGAGCACAGCGGACTAGCCCCATAGGCGCTTTGGCGCAAGCACATGGTTCGATACTGCGGGATATATAAGCGGAGTGCCCGGACCCACATGCAAGGCATATGGTTCAAAGGCGCCGGGATAGCCAGTTTGCGGCGGCCAAGCGGGGCCAATGGTCCTCCGGCGACCACGGGCATAGCAAGCCGCCGCTCGTGCGCGACTAAGCCAATGCATACACCGTCGTTTGGGACTATGGTACCGCCGCGGTGAGCGCGACCGTTGCCGTCGTCGGCGAGGCGACACCATTGGACCACGCCGCGCAAACAGCGGCGGCAAGCGCAAAGCCTAGGACATGCATGACACGGCGACATGGCCATACCCCATGCAAGGTAGGCGATTGAAGGACTTGGTGTATCTGGGCGACATGGCCATACCCACCGCGCACTGCCCATCAGCGGACCGGCCCCAATGGCACCGGGCTACAAGCACATGGTTCGTGCTCACGGGATATATAGCGGCGGTGTACCCACCTGTGCAAGGCGAGATGGTTCAAAGGCGATTCGGATATGTGATTTGCGGCGGCAAGCGGGACCAATGGTCCTCCCGGCGACCATTGGCATTGCAAGCCACCGTTCGACTTTGCCAATGCATACACCGTCGTTGGGGACTATGGCACGCCGCGCGGTGAGCAACCCGTTGCCGTCGTCGATGAGGCGACACCATGGGACCACGCGCGCAAGCAGCGGCGGCGCGCAAGAGCCTAGGACGTGCATGACACCGAGCGACATGGCCATACCCTCATGCAAGTTAGGCGATTCGAAGGGACTTGGTGTGTACCGAGCGACATGGCCATACCCCCCGCGCATGTCTCGACACCAACGGACCAGCCCCAATGGCACCAGGGCTGCAAGCACATGGTTCGTGCCTGCGGGATATATAGCGGCAGTGCCCGGCCCCATTACGCGAGATGGTTCAAAGGCGATTCGGGATAGCGATTTAGCGGCGGCCAAGCGGGGCCGATGGTCCTCTCGACGACCATTGGCATTGCAAGCCACC
>CM045986.1:114728595-114751095 GCA_025175895.1 Wurfbainia villosa
GACTTCTCAAGACGTCGCGAGTGGCGAACCACCCCCGTCCCCCTGATCCGAACACTTCACCGGACCATTCAATCGGTAGGAGCGACGGGCGGTGTGTACAAAGGGCAGGGACGTAGTCAATGCGAGCTGATGACTCGCGCTTACTAGGAATTCCTCATTGAAGACCAACAATTGCAATGATCTACCCCCATCACGATGAAATTTGTTAAGATTACCCAAGCCTGTCGGCCAAGGCAACAGACTCGTTGAATACATCAGTGTAGCGCGCGTGCGGCCCGGAACATCTAAGGGCATCACAGACCTGTTATTGCCTCAAACTTCCGTGACCTACACGACCATAGTCCCTCTAAGAAGCTGGCCGCGAAAGGATGCATCCGTGTAGCTAGTTAGCAGGCTGAGGTCTCGCTCGTTAACGGAATTAACCAGACAAATCGCTCCACCAACTAAGAACGACCATGCACCACCTCCTGAATTCGGCGCAAACTGCTTTTGTTCAAGGTCGTTGCATATCGGATAACATCCACCTGGCCTAGGAATTGATGCGAAGTTACACAAGGAAAAGAATTTCTCCGAGATGTATACTGAAGGTTGATCTACAAAAGGCCTTTGATTCTGTGAACTGGGAATTTTTGCAGGATGTCCTCCGGTCGCTGCAGTTTCCGGATAGATTTATAGAATGGATTAAGGAATGTGTCACCACCACTTCTTTCTCAGTAATTATCAACGGGAACATGCACGACTACTTTGCAGGAGGCAGAGGACTCAGGCAAGGGGACCCTCTATCTCCATATCTCTTTGGCATGTGTATGGAATATTTATCCAGGCTACTAGCCAAACAAACCTGCAGGTCAGACTTTCAGTTCCACCCTAAGTGCGAGGAACTAAGGATAGCGCATTTAGTATATGCTGATGATTTGCTGCTTCTGGGGCGTGGGGATGAATCGACGATCAAGGTGCTAATGGAGAGCCTAACACAGTTTGCTGGAATGGCAGGTTTGAATGCGAACATGGCAAAATCTAACATCTTCCTGGCAGGAGTCCATACGACAATCAAGGAGAGACTGCTGGCTATCACTGGGTTCCAGGAAGGGCGCATGCCTTACAGATATCTGGGGGTTCTGATTGCATCAAAAAAACTGAGAATTTTAGACTATAGTGCGCTCACAGACACACTGGACAGGCAGATAAAAATCTGGCCAAGAAACACGCTCTCATATGCAGGGAAAAGTCAGCTCATTACCTCGGTCCTTCAGGGTGTCGAAAGCTCTTTGGATGTCCATCTGCTGCCGAAAAATCTATAGCACTGCGATAGCGTTCATGTGGACAACCAAGAATCCTCCAATAGCATGGGCGTAAATGTGCAAACCGAAGGAGGAGGGAGGCATGGGGTAAGAAGGCGAAGCCTGGAACCTAGCCCTCCTAGCAAAGTTACTATGGCAGATACAATGCAAGGAGGACACATTATGGATTAGATGGGTACACCACACATACATAGATGGAGGAGAAATATGGGAATGGCGAAGCAAACACAAGGACTCACCCCTTATCAAGACACTAATCTACATCAAGGATAAAATACTAGTTTCTGTGGGAGATAAGGAGCAAGCAGCGCAGTTACTTACATCATGGTTCAGGCAAAGGAATAAAGGAGCACGAAGGGCATATGATTTTTTTCGGGAAAGAGGGGAAAAGAAGCCATGGGCTGCAATAAAGACATACAACCAAGTCATGCCTTCACCCTATGGATGCTGGCCAAAGGTAAACTCCCTGTGCGAGCAAGACAGGAATTTTTGGAGGACAGGCAATGCATTTTCTGTGGCCAGGAGGAAGAGACAATGGACCATCTGTTTTTTCAATGTGCACCGATCAAGCAAGTATGGGGGCGAGTCCGACGATGGCTGAAGATGAGAACAAAAATGAATACATGCCGCCACATGCTCAGAATTTTCAGAACAAGATACAAAAGGGCCACTGACATGAATCGATTTAGGCACCTTGGCATGGCAGGAATGATCCACCTACTATGGAGAGCTCGAAATGCAAGCAGGTTTGAAGGAGAAAGATTTGATGGAGACTTGTTTTACAGGAAGATCCAAATACATGTTTTCAGAACAGCGGAGAACAAAAGGATTCAATACCCACCGGGAATAACATGAGTGTATTTCCATTCTTTTATATTTTATTTTTATTTTTATTTTTTCCTTTTGTTTTGATCTCTCTTTCTATATTTCTGTTTACTTCTTCGGTTTTGTGTTTGTACAGGGCACTACTCGCCCTGGAAATCCTTACATCAGAGCATTGGTTTGCTCTGGATATCAAAAAAAAAAAAAAAAAAGGTTCGGCCAATCCAGATCATCAGAGTAGTATTGCCTCAGGGCGGTTTCTAGTCCAGGGTGGTTTCTGGTGCAAAAAGAGTGGCTGGCAGGGCAGTTTAGTTCAGGGTAGTTTTTGGCACAAAGGAGTGGTGCGTGGTGGTTTTCGGGGACGGTTTTCGAGGCGGGGTTTAGTTACAGGTAGTTTTGGTACAAAGGAGTGGTAGTTTTCGGGGCGGTTTTCAGGCGATTCGAGTCCAGGGTGGTTTCGCAGACTAGTTTTAGCTCAAGGTGGTCTTGGGTCAGGCAGTATTGGGCCAGGGTGGTTCTACGTTATCTCCAGGGTGGTTCGCCCAATCCAGATCATCAGAGTAGTATTGCCTCAGGGTGGTATTGCTCCAGGGCAGTTTTTTGCAATTTTAGATTCCAGAGAAATCGAGGCGGTATGAGGCGAGGCGGTTTAACGCAACTCGAGGCGGTTTGCCCAATCCGGACCATCGCGGTATTGGCCCGGGGTTTTTGCGAATAAACACGCGGCTGCCAAGGGCGGTTTTACGTAAAGACAAGTTCCCCAGGGCAGGTTTGGAGCGGTTTGCCAGGGCAGTTTTGCTCAACGCCAGAGCGGTTTTGCCCAACTCAAGATTTCGCCAGCAAAAAAAAAAAAAAAAAAAAAAAAAGGTGAAGGGGTAGCCAATAATAGCCTCTAGTCCGAACAAACGGCTACAGAAAGACACTTTAAACCGTTATTTACCGAGGCTTGGCCAATAAGCCTAAAAGAGGTGAATAAGCCCACCTGAATGGCCTATCTAGTCCGTAGCAAACGGCTGCGGTAAAGACAAGGCAAATCCATTGAAGGTTGGTCACTTACCAAAAGTGGCGAATATTGGATGGTTATCACACAAGAGTGATGGCAACGAAGGACATGGATGAACAACACATAAAAGAACACATGGAATGGTGAAGACAAAGCGATAACACGGATGTGTGAAAGGAAATGTGAGATGGACTTGCATTCTGCAAGAGGGAAAGGTGGACTATGTACGCATGTATGAATGTATGTACTCATGAGAGAATTAGTACACATGAGAGGTCAGGTACCCATGAGAGCACATGTACGCCCTTGATACACCTCAGATCTGACACATCGTCAGACATGACATGAGTGTGCATTTAAGGATTTTGTATGATTGTGCTTTTCTTGATGATATATATTTACCTTCATCAAAAAAAAAAAAAGTGAAAGAGCTCTCATGAAAGAGCTCTCAGTCACTGAAGTGCGCTAGCTCTAGTGGCAAGAGCATGGAGGTATCCAATCGGAGGTCTCGGGATCGAACCTCAAGGGTTGCAGGAATTGCAACCCCCACAAATATGTGCGGGGTTCAACGAGCAGTGTTCAATGAGCTGACCGATGCACGCCTGATACGGAAAGTTGAACTGTTTCACCCAAAAATCCTTCGGGGTTTCTGATAAGGGGGCTCCTTCGGGGGCGGTGGCGGCAACTCTAAAAAGTTTACCCATCACAGTTTTTCGTTCAAGTCGAGGACTCACTGATTTTTAAATGCGCTAGAGAGAGAAGCTCTGGCTTCTCTCTAACCTTCGTGGGATCTCGGTGGGTGAAGGCTGGTTTCGGAAGGCTAGGACAACGGCGACGGCACCTCGTGTGTCTGCAGGAGGCGGTGAAGGCTGTGGTGGCTGCTGGGACAGCAGTGACGGCATCTCCTGAGCCCAAGGAGCTGGTGAGGAACACTCACGCAAGGGAAGATACAACAAACCAAAGAATCCTGGGAGAGCGTCGGAGATCAGAGACCTCAGTCCTCAGTCGTGTAAGAGCTCTCAGTCCTCAGTCGCTAGAGAGAGAGAAGCTCTGGATTCTCTCTACATTCCCCAGGATCTCGGCGGTGGTGGCTGGTGTTGGAAAGGCGGAGCAGCAGTGACGGCATATTCTGAGCGCCAGGAGCTGGTGAAGAACACTCACGCACGGGAAGATACAACAAGCCAAGGAGAACGTCGGAGAACGGAGGGTGAAGAGGGTAGTGGAATCAACAGCTGAGGCCCAAGGACGCGAAAGACACTTCCTTGGCAAAACCTAAGGTGCATACAGGTAACGTAATCTGTTTCTGCAGGAGAGGGCGCATAAAAGCAACAAATGAATAGCGGAGGAAGGGATGCATGAGGGAAACAGGGTGGTGGAGCAACCGGGAGCAACAGAACCCAGAGTTCGCCGGAGACGAGAGGAAGATGGATGGCAGGGATGGTGGTAGGTGAGCAGCAGAAGGCGTATGGTACGGAAGGCACGGGCAACGAGAAGGCAAAAGGAACGGGAGCTTTTCAAATTTCCGGATCTAGCGAAAGTTCGCCCGGGACCACTTTTCCTAGACCTCTCCAAAAATCCACAACCTGTTTAACTTAAGTTACTCCCCTTCAAACCGTTAACCCGATAAACTTATGACACAACACCTGTGAGGAATGGGGAAGAATGGCCGCCGAACTTGGAAGGTGCTACAGCTGGGAACGACACAATCATCGGAGAACAAACGGGACCCCTCCCACCCCCTTCCTCCGGAGGAAAGTTCAGGAAATCCACAAATGACGGGAAGGCCTCTGCAACCAAACGGAGGGCAAGGAGTCAAGGAAGGGGAAGGAAGGGGGGAGACGAAATCAGTAGAGCCGGAGCCAAGGGTGGTGGCAGCAACACCTCCATTGAGCGCAGAAGGGAAGGGAGTGTGGGCGGATCTTTTCAAGAAGAACAGGGTATGTGCGGCGGATACTATGCTAAAGCCAGTTCAGAGACAGGAGGGGCGTGCAAAGCTAGATTCCAATGATGTGGAGGAATTGGAGGAGTCGGTAGGCTTTTGTCTGATTGGCCGATTCCTAGGGCGATTCCCAGGATGGCGAGCACTGAAAGAACTCACAGCGAGGTGGAAGGCGCCCCACAAGCTCCTTACACATAACTCGCTATGGATGGTATTTAAATTTGCAAACAAAGAACTAAGGGATGCGGTGGTAATAGGGGGACCATACGTCATATATGGAAGCCCTCTATACCTCAAGCTGTTACCGCCATGTTTTTCGTTCAGACTAGAGGTGCAAACTCAGATCCCAATGTGGATGCAAATCCATGGATTACTGCTGGACTGTTGGTCTATCTCAGGGCTAAGCAAGGTAGCCTCCCAAGTTGGCACACCGTTATATACAGACAGATACACCAAAGTAAGGGAGCGGGTCAACTACGCTAGAGTATTAGTGGAAATGGATATATCCAAAGAGTTACCTGCTACAATTGCTATAACCCTTCCGGATGGCACAGATGCAGATCTGGAGATCAGGTTTGAATCTAGCTTGAAATACTGCGGTGGCTGTAAGAAAATGGGGCACTACCAAGGAAGATGTACGGCCAGTGGAAGTATAGATGCAAAAGAATGTCAGATAACAGTATACACAACAGACGTTAACAACATAGGTGCGGGGGTGGAAGATGATGCACAAATTAATACAAGTGCAGGAGCAAAGGGAAGCATGATAAGGAAGGAGTACGAATGGGAAACTACAAATGGCAATAGAGGTCGATGGGAAATCAATGGTAAAAGGAAGAAACAGCGAACGGACCACATTTAGATAAGGCAGGCAGGAGCAGGAATATCAGGGAATCTGGGAAGTCACGTAAGCCAAATGCAATCAGAACAAAGGGAGTCAGGTTATCGAAGGAATCAGAATAATTTGCAGAGGCAACATAAACAGAATGATCAACCAATGAGAAGTGCAAAGGGCAGGCTAACCCCAAGGGAACAAATGAGGCAGGGGGAAGGAAGTGCTCAAATATCTGAGGATAACGTACAGGGGAGTAATCTGGGGGGAAGGGAAACACACAAAGGAATAGGGAAGGGTGATCTGGATACAATAACAGATATAGCACCAGGAGGGCAAGCAAGGAATGTTATAAATGAAATGGGGAAAACGGGCACGCAAGAGCAGGAAAGCGACAAGGCTGATGAGCAAGCGGAAGGGCAGAATACTGTAGCACATCTTAGCCTGAAGGGGGGGCATGGACATAAGGGAATTCACAAACAAGGGGCAAAACAGGGGATTGAGGTAATAGGAGTAACAGAACCTCAGGAACATCAACATCAAAACCAAATTTCCATCCATTTAGAATCTGATATGTTATGTGAGGTGGAGGAAGGTGTACTAGGTCCGCGATGATACAAGGAAATGCCCGGCGAGGATCCGCCAAAATCAAAGAATAAATGCAAGTACAAACAGTAGGGCATCAGAAGCCATCACGTTAGCAGCAACATGGCAGTTACTGCAGAAGAAAGAATTGAACACAAGCATGCAAGGATGGGGAAACCAGAATACCCCTGAAACAACAGAAAAGCGAAACAACCAGAGGGGAAACTGTACCCCCTATATGACAAGGAGAGGAGGAACAAGCAAAGGGCAAAGGAGGCATGAAGTGGACAGAAGTGAATTGGAACGTCTAAAGGACATACATACTGCTGGTATGGAAGAAGGTGGCACGGTAGCAATGGGATCTGGCACGCATAGTGGAACCCAGAGATATGGGCAGGAATCTGTGGAGGTTAGGGGGGGAAATGCTGAAGATGATATCCTACTGCTAACAAAGCAAGAGGTATATAAAGGGTCGGGGGAGGCAGAAGTCATAGTAGTGCAGGCAAGGCAGAACCAAAGACAGAAGAAACAATTAGGCTATGCAATGACCCAAAAAGTTATACTGAATAACCATAGTGGCCAGGATAACATTACGAAAAACAAAAGGAGGGAACGAACGCAACATGGGTTGTCAATGGAGGAGCAAGCGAGCCAGAGACAAGAAAAAGGAAAAGGAAAAGAGGGATATCAAAGGAAGGCAGGAAGATGGATGAGATCTGATAAGGTAACGGAAATGGAAGAGGATATGCAAGAGCAGGGAGGTAGCAGAGGGGAACTGCACAAGGAAGGGCATGATTTGAATACTATACCCACCATTGTAGTGGCGCATGGGACTTGCGGTGACAATGAGTTTGGAGACACGCCAGAATCAGGGAAAGATGTGGAAAAAGCAATGGAAGAGATACAAATGACTGAGACAGTGCAAGATGATGGCATCACAAGCTATGAGCAAAATAATGGCGAGATACGGTAAGATAGCCCACCAATAATCATATTGGCACTCCCGACAACTGAATGGAGTAGGAGGAAGAATGAGGCAAATAATGTACATAGTGGACAAGCCAATAGGGAACATGAAGAGGGCGCTGCTGCTGTGTGTGAAGAGGGAGGCACAGAGACAGTTGGAGGTGAAGGTGAAGGAGTAGGTGAAGCACAATGGAGGGGGAAATCATACACGGAAAGAGATGGAAGGGGCAAGAAAGGACACAAGAAAAGAAAGGTGAATACATAACTGCTAGACGGCGAAAGCCGATTGTGCAGCCATGAAGATTGGTACTTGGAACATAAGGGGCCTAAATAAAGGCCTCAAGCAGAAAGCGGTGATAGACCTCTTTCAGAAACAGAAGCTGGATATACTATGCATCCTTGAGACCAAATTAACTAATCAATACTACCAAACTCTGAAAGTCAAGAAATTCAAGAAGTGGGAGACGGAACAGCGATTAGATAACCTTTCCAGGAGTAGAATGTTGCTGATATGGGACCCTCAAACCATCACGCTGGACATTGAAGGATGGGAGGAGCAACTGATACATGCAAAAATCAAATGCAAGGTGACAAAAACAGAATATGCAGTAACATTTGTATATGGTCAATTGTCCAATGTGAGTAGGAAAGCAATGTGGGCCACACTCAAACAAATTGCAGTAAGCATCAAAATGCCTTGGTTAATCCTAGGAGATTTCAATTCTCCACTTTCCTCAATGGACAAATGTGGGGGCCTGCCAGTAACAGAATATGCCACAGCGGATTTTCGGAATTTTGCACTGGAAGCTGAAATTGAAGACTTACGCTCCATAGGATGCAAGTACACGTGGACAAATGGCAAGGTGGTAAGTAAACTAGACAGGGCAATGGTGAATAAAGAATGGATAGAGCAAGATCATAGCAGTTTTGCTGACTTTCAGACCCCCGGAACAGTCTCAGATCATACACCATGCATAGTGTCGGTGCTAGAAGCAGTAGGGAAACAGAAAAGGCCTTTCAAATTTTTTAACATGTGGACGTTGCACCCCAACTACGGGCAGTTAGTAGAGGAGAATTGGAACAGCCAAGGCATCAACGAAGATAATGGGACAGCACAATTTAGACTCAGGCATAAGCTCACCAAACTAAAACTGCACCTCAGACAGCTTAACAGACTGCACTATCAACACATTCAGGAGCGAGTTAAACTTGGTCAGGAGCAATTAAATGAGATGCAACAGCAAGGGCTTTCAGAGGGACGAATGGAGGATGAGTATCTGCTCAAGAGGAAGAAGGTGGAAGCTTTGGAACAAGCAGAATACTTATTCTATCTGCAGCGTGCCAAACGTGAATACATGCGGGGCGTTGACAGAAACAACTCCTATTTTCATACACTGGTTAAAAGAAACAACAAGAGGAGGGAGGTAACAGCGGTTGAAAAGAATGATGGGGAGCATACGAGCTCACATGAGGAAGTAGTGGGAGAGTTCTTGCAATACTTTCAGTGGCAGTTGGGAGAGCATGGAAGTAGAACACAATATCAAGGTGCATGCATGGAGTTTGGAAGGAAGCTAACGGAGACACAGCAATTGCGAATGGTCAAGATTCCAACAGAAGAAGAAATCAAAGGTGCACTGTTTGGGATAGGGGATCTCAAATCTCCAGGGCCAGACGGATATAACTCTAAGTTTTTCAAGCACTCGTGGGACACTGTCAAACACGATGTGGTGGTTGCTATCAAGGAATTTTTTGAGAATGGTAAGCTACTCAAATCATGGAACCACACCTTAATTGCCCTGGTACCTAAGACACCGCATGCAAGTACAGTGCAAGACTACAGACCAATCTCCTGCTGCTCAGTGGTTTACAAAATAATCAGTAAAATCTTGGCAAGAAGAATTACAGAAATTGTGGATCACCTACTGAATCCGGCACAAACTGCTTTTGTTCAGGGATGATACATCTCGGATAACATTCACCTGGCCCAGGAATTGATGCGAAGTTACACTAGGAAAAGAATTTCTCCAAGATGTATACTAAAGGTCGATTTACGAAAGGCGTTTGATTCTGTGAACTGGGAATTTTTGCAGGATGTCCTCCGGTCGCTGCAGTTCCCGGATAGATTTGTAGAATGGATTAAGGAATGTGTCACCACCACTTCTTTCTCAGTAATTATCAATGGAAATATGCACGGCTACTTTGCAGGAGGCAGAGGGCTCAGGCAAGGGGATCCACTATCCCCTTATCTCTTTGGCATGTGCATGGAATATTTATCCAGGCTACTAGCGAAGCAAACCTGCAGGTCAGATTTTCACTTTCACCCTAAGTGTGAAGAACTAAGGATAGTGCATTTAGTATATGCTGATGATTTTCTACTTCTGGGGCGTGGGGATGAATCGACGATCAAGGTGCTAATGGAGTGCTTATCACAGTTTGCTGGAATGGCAGGGTTGAATGCGAACATGGCAAAATCTAATATCTACCTGGCAGGAGTTCATGCAGCAATCAAGGAGAGACTGCTGGCTATCACTGGGTTCCAGGTAGGGCAGATGCCTTATAGATACCTGGGCGTTCCTATTGCATCAAAAAAACTGAGAATTTCAGACTATAGTGCTCTCACAGACACACTGGACAGGTAGATAAAAGTTTGGCCAAGAAACACACTCTCATATGCAGGGAAAACTCACCATTACCTCGTCTCCGTGTGTGGAATGCTATTGGATGTCAATACTACCGCTGCCGATAGGAGTCATTGAGAAAATCTATAGCACCTGCAGAGCGTTCATGTGGACAACCAAGAATCTTCCAATAGCATGGGCAGAAATGTGCAAACCGAAGGAGGAGGGAGGCATGGGATTGCAAGAACTGAAATCCTGGAATCTAGCCCTACTAACAAAGGTACTGTGGCGGATACAACGCAAGGAGGACACATTATGGATTAGATGGGTGCACCACACATACATAGGTGATGGGGAAATATGGGAATGGCGAAGCAAACACAAGGACTCACCCCTTATCAAGACACTAATCTACATCAAGGACAAAATACTAAATTCTGTAGGGAATAAGGAGCAAGCAGAGCAATTACTTACATCATGGTTCAGGCAAAACAAAAAAGGAACGAGAAGTGCATATGATTTTTTTCGGGAAAGAGGGGAGAAGAAGTCATGGGCTGCAACGGTATGGCATAAAGACATACAACCAATGTTGGGTTTTTCCGAGCCGCAAAAACCGCTTTTTGCGTTGCGGAAACCTCGGAAGCCCCGGCCACGGATCCGTGCGAAGTATAAAATTATAATTACATGTATGTGCTTACAGAAATCCTAGATCTACCTTAGATCTAAGAGGTTAGAACGTTACCCTCGTAGCGACGCCCTTCGCTTATCCCGCTCGTCCAAAAGTTCGCCGGAACTCGAGAGTGTCAAGTGCACACTCCTCTATGGTATCCACACAAGCAATAGGTGGAGAAAACTCAACCTTGAGTGTGCTAGCACTCCTTGGTTGGTTCGGCCAAAGAGAGGGATGGGAGAAGGAGAGCTTGAGAGAAAAAGGTTCCAAGGTTGAAGATGAAGTTAAGAGTGTGTAACTCACCCAAATGAATTTCATCTAATGAAACCCCTAAAGTGGCCGACCACTTCAAGGAGAGGGAGTTACATGCATGCATGTAACTCCCATGTCCCTTGGTCTCCCTCATGAGGTGGCACCAATTGACAAAGTCAATGATGATGTGGAGCATCATCATTGGCCGGCCATGCCTAGTCATCATCATGACATGGCATTTGGTCAAGTCAAACTTGACCTTTCATCTTCCCTCTCAAGTCAAGTCACACTTGACCTCTAATCTCCCATGGTTGATCAAATCTAACCACTTGACTCAAGTCAATTTAATATAATGAATCTCTATTCATTAATTTAAATTGATTTGATGAATCAAATCTCAATTAGACTCATTCAACACTTGAATCAACTTGAGTCTAACTCAATTAGTCTAATTTGGATTACTCTTAATCCAATTTGGTTCATCCCATGAACCTAATCCTCATGGTTCATCATATGAACCTAATCTCCATCTAATTGCTCTTATGTGTATGACCCTTTAGGTTCTTGTAACGTTGGCAATGTCCCTAAACCGATTTAGGAACATAAGCAATGAGCGGTATCTAGCAACACATCATTGCTACCCAAGTTACAAGAATGTTGAGCTCCAACATCACCTTTGTGACTACTAATTGTGACTCTCATAATATGTGACAATGTCCCTCTATCCTTGACATCTAGATTGACCAATCGAGGCATAGACCGTGTCATCCTCGGTACAATCTAAATCTTGAACTCCAAGTAGACTCACTCTAATCAAATGAGCTCAATATCTCATATTGACTCATTTGGGAATGGCCATGCACTTCGTGGTCTCACTCTATCAAGAATATCGATGTCACCCCCATCATATAGGAGGGATAGATCTCATCTACATCACTCACATTCCTCCGCATAATTCATTACATACCCAGTAATCGCCTTTATAGTCCACCCATTTACGGGTGACGTTTGACGAAGCCAAAGTATGCAACTCCTTATGTAGGGAACCATGGTGACTTCAGGTCTAAGGACTAATAGTCATACTAATAGCCACATGAGAAAGTATATGACACTCATATAACGATCCATGATACTTTCTCATGGTGGGTCATTCAGTATACATTCTCCAATGCATACCCATGTGTCAACTTGATATCTCATATCCATGACTTGTGAGATCAAGTCATCTTGTTGACCTACATGCTAGTCTCTATGCATTAACATTGTCCCTGAATGTTAATACTTGACTAGGAATGATTAAGAGTAGTGTTCTCTATATCATCTCATTATCGATTCAACCAATCGATTGATATAGATAAGAACCTACTACTCAAGGACATTATTATATTTAGTTATTTGGCACCAATACAAGTAAATATAATAACCATGCCTTAATAAATAGGAATATGATACAATAAAGTCCATACAACAATCATCACATGATTGGCTCTAGGGCTTTCACTAACAATCTCCCACTAGCACTAGTGCCAATCACCGTAGTATCTAATACCCAATGACCTAGTGTGACCATCATGCTTTTTCTGTGCCAAAGCCTTAGTCAAGGGATCTGCGATGTTAGCCTCTGTGGGTACTATGCAAATCTTCACATCTCCTCTATCGATAATCTCTCGAATGAGATGGAAGCGCCGTAGTATGTGTTTGGTCCGCTGGTGTGAGCGAGGTTCCTTAGCCTGTGCAATCGCTCCATTGTTGTCACAATAGAGCTCTATGGGATCTGCAATGCTAGGAACCACCCCAAGCTCAGTAATGAACTTGCAGATCCAAACTGCCTCCTTTGCTGCCTCAGATGCAGCGATATACTCGGCTTCTGTTGTAGAATCAGCAACTGTGTCCTGCTTCAAACTCTTCCAGCTCACAGCGCCACCATTCAAGCAAAACACGAACCCTGACTGCGATCTATAATCATCCTGGTCAGTTTGGAAGCTGGCATCGCTGTAACCCTTTACAGCTAGCTCCTCATCGCCTTCAAATATCAAGAAATATTCTTTAGTCCTTCTCAAGTACTTAAGAATATTCTTGACTGCTATCCAGTGACGCTCACCTGGATCTGACTGGTATCTACTCGTCATGCTCAAAGCATACGAGACATCAGGACGAGTACATAGCATGGCGTACATGATAGATCCTATAGCAGATGCGTAAGGGATCTTATCCATGCGGTCTCTCTCCTCTCTAGAAGAGGGACTTTGAGTCTTCGAAAGACTCACACCATGTGACATCGACAGAAGTCCTTTCTTGGAATTATCCATGGAAAACCGAAGTAATACCGTGTCAATGTATGTACTCTGACTTAGGCCAAGCAATCTCTTAGATCTATCTCTATAGATCTTGATGCCTAGAATACAGGCTGCTTCACCTAAGTCCTTCATTGAGAAGCACATCCCCAGCCAAGTCTTCACAGACTGTAGCGAAGGGATGTCATTCCCAATGAGTAGTATGTCATCCACATACAATACAAGGAACACAACTGTGTTCCCTTTAACCCTCTTGTAGACACAGGGTCCATCTTCATTCTTGATGAAACCAAACTGTTTGATCGCATCATCGAATCGAAGATTCCAGCTCCGAGAAGCTTGCTTTAGCCCATAAATGGACCTTTGCAGCTTGCATACCTTCCCAGTATGCTGTGGATCTACAAAACCCTCAGGTTGTGTCATGTACACATCCTCGAGTAAGTTTTCATTCAGAAACACGGTTTTGACATCCATCTGCCAGATCTCATAATCGTGGTATGCTGCAATAGCAAGCAAGATCCGAATGGACTTAAACATCGCCACTGGAGAAAAGGTTTCATCATAGTCAATACCATGAATTTGCTCGAAACCTTTAGCCACCAATCGGCCCTTATAGGTATGCGTAAGTCCATCCATGTCAGTCTTTCTCCTAAAGACCCACTTACACCCAATGGGTTTGACCCCTTCAGGTGGATCAACCAAAGTCCATACTTGGTTAGTGTACATGGATTCCATCTCGGATCTCATGGCGTCTAGCCATTTCTCAGAATCTGGGCTCATCACAGCTTCCTGATAGGAGGTAGGCTCATTCTCAATGAGCATAATGTCATCATGGTCAGACAAGAGAAATGAGTATCTCTCAGGCTGACGACGTACCCTATCAGACCTGCGAACAGGTGGTTGTTCCACAACTCTTTGTGCAACAACCTCATCACCCATAACACTTTGTGGTTCCTATTCAACCTCCATCAAGGCCTTAGTGCTATGGTCCTTATCTTGAATTTCTTCAAGATCGAAGGTACTCCCACTAGTTTTTCTAGAAACAAAATCCCTTTCTAGAAAAACCTCAGTCTTTGCCACAAACACTTTGTGCTGACTGGGAATGTAGAAGTAATATCCCTTTGTATCCTTGGGATATCCAACAAAATAGCACCTATCGGATTTGGGTCCCAGTTTGTCTGAGACTTGACGTCGAACGTAAGCCTCACAACCCCAAATCCTCATAAAAGACATCTTGGGATTTTTCCCTGTCCATATCGTATATGATGTCTTTACCACAGCCTTGGATGGTACACGGTTAAGGGTAAAGGCTGCTGTGTCCAGAGCATATCCCCAAAAGAATATAGGAAGATCTGTGTGACTCATCATAGATCATACCATATCCAATAGGGTACGATTCCTCCTTTCGGATACACCATTCCACTGTGGTGTTCCAGGAGGAGTGAGTTGGGATAGAATCCCACACTCAGCTAGATAGTCACGAAACTCATGGCTAAGGTATTCACCACCTCGATCTTATCGAAGTATCTTAATACTCTTGCCAAGCTGGTTTTGTACTTCATTCTTGAATTCTTTGAACTTTTCAAAGGATTCAGATTTATGTGTCATAAGATACACATAACCATATCTACTGAAGTCATCAGTAAATGTAATGAAGTACCTGTAACCACCTCTAGTAGCAACATTGAAAAGGACCACATACATCACTATGTATAAGTCCTAACAAATCTGTTGCTCTTTCGCTATGTCCACTAAAGGGAGTCTTGGTCATCTTGCCTAAAAGGCAAGACTCGCATGTCTCATATGATTCAAAATCAAATGAGTCTAGCAGCCCATCCTTATGGAGCTGAGATAAGCGACTCTCATTTATGTGACCTAAGCGACAATGCCAAAGATAAGTTTGGTTCAACTCATTTGACTTGAACCTCTTGGTACTTATGTTATAGATAGGGCTCTCTAAGTCTAGAAAGTAGAGTCCGTTCATTAGAGGTGCACTACAATAGAACATATCATTTAAATAAATTGAACAACATTTGTTCTTTATTATAAATGAAAATCCTTTCTTGTCCAAACAAGAAACTGAAATGATGTTCTTGGTTAAGGCAGGCACATAACAACATTCATCTAATTCTAATACAAGCCCGGAGGCGAGAGATAGATCATAAGTTCCTACAAAGCAACAAAGAACCCTTGCTCCATTGCCTACTCGTAGGTCCACCTCGCCCTTTGTCAATGCCTGCTATTTCTGGCGCTTTGCACATTGGTACAAATGTGAGATGCACATCCGGTATCTAATACCCATGATGAAGAAATAGATAGATTGACTTCTATAACATTTATACCTGAAGTAGAAGTCTCACTTCTCTTCTTCTTAAGATCTTCCAGGTATGCCATAGAGACTTCATATCTCTCATGCCTAGCTTGTCCTTGATACAGTTGATGAAGATGTCCAACCATATCATAAGCATTCATGAACTCGTGTTGCTTCTGAAGCTCAGAGTTCATGGTCGCGAGCAATAGACATGACACATCTAATGCATCATCTTGATGCTTCTTGTAAGCATCTTTGTCATCTCGCGAGGTAGTGGCAGGAGGTGCCTCCGGAATGATGCTCGGGGACGTCTGACTTCCTTTCTTGGGTGAGAACAATTCTCAGGTTCCTGTACCAGTCCAGGAAATTTGCTCCATTGAGCTTGTCCTTCTCAAGGACAGATCGCAGAGAGAAAGTGTTCGTGTTTGTCGACATAGTTATCTACAACATACAATGCAGAGAATTAATATCATATTCCTTTTATCATTTAATTAGGCCTTTAATCAAATGATGCTCCCACTAAATTATAGGAATTTTGTAGAATCGAGTTATGGATGTGGTCAAACCACTTTTACTAGATTCATACAAACTAGCTATAATTCTTACGGGACAAGATCCACATCATACTAAGCCTTGAGTTAGCTTTGGATAAATCGCCCAAGACTTAGTACGATCGGTGGGTAACACATTACCGATTACATCTCTATGCAACTCTTGTTTATAGGATTAAGACCCACATTTACAAAAGACCTTGAGTTAGCTTTGGCTAAATCGCCCAAGATTTAGTGTAAATGCGATCTTAACCTATCTTTCCAACGATTAGAATATGCCTATAGTTCTACTCGATCCAATTGAGTTAACTAGTTTTGCTCAATCTAATTGAGCTTACTCTAGCCCGAGTCGTGATAGGCGGGACCAAGATTGTCCCTCCGCACCCTACTAAGATAATATGCGTTGCTCTGCTTTGGCAGATTCAACAACAACAAATGATCGAGGTAGTGATGGGTATCAAGGCTCGGTAGGCATTTTCGAGTTGATTCGATTATGATCTAATCTAATCGTAATGTGTATCTTATACGCATTTAGGCCTTTATTATCCTATATTAGCATGCATCATATACATACATTAATTATTCTAGCATGCATCATATACATACAAGAAAATTAACCTAGCATGCATCATATACATACAAACATTTTTCTACTAGCATGCATCACATACATACAAGCAAAATCAATTAAATATACATATATATATATCAACATATATATATATCATTAAATGTGATATAGTCATGGCCCTACTACGATCTTCTCAAGCCAATGAGAAGATCGGACGGTCAACCTAAGGCTAGCGGCTTCTCCAAGCGCTTCCTTTGACCGCCATGTGTCGTCGTCACCCTTCTCGTAATCTCGTCTTCGAGTGGACTTTCCACCGCTCCATTTTGTACATTACAAATATGAAACTCGAGTTACATTCGAGTCTAAAAACTAATTACAACTAGAATTTCAAAATAAGAGGTACGACGCGCAGGTCGCATACACTATACAACACACACAACCACAAAACGGCACGCAGGCCGTATTATGAATTACAACACACTTATTCAATCAAATTGGGGTCATTGGGCCATGACAATCACAGAATTATACATAATTATAAATTATGTATTTTTTACAGAAATTTCTATAATTTTTCCTAATTTATTTCGAATTTAAGAGTCAACTCTCCGTAACGGTCCCGCTAAGCGGTTTCCGGGCGCGATCGCGGGACATGGCCCCTTTCGGGGATAGGGGCAGCGCCCCTACTCGCAAAATAAACTTCGCGAGTGTCCCTACAATGATCTTACATCAACTTAAGTCACTGTCCCAAAAACCTAAAGCGAGAACTCGCCGATTCGGAGAGTTTTTCTCGACGGTTGAAGCCTACGAGTGTCCCAACACTCGTTGCTTTGACTCTACGAGAAAAATACCCAAAAATTCTATAAAATAAGAAAATTTACAGAAACATATAAATCTGTAATTTTTATATCTAATATAAAAACTACAAAGACGAAACACATACATGCTTCGCACGTGGCTCTGATACCACTGTTGGGTTTTTCCGAGCCGCAAAAACCGCTTTTTGCGTTGCGGAAACCTCGGAAGCCCCGGCCACGGATCCGTGCGAAGTATAAAACTATAATTACATGTATGTGCTTACAGAAATCCTAGATCTACCTTATATCTAAGAGGTTAGAACGTTACCCTCGTAGCGACGCCCTTCGCTTATCCTGCTCGTCCAAAAGTTCGCCGGAACTCGAGAGTGTCAAGTGCACACTCCTCTATGGTATCCACACAAGCAATAGGTGGAGAAAACTCAACCTTGAGTGTGCTAGCACTCCTTGGTTGGTTCGGCCAAAGAGAGGGATGGGAGAGGGAGAGCTTGAGAGAAAAAGGTTCCAAGGTTGAAGATGAAGTTAAGAGTGTGTAACTCACCCAAATGAATTTCATCTAATGAAACCCCTAAAGTGGCCGGCCACTTCAAGGAGAGGGAGTTACATGCATGCATGTAACTCCCATGTCCCTTGGTCTCCCTCATGAGGTGACACCAATTGACAAAGTCAATGATGATGTGGAGCATCATCATTGGCCGGCCATGCCTAGTCATCATCATGACATGACATTTGGTCAAGTCAAACTTGACCTTTCATCTTCCCTCTCAAGTCAAGTCAAACTTGACCTCTAATCTCCCATGGTTGATCAAATCTAACCACTTGACTCAAGTCAATTTAATATAATGAATCTCTATTCATTAATTTAAATTGATTTGATGAATCAAATCTCAATTAGACTCATTCAACACTTGAATCAACTTGAGTCTAACTCAATTAGTCTAATTTGGATTACTCTTAATCCAATTTGGTTCATCCCATGAACCTAATCCTCATGGTTCATCATATGAACCTAATCTCCATCTAATTGCCCTTAGTGTGTGACCCTATAGGTTCTTGTAACGCTGGCAATGTCCCTAAACCGATCTAGGAATATAAGCAATGAGCGGTATCTAGCAACACATCATTGCTATCCAAGTTACAAGAATGTTGAGCTCCAAAATCACCTTTGTGACTACTAATTGTGACTCTCACAATATGTGACAATGTCCCTCTATCCTTGACATCTAGATTGACCAATCGAGGCATAGACCGTGTCATCCTCGGTACAATCTAAATCTTGAACTCCAAGTAGACTCACTCTAATTAAATGAGCTCAATATCTCATATTGACTCATTTGGGCATGGCTATGCACTTCGTGGTCTCACTCTATCAAGAATATCGATGTCACCCCCGTCATATAGGAGGGATAGATCCCATCTACATCACTCACATCCCTCCGCATAATTTGTTACATACCCAGTAATCGCCTTTATAGTCCACCCATTTACGGGTGACGTTTGACGAAGCCAAAGTATGCTACTCCTTATGTAGGGAACCATGGTGACTTCAGGTCTAAGGACTAATAGTCATACTAATAGCCACATGAGAAAGTATATGACACTCATATAACGATCCATGATACTTTCTCATGGCGGGTCATTCAGTATACATTCTCTAATGCATACCCATGTGTCAACTTGATATCTCATATCCATGACTTGTGAGATCAAGTCATCTTGTTGACCTACATGCTAGTCTCTATGCATTAACATTGTCCCTGAATGTTAATACTCGACTAGGAATGATTAAGAGTAGTGTTCTCTATATCATCTCATTATCGATTCAACCAATCGATTGATATAGATAAGAACCTACTACTCAAGGACATTATTATATTTAGTTATTTGGCACCAATACAAGTAAATATAATAACCATGCCTTAATAAATAGGAATATGATACAATAAAGTCCATACAACAATCATCACATGATTGGCTCTAGGGCTTTCACTAACAACCAAGTCATGCTTTCACCCTATGGATGCTGGCAAAAGGAAAACTCCCTGTGCGAGCAAGACAGGAATTCTTAGAGGACCGGCAGTGCAGCTTCTGTGGCCAAGAGGAAGAGACAATGGATCATATGTTTTTTCAATGTACGCCAATCAAGCAATTATGGGGGCGAGTCCGACGATGGCTGAAGATGAGAATAGAAATGAACACATACCGCCACATGCTCAGAATTTTCAGGACAAGATACAAAGGGCCCATGGACATGAATCGAATTCGGCACCTTGGTATGGTCGGGATGGTACACCTAGTATGGAGAGCTCGAAATGCATGCAGGTTTGAAGGAGAAAGATTTGATGAAGACTTGCTCTACAGAAAGATCCAAATACATGTTTATAGAGCAGCGGAGAGCAAAAGGATTCAATTCCCACCGGGAATAACATGAGTGTAGTTTTAGTTTTTGTTTTTCGCTTATATCTCTCTCTATATCTCTCTTTCTTATTAGTTTTCTATTTTAATTATTTTTCGTGTTTCTTCCTTGAACAGGGCTTTGTTTTTCCCTGGAAAAACTTGTAAAAAAAAAAAAAAAAAAGTGGCAGGGGGGTTTTAGTTCAGGGTGGTTTATGGCGCAAAGGGAGTGGCTAGCAGGGCGGTTTTAGCTCAGGGTGGTTTTGGCGCAAAGGAATGGCTGGCAGGGCGGTTTTGGTTCAGGGTAGTTTATGGCGCAAAGGGAGTGGTTGGCACGGCGGTTTTAGCGCAGGGTGGTTTATGGCGCAAAAGGAGTGGCTGGCAGGGTGGTTTCCCAGAGTGGTTTTGGTCCAGAGTAGTTTTGGCGCTAAA
The DNA here is from genome assembly GCA_025175895.1 of Wurfbainia villosa. Classification (NCBI taxonomy): domain Eukaryota; kingdom Viridiplantae; phylum Streptophyta; class Magnoliopsida; order Zingiberales; family Zingiberaceae; genus Wurfbainia; species Wurfbainia villosa. The sequence continues at coordinate 114,748,952 of CM045986.1, forward strand.
GGAATCGCTGGCAGGGCGGTATTAGTTCAGGGTGGTTTTTGGCACAAAAGGAGTGGCTGGTAGGGCGGTTTTAGTTCAGAGTGGTTTATGGCGCAAAAGGAGTGGCTGGTAGGGTGGTTTCCCAGGGTGGTTTTAGCTCAGAGTGGTTTTGGCGCAAAAGGAATGGCTGGCAGGGCGGATTTAGTTCAGGGTGGTTTATGGCGCAAAAGAAGCAGCTGGCAGGGTGGTTTCCCAGGGTAGTTTTAGTTCAGAGTGGTTTTGGCACAAAGGATTGGCTGGCAGGGTGGATTTAGTTCAGGGTGGCTTTTGGTGCAAGGAAATGGCTGGCAGGGCGGTTTTTTTTACAGGGTGGTTTTTACAGGGCAGTTTCTCTTGGAATAAAAGAGTGATGCCCAGGGTGGTTTTCTAGGGTGGTTACGCCTGCCAGTTTTGCGCAAGGGCCATGACCGTGGCTCTCGGTCTCACAACGCCAGGGCAGTTTTGGGCTCAAGATCAGGGCGGTTTTTACAGAGAAGGGCAGAGCAGAGTAGTCTCCCACCAAGGCCAGGGTGGTCCCAATCTCCAGAATGGGTCGTTGCTAGGGAGGATTTCATTGAGCTGGTTTGGCCCACTACAGGGGTGGCATGCTCAAGTCCACGGCAATACAAAGACACAGGGCAGTTTTCAGTGTCGTGGACAGGGCGGTTTCGTCAACGCAGAGCGGTATTTCCAATTCAGAGTGGTTGGCTCAGATCCGGGCTATCCAAGGCCAATTCCAGGTCAATATCAGGGCAATTAAAACGCAAAGGCAGGGGTGTTGATCAACGCCAGGTCTTTTATCCCCCCAGGGTGATACCGTTCAACGCTTCTTTCAAGGAAGCCCAGAGTGATACTGTACAACTCTTCCAGTGTACTTCAAAAAAAAAAAAAAAAAAAAAAGGTGAAGGCGTGATATATGACCTCTCTAGTCCGGAGCAAACGGCTACGGTAAAGACACTCTAAATCCGTTTATGGCTGAGACTTAGCCAATAAGCCTAATAGAGGTGAATAGGCCCACCTGAAGGGCCTATCTAGTCCGTAGCAAACGGCTGCAGTAAAGACAAGGCAAATCCGTTGATGGTTGGTCACTTACCAAAAGTGGTGAATAGAGACGGCAACGATGAACACACATGGACATGGATGGACAACGCATAAAGGAACACATGGAATGGCGAAGACAAAGAGATAACATGGATGTGAGAAAGAAACATGTGAGATGAGCTTGCACACTGCAAGAGGGAAAGGTGGACTATGTACGCATGTATGAGTGTATGTACTCATGAGAGATTTAGTACACATGAGAGGTCAGGTACCCATGAGAGCACATGTACGCCCTTGGTACACCTCAGATCTGACACATCGTCAGACATGACATGAGTGTGCATCTAAGGATTCTGTATGATTGTGCTTTTCTTGATGATATATATATTTACCTTCATCAAAAAAAAAAAGTGAAAGAGCTCTCAGTCTGTTTGGATTATGCATGGAATATTTCTCACGTATGCTAGCCAAGTACACCAGTAGATCTAATTTTCAGTTTCACCCCAAGTGTAAGGAACTCAGGATTTCACATCTGATGTATGCTGATGACCTCCTACTCCTTAGTCGTGGGGATATACCATCGGTGGCTGTTTTGAAAGACTGTCTAAAGCAATTTGCTAGGATGGCAGGCCTGAATGCTAATCTGGATAAGTCAAGCATCTATATGGCAGGAGTGGATTCAAATACTCGTGAAAGACTGATTGATATAACTGGTTTCAAAGCAGGGGAGATGCCATTTAGATACTTGGGGATACCAATTGCATCCCAGAAGCTAAAAGTTGTTGATTATTGTACACTACTGGACAGTCTCTTGAAGAAAGTTAACTCATGGCCAAAAGCTACATTGTCATATGCAGGGAAAAGTCAGCTAATAGCTTCAGTATTGCAAGGAATAGAATGCCACTGGATGTCGATCTTGCCAATTCCAACAGGAATAATAGAAAGGATATATGGTATATGCCGATCACTTATGTGGAATACAAAAAATCCTCTGGTAGCATGGAAAACAATGTGCAAACCCAAGGATGAAGGAGGATTAGGGCTGCGAGACCTGAAGGCAAGGAATATGGCACTATTAGCTAAGG
>CM045986.1:114756095-114826095 GCA_025175895.1 Wurfbainia villosa
GAGCGGCATGGAGACCAAGGGACAATGCACGCAGGCAGCAAGCAACAAGCACAAGTCTAGGACGCGCGGATACTGAGCGACAAGGGCACCAACGGGCCCATGCACGTAGGCTACGAGCGACAAGCACAAGCCTAGGACGTGCGTATAGTGAGCGGCAGGGGCACCAAGGGACAACGTACGCAGGCAACGAGCGACAAGCGCAAGCCTAGGACGTGCGTATAGTGAGTGGCAGGGGCACCAAGGGACCACGCACGCAGGCAGCGGGCGACAAGCGCAAGCCTAGGACGTGCGGATAGTGAGCGGAAGGGGCACCAAGGGACCACGCACGCAGGCAGCGGGTGACAAACGCAAGCCTAGGACGCACACGATAGTGAGCGGCAAGGAGACCAAGGGACAACGCACGCAGACAGCAGGCGACAAGCGCTAGCCTAGGACGCACGTGATACTGAGCGGCATGGAGACCAAGGGACAACGCACGCAGGCAGCAACCGACCAACACAAGCCTAGGACGCGCGGATAATGAGCGACAAGGGAACCAAGTGTCAGGCCCGCCCTTTCCGGACCCAGAACCCAGAGGGGCGGCGCGTGACGCGACCGTACATACATACATACATACATACAGCGGAAGACTTTATACGTATTTCGTACTTCTTACAGCGGAAGACTTTAGACATTTTTTTTTCTTTTATAACATAAACATGCATTGACATATATATATATATATATATATATATATATATATATACTTCTTCTTCTTCACATAGGGCATGCATCATAACATATATAGATACTTCTTCTTACTTCTTCTTTACTTCTTCTTATTAACATAGAGCATGCATTATAACTTAGATAGTTACTTAGTGCTTAGTTCAGGTTCATAACCATCGTTGTCATACGGAGACATAAGTAAGGACATCCATACACATCATCATCATTGGTAAACATATATATATAAACCTAACGGATCTTCTCCACCATGCCACTGCCACACACATTTGGCCCCTCCTGCTGCTCCCTTTAGCTTATCCATCCCTTACCCTTATCTCAGATTTAGGAAAAGATAAACTATAAGCACATAGGCTTAGTAAGATCCAGTCCTACTCACAAAAACCATATATCGACATTAATCATAGCATGTACCATTCATAACATATAAGCATGTAACATTCATAACATATAAGCATGTAACATTCATAACATATAAGCCACATAACATGTAACATACATGGCGTAATTAACTTAACATGTAGCATAAATAACGTGAGTAAACATAACATATCTCATCCATAGCATGGCAGCATAACATGTATCATCTATAACATAGCATCATGTCATGTACGTCTAGGACTTATTTAAACATAACATATAACATATGTAACGTAGCAAATCAACATAACATAAAACATATAGGTATGACCTATCAGACATAACATACATCATATGTAGCATAGTGACATAACATGGCATATCAAACATAACATACTTCATATGTAACATATCAACATGGCATATCAAACATAACATACTTCATATGTAACATATCAACATGACATATCAAACATAACATACTTCATATGTAACATATCAACATGGCATATCAAACATAACATACTTCATATGTAACATATCAACATGGCATATCAAACATAACATACTTCATATGTAACATATCAACATGGCATATCAAACATAACATCTAATCATGTAACATATGCGAGATGCTTTTGAAAACATATTTTATAGGTACGTAAATATAAATCTCAACATATTTGGGCCCGGCATTGTACCACTTCTTCATTATCATAGCGCGCATCCCTAAATAGGCCCGAGGTAGCAAGTCCCAAACCTAATAGGTTACTAGGCCCGATCTTAGTCCGTCGACCTAGGGCAATCGTCATAGCGTAGAAGCCCATCCTTGGCCCGAGTCTTACTCCATCGACCTAAGGCATCTTGGAGCCCATCCCGTACTAGGCCCGAGTCTTATTCCATCGACCTAGGGGCAATCATACATAGAAGCCCATCCTAGGCCCGAGTCTTATTCCATCGACCTAGGGCATCTTAGGAGCCCATCCCTTCTTGGACCCTGTTAGGGTCTTGGTACAAGCCATGCAGAAGGTAAAATACTTATATGCTTATTTTATAACATAGCTTACATATTGCAAACATAGCATACTTCATTTCATAACACATCATGCTTCCCTTCATGGACATATCATCATTCATTTCGTAAACATACCATTCTTCATTTCATAACATATCATTCTTCATTTCATCATCATGTCATATTCATGTCGTGTACATATCGTTTTGTTTCATTTCATAATCCTATCTTCTTCCATTTCATAACATATTTCAAACATAGCATACACATAGACATGGCAAAAAGGCATGGCATCAAAGGTAAGTAAACACTAACCTAAGGCATGTTATCTTCATCTAGCATTATTTAATATCACAAGTCAACATGAATTCACCCAACATAAAACACATGTTAACCTATTCATTTAACTTAACAACAAATTCATATGCACATAAGACTTATATTAAGACTTCATCTAATCCCCAAAATGCATGATGGCCGAATGGTCCATAGGGTCTTCTAGGGTTATCCTTTAACCTAATTCATTTCATATAACAATAACCTAATTCATTTCATATAACAACAACTTCATTTGCATATAACATATGGATTAAAACTTCATTTGTTCACCCAAAACCTAGGTTGGCCGAATGGTCCAAGTAGGGTTTTTAGGGTTAACCTTTAACCTAATTCATTTCATATAACAACAACTTCATTTGCATATAACATATGGATTAAAACTTCATTTGTTCACCCAAAACCTAGGTTGGCCGAATGGTCCAAGTAGGGTTTTTAGGGTTAACCTTTAACCTAATTCATTTCATATAACAACAACTTCATTTGCATATAACATATGGATTAAAACTTCATTTGTTCACCCAAAACCTAGGTTGGACGAATGGTCCAAGTAGGGTTTTTAGGGTTAACCTTTAACCTAATTCATTTCATATAACAACAACTTCATTTGCATATAACATATGGATTAAAACTTCATTTGTTCACCCAAAACCTAGGTTGGCCGAATGGTCCAATTAGGGTTTTTAGGGTTAACCTTTAACCTAATTCATTTCATATAACAACAACTTCATTTGCATATAACATATGGATTAAAACTTCATTTGTTCACCCAAAACCTAGGTTGGCCGAATGGTCCAAGTAGGGTTTTTAGGGTTAACCTTTAACCTAATTCATTTCATATAACAACAACTTCATTTGCATATAACATATGGATTAAAACTTCATTTGTTCACCCAAAACCTAGGTTGGCCGAATGGTCCAAGTAGGGTTTTTAGGGTTAACTTTTGCCCTAATCCATCTTAATCCTAACATCATCATATAGTTACAAAAACATGGCATAGAGCTTCATTAGAACCCTAAAATCATGGCATGGCCGAATAGGCTCTAGGGGCTATTAGGGTTAGCTTCTAACCTAATCCCCCCTTTTTTTTTTCCATGTTAACATCATCATATACCTCCTAAACTTAGCATACAACTTCATTGATAAACTAAAACATAGCTTAGTTAGATATAACATATAGATTTTCTTTTACAAACATCAAACGAAACTACTCGTATGCAGGTGAGGGATACTTACCTCCTTCGCTTTGCTTTGGGTGGGGAAGATAACCTAAAGAACCAACCTAGCCTTTGCTTTCTTGCTTGGATGAGGTTCGGCCAAAAGAGGGAAATGGAGAGGGAGAGAATTCTGTGAGAAGAAGAAGAAGAAGAAGAGAGGAAGTGGCAAATTAGAACCTTCCCTCTTCTTTATAAAGGGAGGAAGAGAAGTTTCTCTTCTCTTCTTCCATGCCTCTTCATTTGCCTTTATCACACTTATCTATAATCCCCCCCCCTTCCTCTAATGATGATATCCTATTGGGCTTCTGGTTAGTGGGTGCATCTATAGGGTTTGGCTATCTCTAGAGGTTTGGAGTTCAATTCCTAGGTCTTGCATCCATTTTTGGCTTATTTTCTTTTGTTTTGGAAAAAGGCCCACCCAAGGCCCATGATCATCAAGCCAAAAATTCCTGTAAAATTGCTAGGATTTTTATGGCCGTTACAATCCTTCATACCTTTTAAAAGTTTCGTCCTCGAAACTAAGAACAATTGTGGGTACTTTTGCTTCATGTCCTCCTCGCGTTCCCAGGTAGCTTCCTCGTACCGTTGATTCTGCCACAGGACCTTTACTAAGGGCACCTCTTTGTTCCTTAGCCTCTTGATTTCTCGGTCTAGTATTTGGATAGGCCGACTTTCAATACTCAGGTCCTCTTGAACTTGTACTGTTTGTGGCTCGATCACTTGGTCCGTACTGGAAATGCATTTCTTGAGCACAGAGACATGGAACACGTTATGAATAGCCGACATCTCTTAAGGCAGCTCTAGCTTGTAAGCTACCTTGCCAATCCTCTGCAATATCGGATACGGTCCCACGTAGCGTGGACTTAGTTTACCCTTCCTTCCGAATCTCATCACTCCCTTCATAGGAGCCACTTTGAGGAATACTAGGTCCCCAACTTCGAATTCTAACGGTCTACGTCGCATATCTGCATAGCTCTTTTGTCGGCTTTGAGCAGTTTCAATTCTCTGGTGGATGTTCCGTATAGCTCGGGTGGTGTCGTCAATGAAATCCGTCTGGAGTCCCATCCTCTTCTTTTCACCACCCTCGTACCAGCATATGGGAGATCTACATTTCCTCCCGTATAGAGCCTCGTAGGGTGTCATTCCAATAGTAGCCTAGTAGCTATTATTGTAGGCAAATTCTGCCAAACATAAGTATCGGCACCAGCTACCTTTGAAATCCAGGGCGCAGGCTCGTAACATATCCTCCAGTACTTGATTTACTCTTTCGGTCTGTCCGTCCGTCTGGGGATGGAAGGCAGTACTAAACAATAGCTTCGTGCCTAGGGCCTTCTGGACACATTCCCATAAATGGGAAGTAAAGCGACCATCTCTGTCAGAAATGATGGTCTTAGGAATTTCCATGTAGTCTGATAATTTCCCTAGCATATAACTGAGCCAGTTGCTCCGTCAAATAGGTCATCTTGATTGCTAAGAAATGGGCGGACTTCGTCAATCTGTCCACAATTACCCATATAGCATCATAACTGTTTGTCGTCTTGGGCAATCCTGAGATGAAATCCATAGAAATGTCCTCCCATTTCCATTCTGGAATCTGGATCGGCTGCAGTGTTCCTCCAGGTCTCTGGTGTTCTGCCTTAACCCTCTGGCAGGTCAGGCAAGTACTGACATACTGAGCCACATCTCTTTTCATTCCGAACCACCAGAACTTTCGTTTTAGGTCTTGGTACATCTTGGTGGTTCCAGGATGCATCGCATAAGGAGTTCTGTGAGCTTCCTCAAATATCTCCTTCTGCAATTCTGGATCGTCGGGAATACACAAGCGATCCCGGAGGTAGAGTACTCCACTATCAGAGATCCGAAACCCGTCGTCCTTTCCTTCTAAGACCTCTTGCTTGATCCTCTGAAGGCTTGGGTCATGGGCTTGCTTTTCCAGTATATCATCGAATAGCGTCGGTGTTATCGTCATGGTTGAGAGCTGTCTGGAGATGATTTCAACCCCGTAACGCATAATCTCTTTTTCTAAGGGTTGAGATAACACTGATAGGGACATCAAGGTGGCGCAGGACTTTCTGCTGAGTATATCAGCCACCTTGTTAGCTTTCCTCGGATGGTAAAGAATCTCGCAGTCATAATCCTTGACGAGCTCGAGCCATCTGCGCTGTCTCATGTTCAGGTCCTTCTGTGAGAAGAAATATTTCAGACTCTGGTGGTCTGTATAGATCCTACACTGAGCTCCATAGAGATAATGCCTCCATGTTTTGAGAGCAAAGACCACGACTGCTAGCTCTAAATCGTGGGTGGGATAATTCCTTTCGTGTTCCTTGAGTTGCCTAGAGGCGTAGGCAATGACCTTGCCATTCTTCATAAGTACAACTCCGAGTCCCAACTTGGAAGCGTCCTTTGTACATGTAAAGCCTTGATCGCTGTTCGGAAGAGCAAGGATTGGAAGCTAGTCGATCCTTTTTAATTCTGTGAAACTCCTCGCAGCGCGTCCATCCACTCATATTTCTTGTTCTTTACGGTGAGGATTCATAGGCGGCAATCCTGGAGAAGTTCTCTACAAACTTCCGGTAGTAGCTTGCTAGCCCAAGAAAGCTTCTGATTTCGCTGGCATTCTTTGGTCGGTTCCAGTTACTCACGGCTTCAATCTTTATTGGGTCTACCATCACTCCGTGCTTGGATATCACGTGACCCAAAAATGATACTTGTTCAAGCCAGAACTCGCATTTGGAGAACTTTGCGAATAGCTATTTTTCTCGAAGAATCTGCAATACCACATTCAGGTGTTCTGCATGCTCCTCGGGGGTTCTCAAATATATTAGTATGTCGTCTATGAAGACGATCACAAACTTGTCGAGGAATGCCGAGAATATCCGATTCATCAAATCCATGAACAGGGCAGGTGCATTCGTTACTCCGAAGGGCATAACTACGAACTCGTAATGTCCATACCTTGTCCGGAAGGCCATCTTTGGTATATCATCTGGTTTTACTTTTACTTGATGATAGCTGGACCTCAAGTCAATCTTAGAGAAGACGGCGGCACCTTTTAGTTGGTCGAACAGGTCATCAATCCGTGGTAAAGGATACCGGTTCTTGATCGTCACATTGTTCGGCCTTTCATTAGTCTATGCACATTCGCATAGACCCATCTTTCTTCTTCACCAACAGCACTGGAGCTCCCCATGGAGAGCGACTTGGGCGAATAAGTCCCTTGTCGAGTAACTCCTATAGCTGCCCCTGAAGTTCCTTTAATTCAGCCGGCGCCATACGGTAAGGTGCTTTAGAGATCGGGTTAGTACCAGGAATCAACTCGATCTCAAATTCTACTTCTCTATCTGGGGCTAACCCTGGTAGTTCATCTGGAAATACCTCTGGGTAGTTGCATACAACTCTGACATTCTCTAGCTTCTGGTCCTCATCTTGACTTGTATCAACTACGCAGCCGTAAAACCCAGGCACCCACCGCTCAACATCTTACGTGCCTGTAGGGCTGATAAAATCTTATTGACTCTTCTCCTCGGTTCTCCGATAAATTCGAACTTAGGCTCCGCCTCCGGCTGGAATACCACTTTCCTTTTTCGGCACTCGATCGAAGCACCGTACTTGCTTAGGAAATCCATGCCCAATATAATGTCATAATCCTGCATGTCGAGCACTATCAGATCGCAGTAGAGTTCTCTATCTGCAATTCTGATGGGTGCGGCTCGCAGCATATGAGTGGAGGGCATTACCTCTCCCGAGGGTAGAGTGGTTAAGAACTTGTGATCTAGAGCTTGTGGTGGTATGTCTATCTTTCCAGTAAAGTGCGTAGAAACAAACGAATGTGTTGCCCCAGTGTCAAATAATGCAGTAGCATGTTGACAGAAAATAAATATCGACTGTGACAATCAGAGAGCATTTGCCACATCTTCTTGGGTGAGAGAGAATACCCTAGCATCTGTCATAGCTGGTGGGGCTTCTAGTCTCCCTTGGTGGATTGGGGTTCCTTCGATTGCGGCCTGCATCTGATGTAACTGTGGAGGAGCACTCCTGGTCTGGGCATATGGCTGAGGAGGTGCCTGAACCTGGATAGGATAGTCCTTGATTCTATGCCCTGTCCGTCCACAGTTGTAACATCGATTTGTGCCTTGGTAGCATACTCCAGGATGTATCTTCCCGCAGGTAGCACAAAGAGGGATCCTGGGCTGCTTGCTCGCTGGTCCTCCTTTAAGATTCTCCCATTGTCTTCTCTTGCCAGTGGGGTTCCCTTTCCAAGCACTCTGGTTCCTCTGACCTCCTGACTGGGCCTGACCCCTGCCTTCACTCAGTGCTTTCTTTTGCTGACTAATGTTGTTCAGGTAATGCTCGGTAATTAAGGCACTACTGAACAGCTCCTCTGCGGTTTGCGGTCTGCGGTCTATGAACTCCGTCGGTCACATTCAGAGCTATTTCTGGTCGGAGCATCTTCAGCATGAGTCTGACCCTTTCTCTTTCCGTGCTGACCAACTCTGGGCACAGGCGTGCGAGTCGGTTGAATCTCTTCACGGCTTTGCTGACCGATAGGTCACCTTGTCGGAACTCAGTGAACTCGTCATAATGCTTGTTGGTCACCCTCATGTGGAAGAATTCTTCGAAGAATTCGTACTCGAAATCTGTCCATCTCATCTGATTTACTTGTCTCTTGGTTTTAACCCGTTCCCACCACATCCGAGCATCTTCCGACAGGCAGAATGATACACACTTAATCTTCTCGCATTCGGGCCAGTCCAGTAGCTCCACGATGCTTTCCACCGTCTTGAACCAGGCTTGGGCATCCCATGGTTCACCAGTACCAGAGAAATTTTCTGGCTTTAGTCTCTGCCACTGGATCAGGTAAGCTTCCTGTCGAACCATCGGGCCGGGGCCCGTTGGTGGGGCAGTAGGGTTTCCTCACTGATTCGTTAGGGTAGTTATTACTTGTTGTTGTTCTGTAACTTGTCGTTGGAGTTCTGTGACTATGTGTGTAAGGTCATGCGGGGGTGCTAGCTCATCAGCTCTACTACTGCGTCTTCCAGACATGTTTATCTTCATATATTAAGGTAAAACTAGTATAAGTTTTCGTTCGTTGTCCTACGCATACTTAGACTAAAGCTAACATAAAGTCATTTTAAGCTTAAGGCATCATTCATGTTCTCATGCATAGTTTAAGCTTAAGGTATTTTATATCATACAATAACAAGCATAAGGGTATCATACATATTTTCATGCATATTTAAGCTAGAAGCATTTCCTATCATACATGGAAAACAAATTCACAAAATTAGAGAAGACATAGAATTCTTACTTGGGGCGGCAGGATTTGGATCTTGATGTGTGTGTAGTGGAAAGGCAGATCCGCTCGATACCAACTGTGTCAGCCGCCTTCGGACCCAGAACCGGAGGCGTGCGTGTGTGACATACATATACATACATACATACATACAGCGGAAGACTTTATACATATTTCGTACTTCTTACAGCGGAAGACTTTAGACATTTTTTTTTCTTTTATAACATAAACATGCATTGACATATATATATATATATACTTCTTCTTCTTCACATAGGGCATGCATCATAACATATATAGATACTTCTTCTTACTTCTTCTTTACTTCTTCTTATTAACATAGAGCATGCATTATAACTTAGATAGTTACTTAGTGCTTAGTTCAGGTTCATAACCATCGTTGTCATACGGAGACATAAGTAAGGACATCCATACACATCATCATCATAGGTAAACATATATATATAAACCTAACGGATCTTCTCCACCATGCCACTGCCACACACATTTGGCCCCTCCTGCTGCTCCCTTTAGCTTATCCATCCCTTACCCTTATCTGCAGTACGAGGGAAAGATAAACTATAAGCACATAGGCTTAGTAAGATCCAGTCCTACTCACAAAAACCATATATCGACATTAATCATAGCATGTACCATTCATAACATATAAGCATGTAACATTCATAACATATAAGCATGTAACATTCATAACATATAAGCCACATAACATGTAACATACATGGCGTAATTAACTTAACATGTAGCATAAATAACGTGAGTAAACATAACATATCTCATCCATAGCATGGCAGCATAACATGTATCATCTATAACATAGCATCATGTCATGTACGTCTAGGACTTATTTAAACATAACATATAACATATGTAATGTAGCAAATCAACATAACATAAAACATATAGGTATGACCTATCAGACATAACATACATCATATGTAGCATAGTGACATAACATGGCATATCACACATAACATACTTCATATGTAACATATCAACATGGCATATTAAACATAACATACTTCATATGTAACATATCAACATGGCATATCAAACATAACATACTTCATATGTAACATATCAACATGGCATATCAAACATAACATACTTCATATGTAACATATCAACATGGCATATCAAATATAACATACTTCATATGTAACATATCAACATGGCATATCAAACATAACATCTAATCATGTAACATATGCGAGATGCTTTTGAAAACATATTTTATAGGTACGTAAATATAAATCTCAACATATTTGGGCCCGACATTGTACCACTTCTTCATTATCATAGCGCGCATCCCTAAATAGGCCCGAGGTAGCAAGTCTCGAACATAATAGGTTACTAGGCCCGATCTTAGTCCGTCGACCTAGGGCAATCTTCATAGCGTAGAAGCCCATCCTAGGCCCGAGTCTTACTCCATCGACCTAAGGCATCTTGGAGCCCATCCCGTACTAGGCCCGAGTCTTATTCCATCGACCTAGGGGCAATCATACATAGAAGCCCATCCTAGGCCCGAGTCTTATTCCATCGACCTAGGGCATCTTAGGAGCCCATCCCTTCTTGGACCCTGTTAGGGTCTTGGTACAAGCCATGCAGAAGGTAAAATACTTATATGCTTATTTTATAACATAGCTTACATTTTGCAAACATAGCATACTTCATTTCATAACACATCATGCTTCCCTTCATGGACATATCATCTTTCATTTCGTAAACATGCCATTCTTCATTTCATCATCATGTCATATTCATGTCGTGTACATATCATTTTGTTTCATTTCATAATCCTATCTTCTTCCATTTCATAACATATTTCAAACATAGCATACACATAGACATGGCAAAAATGCATGGCATCAAAAGTAAGTAAACACTAACCTAAGGCATGTTATCTTCATCTAGCATTATTTAATATCACAAGTCAACATGAATTCACCCAACATAAAACACATGTTAACCTATTCATTTAACTTAACAACAAATTCATATGCACATAAGACTTATATTAAGGCTTCATCTAATCCCCAAAATGCATGATGGCCGAATGGTCCATAGGGTCTTCTAGGGTTATCCTTTAACCTAATTCATTTCATATAACAACAACCTAATTCATTTCATATAACAACAAATTCATTTGCATATAACATATGGATTAAAACTTCATTTGTTCACCCAAAACCTAGGTTGGCCGAATGGTCCAAGTAGGGTTTTTAGGGTTAACCTTTAACCTAATTCATTTCATATAACAACAACTTCATTTGCATATAACATATGGATTAAAACTTCATTTGTTCACCAAAAACCTAGGTTGGCCGAATGGTCCAAGTAGGGTTTTTAGGGTTAACCTTTAACCTAATTCATTTCATATAACAACAACCTAATTTGTTTCATATAACAACAACTTCATTTGCATATAACATATGGATTAAAACTTCATTTGTTCACCCCAAAACCTAGGTTGGCCGAATGGTCCAAGTAGGGTTTTTAGGGTTAACCTTTAACCTAATTCATTTCATATAACAACAACTTCATTTGCATATAACATATGGATTAAAACTTCATTTGTTCACCCAAAACCTAGGTTGGCCGAATGGTCCAAGTAGGGTTTTTAGGGTTAACCTTTAACCTAATTCATTTCATATAACAACAACTTCATTTGCATATAACATATGGATTAAAACTTCATTTGTTCACCCAAAACCTAGGTTGGCCGAATGGTCCAAGTAGGGTTTTTAGGGTTAACTTTTGCCCTAATCCATCTTAATCCTAACATCATCATATAGTTACAAAAACATGGCATAGAGCTTCATTAGAACCCTAAAATCATGGCATGGCCGAATAGGCTCTAGGGGCTATTAGGGTTAGCTTCTAACCTAATCCCCCCCTTTTTTTTTCCATGTTAACATCATCATATACCTCCTAAACTTAGCATACAACTTCATTGATAAACTAAAACATAGCTTAGTTAGATATAACACATAGATTTTCTTTTACAAACATCAAACGAAACTACTCGTATGCAGGTGAGGGATACTTACCTCCTTCGCTTTGCTTTGGGTGGGGAAGATAACCTAAAGAACCAACCTAGCCTTTGCTTTCTTGCTTGGATGAGGTTCGGCCAAAAGAGGGAAATGGAGAGGGAGAGAATTCGGTGAGAAGAAGAAGAAGAAGAAGAGAGGAAGTGGCAAATTAGAACCTTCCCTCTTCTTTATAAAGGGAGGAAGAGAAGTTTCTCTTCTCTTCTTCCATGCCTCTTCATTTGCCTTTATCACACTTATCTATAATCCCCCCCCTTCCTCTAATGATGATATCCTATTGGGCTTCTGGTTAGTGGGTGCATCTATAGGGTTTGGCTATCTCTAGAGGTTTGGAGTTCAATTCCTAGGTCTTGCATCCATTTTTGGCTTATTTTCTTTTGTTTTGGAAAAAGGCCCACCCAAGGCCCATGATCATAAAGCCAAAAATTTCTGTAAAATTGCTAGGAATTTTACGGGCGTTACACCAAGGGCCCATGCACGCAGGCAAAGAGCGACTAGCGCAAGCCTAGGACGTGCGTATAGTGAGCGGCAGGGGCACCAAGGGACCACACACGCAGGCAGCGGGCGACAAGCGCAAGCCTAGGACGTGCGGATAGTGAGAGGCAGGGGCACCAAGGGACCACGCACGCTGGCAGCGGGCGACAAGCGCAAGCCTAGGACGTGCGGATAGTGAGCGGCAGGGGCACCAAGGGACCACACACGCAGGCAGCGGGCGACAAGCGCAAGCCTAGGACGCACATGATACTGAGCGGCATGGAGACCAAGGGACAACGCACGCAGGCAGCAAGCGACAAGCACAAGCCTAGGACGCGCGGATACTGAGCGACAAGGGCATCAAGGGCCCATGCACGCAGGCAACGAGTGACAAGAGCAAGCCTAGGATGTGCGTATAGTGAGCGGCAGAGAGACCAAGGGACCATGCACACAGGCAGCGGGCGACAAGCGCAAGCCTAGGACGTGCGGATAGTGAGCGGCAGGGGCACCAAGGGACCACGCACGCAGGCAGCGGGCGACAAGCGCAAGCCTAGGACGCACGCGATAGTGAGCGGCAAGGAGACCAAGGGACCACGCACGCAGACAGCGGGCAGCCTAGGACGCACGTGATACTGAGCGGCATGGAGACCAAGGGACAACGCACGCAGGCAGCAAGCGACAAGGGCACCAACGGCCCATGCACGCAGGCAACGAGCGACAAGCGTAAGCCTAGGACGTGCGTATAGTGAGCGACAGAGCCACCAAGGGACAACGCACGAATGCAGCGGGCGACAAGCGCAAGCCTAGGACGTGCGGATAGTGAGCGGCAGGGGCACCAAGGGACCACGCACGCAGGCAGCGGGCGACAAGCGCAAGCCTAGGACGCACATGATACTGAGCGGCATGGAGACCAAGGGACAACGCACGCAGGCAGCAAGCGACAAGCACAAGCCTAGGACGCGCGGATACTGAGCAACAAGGGCACCAAGGGCCCATGCACGCAGGCAACGAGCGACAAGCGCAAGCCTAGGACGTGCGTATAGTGAGCAGCAGGGGCACCAAGGGACCACGCACGCAGGCAGCGGGCGACAAGCGCAAGCCTAGGACGTGCGGATAGTGAGCGGCAGGGGGACGAAGAGACCACGCACGCAGGCAGCGGGCGACAAGCGCAAGCCTAGGACGCACGCGATAGTGAGCGGCAAGGAGACCAAGGGACCACGCACGCAGACAGCGGGCAGCCTAGGACGCACGTGATACTGAGCGGCATGGAGACCAAGGGACAACGCACGCAGGCAGCAAGCGACAAGCACAAGCCTAGGACGCGCGGATACTGAGCGACAAGGGCACCAACGGCCCCATGCACGCAGGCAACGAGCGACAAGCGCAAGCCTAGGACGTGCGTATAGTGAGCGGCAGGGGCACCAAGGGACCATGCACGCAGGCAGCGGGTGACAAGCGCAAGCCTAGGACGTGCGGATAGTGAGCGGTAGGGGCACCAAGGGACCACGCACGTAGGAAGCGGGCGATAAGCACAAGCCTAGGACGTGCGGATAGTGAGCGTAGGGGGACCAAGGGACCACGCACGCAGGCAGTGGGCGACAAGCGCAAGCCTAGGATGTGCGGATAGTGAGTGGCAAGGGCACCAAGGGACCACGAACGCAGGCAGCGGGCGACAAGCGCAAGCCTAGGACCCACATGATACTGAGCGACATGGAGACGAAAGGACAACGCACGCAGGCAGCAAGCGACAAGCACATGCCTAGGATGCGCGGATACTGAGCAACAAGGGCACCAAAGGCCCATGCACGTAGGCAACGAGCGACAAGCGCAAGCCTAGGACGTGCGTATAGTGAGCAGCAGGGGCACCAAGGGACCACGCATGCAGGCAGCGGGCGACAAGCGCAAGCCTAGGACGTGCGGATAGTGAGCAACAGGGGCACGAAGGGACCACGCACGCAGGCATCGGGCGACAAGCGCAAGCCTAGGACGCACGCGATAGTGAGCGGCAAGGATACCAAGGGACCACGCACGCAGGCAGCGGGCGACAAGCGCAAGCCTAGGATGCATGTGATACTGAGCGGCATGGAGACCAAGGGACCACGCACGCAGGCAGCGGGCGACAAGCACAAGCCTAGGACGCACATGATACTGAGCGGCATGGAGACCAAGGGACAACGCACGCAGGCAACAAGCGACAAGCACAAGCGTAGGACGCGTGGATACTGAGCGACAAGGGCACCAAGGGCCCATGCACGCAGGCAACGAGCGACAAGCGCAAGCCTAGGACGTGCGGATAGTGAGCGGCAGGGGCACCAAGGGACCACGCACGCAGGCAGCGGGCGACAAGTGCAAGCCTAGGACGCACGCGATAGTGAGCGGCAAGGAGACCAAGGGACCACGCACGCAGACAGCGGGCAGCCTAGGACGCACGTGATCGTGATACTTAAGCGCATGGAGACCAAGGGACAATGCACGAGGCAAGTTTACAAGCACAAGCCTAGGACGCGCGGATACTGAGCGACAAGGGCACCAACGGCCCCATGCACGCAGGCATCGTGCGACAAGCGCAAGCCTAGGACTTGCTTATAGTGAGCGTCATGGGCACCAAGGGACAATGCACGCAGTCAGCGGGCGACAAGCGCAAGCCTAGGACGTGCGGATAGTGAGCGGCAAGGGCACGAAGGACAACGACGCAGTACGGACAAGTGCAAGCCTAGGACGTGCGGATAGTGAGCAGCAGGGGCACCAAGGGACCACGCACGTAGGCAGCGGGAGACAAGCGCAAGCCTAGGACGTGCGGATAGTGAGTGGCAGGGGCACCAAGGGACAACGCACGCAGGCAGCGGGCGACAAGCGCAAGCCTAGGACGGGCGGATAGTGAGCGGTAGGGGCACCAAGGGACCACGCACGCAGGCAGCGGGCGACAAGCGCAAGCCTAGGATGCACATGATACTGAGCGGCATGGAGACCAAGGGACAACGCACGCAGGTAGCAAGCGACAAGCACAAACCTAGGATGTGCGGATACTGAGCAACAAGGGCACCAAGGGCCCATGCCCGCAGGCTACGAGCGACAAGCGTATAGTAAGCAGCAGGGGCACCAAGGGACCACGCACGCAGGCAGCGGGCGACAAGCGCAAGCCTAGGACGTGCGGATAGTGAGCGGCAGGAGCACGAAGGGACCACGCACGCAGGCAGCTGGCGACAAGCGCAAGCCTAGGACGCACATGATAGTGAGCGGCAAGGATACCAAGGGACCACGCATGCCGGCAGCGGACGACAAGCGCAAGCCTAGGACGCACGCGATAGTGAGCGGCAAGGAGACCAAGGGACCATGCACGCAGACAGCGGGCAGCCTAGGACGCACGTGATACTGAGCGGCATGGAGACCAAGGGACAACGCACGCAGGCAGCAAGCGACAAGCACAAGCCTAGGACGCGCGGATACTGAGCGACAAGGGCACCAACGGCCCCATGCACGCAGGCTACGAGCGACAAGCGCAAGCCTAGGACGTGCGTATAGTGAGCGGCAGGGGCACCAAGGGACAACGCACGCAGGCACCGGGCGACAAGCGCAAGCCTAGGACGTGCGGATAGTGAGCGGTAGGGGAACCAAGGGACAACGCACGCAGGCAGCGGGTGACAAGCGCAAGCCTAGGACGTGCGGATAGTGAGCGGCAGGGGCACCATGGGACAACGCACGCAGGCAGCAGGCGACAAGCGCAAGCCTAGGATGCACATGATACTGAGCGGCATGGAGACCAAGGGACAACGCACGCAGCAAAGAAGTTTACAAGCACAAGCCTAGGACGCCCGGATACGGAGCAACAAGGGCACCAAGGGCCCATGCACGCAGGCAACGAGCGACAAGCGCAAGCCTAGGACGTATGATAGTGAGCGGGGGCACCAAGGGACACACACGCAGCAATGGGCGCACAAGCGCAGCCTAGGACGTATGGATAGTGAGCGCAGGCACAAGGGACCACGACGAAGGTAGCGCGCGCGCATAAGCGCAAGCCTAGGACGCACTCAATACTGAGCAGCAAGGATACCAAGGGACCACGACGCAGCAAAAGTTTACAAGCGCAAGCCTTGGACGACATGATACCGAGCGGCATGGAGACTAAGGGACAATGCACGCAGCAAAGAACGACAAGCACAAGCGGATACTGAGCGACAAAGGCACCAAGGGCCCCATGCACACATGCAACGGGCGACAAGCGCAAGCCTAGGACGTGCAGATAGTGTGCGGCAAGGGCACCAAGGGACCATGCACGCAGGCAGCGGGCGACAAGCGCAAGCCTAGGACGTGCGGATAGTGAGCAGCAAGGCCACCAAGGGACCACGCACACAGGCAACGGGCGACAAGCGCAAGCCTAGGAGGCACGTGATACTGAGCGGCAAGGAGGCCAAGGGGGGAGACGCATAGGAACCAAACCACGCACGCAGGCAACAAGAGGCAGGCACAAGCCGCATGCGGTGAGCAACCCGTTGCCCATCGTCGACATGACGACACCATGAGGCCATGCACGCAGGCAGCGAGCGACAAGCACAAGCCTAGGACGTTCATGACACCAAGCGACATGGCCATACCCCCCGCAAGACCTACCGACACCAACGGACCAGCCCCAATGGCACCGGGGCTGCAAGCATATGGTTCGTACCTGCGGGATATATAGCGGCAGGTACCCAGCCCCCTGTGCAAGGTAGATGGTTCAAAGGGGCGGCAGTTCAGGATGACAGTTTGGCGAGCGACCGACGGGGCCAATGGTCCTCCCGATGACCATTGGCATTGCAAGCCGCCGCTCGTGCACGACTTTGCCAATGCATACACCGTCGTAGGGGACTATGGCACCACACGCGGTGAGCAACCCGTTGCCCGTCGTCGACGAGACGACACCATGGGACCACGCACGCAAGCAACGAGCGGCAAGCGCAAGCCTAGGACGTGCATGACACCGAGCGACATGGCCATACCCCCATGCAAGGTAGGCGATTCGAAGGGACTTGGTGTGTACCGAGCGACATGGCCATACCCCCCGCGCACCTGCCGACACCAACGGACCAGCCCCAATGGCACCGGGGCTGCAAGCACATGGTTCGTGCCTGCGGGATATATAACGCAGTGCCCACCGTGCAAGGCGGATGGTTCAAAGGGGCGTCAGACGATAGCCATGAAGCGACCGACGGGGCCAATGGTCCTCCCGACGACCATTGGCATTGCAAGTCGCCGCTCGTGCACGACTTTGCCAATGCATACACCGTCGTTGGGGACTATGGCACCGCACGCGGTGAGCAACCCGTTGCCCGTCGTCGATGAGACGACACCATGGGACCACGCACGCAAGCAACGAGCGGCAAGCGCAAGCCTAGGACGTGCATGACACCGAGCGACATGGCCATACCCCCATGCAAGGTAGGCGATTCGAAGGGACTTGGTGTGTACCGAGCGACATGGCCATACCCCCCGCGCACCTGCCGACACCAACGGACCAGCCCCAATGGCACCAGGGCTGCAAGCACATGGTTCGTGCCTGCGGAATATATAGCGGTAGGTGCCCAGCCCCCTGTGCAAGGCAGATGGTACAAAGGGGCAGTTCAGGATGACAGTTTGGCGAGCAACCGACGGGGCCAATGGTCCTCCCGACGACCATTGGCATTGCAAGCCGCCGCTCGTGCACGACTTTGCCAATGCATACACCGTCGCTGGGGACTATGGCACCGCACGCGGTGAGCAACCCATTGCCCGTCATCGACGAGACGACACCATGGGACCACGCACGCAAGCAACGAGCGGCAAGCGCAAGCCAAGGACGTGCATGACACCGAGCGACATGGCCATACCCCCATGCAAGGTAGGCGATTCGAAGGGACTTGGTGTGTACCGAGCGACATGGCCATACCCCCCGCACACCTGCCGACACCAACGGACTAGCCCCATGGGCACTGGGGTTGCAAGCACATGGTTCGTGCCTGCGGGATATATAGTGGCAGGTGCCCAGCCCCCTGTGCAAGGCATATGGTTCAAAGGGGCAGTTCAGGATGACAGTTTGGCGAGCGACCGATGGGGCCAATGGTCCTCCCGACGACCATTGGCATTGCAAGCCGCCGCTCGTGCATGACTTTGCCAATGCATACACCGTCGTTGGGGACTACCGCACCGCACGCGGTGAGCAACCCGTTGCCCGTCATCGATGAGACGACACCATGGGACCACGCACGCAAGCAACGAGTGTCAAGCGCAAGCCTAGGACGTGCATGACACCGAGCGACATGGCCATACCTCCATGCAAGGTAGGCGATTCGAAGGGACTTGGTGTGTACCGAGCGACATGGCCATACCCCCCGTGCACCTGCCGACACCAACGGACTAGCCCCATGGGCACTGGGGCTGCAAGCACATGGTTCGTGCCTGCGGGATATATAGCGGCAGGTGCCCAGCCCCCTGTGCAAGGCATATGGTTCAAAGCTAATATATGCCTCTACTTTAAAAACTTAATTAAGTCTTAACCAAGTTTGATAGCGGGACTTCACGATTGTCCACTCGCACTCTTCCAAGATAAAATGCATTGCTTTGCTTTGGCAAACCCAATAACAAATGATCGAGGAAGTAGTGAGTACCAAACTTTGGTAGGCATATCGTTTAGACTTATTAAGAAATAAACTTAAACATGCATCACATACATATTAGCATACATCACATATAAGCTAAATTAACATGCATCACATACATATTAGCATACTAAGCGTGTCATGGTTATGGCCCTTATTCTACAATCTTCTCAAGCCAATGAGAAGATTGATTGGTCAACCTAGGGATAGCATCTTCTCCCAAGTGCTTCCTTTTGGTTGTCGTGTGTTGTTGACTTCCTCCTTGTAACATCATCTTCCAATGGACCCTCCATCTTTATTTTGTATATTACAAAAGGAGAAATACTCGAGTTACATTCGAGTCTAAAACTAATTTTACAACAAGATTTTTAGGAGAAAGGCACGACTCGCAGGCCGTATTAAGAATTACAACACACATTCACAAACTTTTTGGGACTAGGCCATAACCATGCACCATGTCATTTTTAACTTTTAAAAGACATCGGATATTTTATTATGTTTGAAAAATTGCTAATGCAATTATCAACTCATAATAAAATTTATCCTACTTCTATATCATATATAATTCAATAAGCTTATGTTATCATATTGAATTAATCTCATTAAATCAATAAGGTAACATATTGAATTAATCTTATTAAATCAATTAAGCTTAGCATATTGAATTAATCTCATTAAATCAATAAGCTAAAATTCTCATTAAGCTTAAAGTCCAAAAACCATTTTGTACTTAAGCTTATTCCCAAATTATTCTAGTCAAACTAGAATGCACTAATTCTTCTAATCATCATGCTCTTTGTGTGTGACCCTATAGGCTCTCCTAACGTTGGCAGTGGATCTAAACACTTTTAGATACACAAGCAATGAGCGGCATCTAGCAATACATCATTGCTACCCAAGTTACGAGATAAGTCAAGATCCGACTAACCTTTCCGTGACTACTATAATGTATGACCGTGTCCTTCTATCCTTGATATCAGATTGACAAATGAGGCATAGACCGTGTCATCCTCGATCAATCTATGTGTTTCTTGATCCCTGAGTAAACTAACTCAACCAAATGAGCTCAATATCTCATATTGACTCATTCGAGCATAGCCATGCGTTTTAGTAGTTCCACTCAATCAAGGGGCCCACAGATATCACTCCCGTCATATGGGAGGGATAGATCCCATCTACATCACTCACATCCCTCCGCATAATTTGTTATATACCTAGTAATCGCCTTTATGGTCCACCCTGTTACTGGTGACGTTTGACGATACCAAAGTACATAACTCCTTATGTAGGGAACCGTAGTGACTTCAGGTTTGAGGACTATTCATACCAATAGTCACATGAGAAAGTTTATGACACTCATATGACGATCCATGAAACTTTCTCATGGCGGGTCAGTTCAGTATGTATTCTCTAATAAATACCCATGTGTCAACTTGATATCATATATCCATGACTTGTGAGATCAAGTCATCAATTGACCTACATGCTAGCCTTTATGTATTAATATTGACCTTGCATATTAATACTTGACTAGGAACATTTAGGAAAGTGTTCTCTACAGCCTCTCATAATCAATTCTGCCAATTGATGTGCTGCAGATAAGAACCTACTTTTCTAGGGCATTATTATATATTTAATTTAGCTGGCACAAGCAAGACGTAAATATATAATAACCAATCCTTTGCCTTTATAGAATATGATACAAAATGTTCCCTATTCAACCATCACATGATTGGTTCTAGGGCTATAACTAATAGAATCCTCGTAAGTTTCTCTTCCTCCGCTTATTTATATGCTTAAACTCGACGGGTGGGCCTCGCCTGACTTGGGGCCACAATCCGATGGGCACGTCACTTTGACATGATGCCGCAATCGCACAGGGTCTCTTTTGTAGGGGATCGGTGCGGCCGGCTAGAGGGGGGTGAATAGCCCTTTTTGTTTGGATGTCGGTATTTGCTCGTCTACAAAACTAATTAGCGCAAGCGGAAGACTAATAAAGACAAGCAAATAGAAATACGAGAAAACAAACGCTAACAAAGAATGTAACGTGGTTCACGGCTACGCCGCTAATCCACGGTCCCCGATTCGTCCTCGGTGAATCACTCCGCTAAACCAATCCACTAAATGGTCTCTCCTTTGCACCAAGCTAGGTGGAGGTAACCTTTACAATCAAGATCACTCTTCTTACAAATAGAATGGAGTAAAAGCGAGTAAGAAGAGTTTAGAGCTTGTGGGGAACTAGGAAGATCACTTGGAGCATACGCATTAGCCTCTCAAAGGCTTACACCCTCTCTTTTTATAGAGAGGGTTGATTTCTTCCCGTTGGCCGCCATCACGATCGCCGCCTTGGCACGATCGCTCACTACAACGGCCTCCGAACACGTCGGATCCCGACCGTTGTAGTCCAACGGAACTCTTGACAGTCGACTGATGGACCTCATCGATCACGCCTCGTAGTCGACCGCCTCCACGAACGGTTGGCAAAACCCTATTGACTACCGATCATTGCGCCGCCGATGATCGATGGTCTCGGTGATGACGCCCATATGAGGATAAATGATCACGCCACATTCAATCGATACCGGTCGAACTCACTGATTAGAAGCGATCGCCATGACATGGCAATGATCGGCGGTGTCGAAAAACCCATCGGACACTTGGCCAAATGGCCAAGTTTCACCTAAGAGCTACCCGTCCCGGGTTACAATCGCCACTCTCATCTCTCTGAGTCCTCGCCGAAGTTCTCTTCGTTCTCGGCCACGTCCCTCGGCAGCATCAGGCGCACGGCTCTGCAATGCTCCTTCGCGTCTCTTGCCTCGAAGTCTACTTCCTCCGGTTTCACTCCAAGCTTCTCGTCCGGCGGTCCCTCGGATGCTCCAAGCGCACGGCTTCCGCAAAGCTATCCTTCACCGACTCAAGGCACGAGTCATGAGATGTGAAACTCGCCACGGCTCCATGTGCGAATTACTAAGTCCTGCACGACTTCAACGCACATATCACATCAACATATCAAACTAACTTAAACCCTTTGCCACACCATCAAAACCATATTACGGCAAGAGATTGCCCTAACAATCTCCCCCTTTTTGATGTATGACAATCCGTTTAAGTTAGGTAAAAACATTTGATATAAATTCTAAGGTAAGAAAGCATGTAAAGATAAACATGATATAGCAACATGCAACTCCCTCTTAATCCATGAAACTCTCTATGCAAATTTTCTCCCCCTATCATATATTTCTCCCCCTAAAGTAATTAACTTAAACATACTTATTTCTCCCCCTTTGACACCATCAAAAAGATTAACACTAAGTTATAAGCTCATGGCATCAAGTATAAAGAGGGAAAATACCAAAAAACATGATTAAAATCTGAAATCAGAGAATTGCAGGCTGATTAGGAGCAATGATCACTATTAGTATGGCAATGATGCACAATTGATTCAAATTCGATTTTAAGTAATTTTAGAAATGCATTAAAAATTCCAAAAAATTCAAAAAATCATGAAATTTTAGGAGCATATTTTTCTTAAGTATATCTATCAAGGAAAAATAGTTTTTCATGAAAAATCATTATATTTTCCGAGATTTGCCAAAAATCCAAACACTTGAAAAACCACTAGTTTTTGAGCATGTTAGTATCCATTTTAGCACCTAGTCTTGCTTCGAGTTGTTCCAAAACATGAATACATAGATTTTAGATTAAGAAATTGTTTTGAAAACATATGAAATATCCAACCATGATCTTTGGGCAATATGTCTATGAATTAAACATAAGTCTTCCCCATGATTGGTCTGTTATTGCTATTTTGATACTTTAAATGACCATCTAAATGCCATAGGCATTAGTGGACATTTGTATCATCCTAACATCTCACCCATGCTAAGTTTGCAATCAAGTTAGCCTATAGTGAGTGTGAGATGCATTCTAGGGGGTCTTTGTATATACTTAACCAATATATTCATGCAATTCTATCATGGTTAAGTATGATCCTAACAATTAACATGATCATAATGACATATATGAATGAATTCTACATTATGATCATGAAACTCATGTTTTAATCAAATTATAATCAGGCATTAGGTATTATATGATGATAACAAACAAAGTATCACCTAAAACATGATTCAACCCTATTTCTCATGATAACATGCCAAATATCAAAATCATAAATCATGATTTAAAACATACATAGCAATTACATTAATCATCATGATTTAAGCATTATTACCTATTTATGGGCACGTTATCATCACCCAACACTATCTAAAAAATGTTGGCCCGTCATCCTAAGTCAACCAAAATATGATATAGGTTAGGACCATGTGGTTGACTACCCTAGGGTTATTCTAACCCTTAAGGATGGATTTTGGAACCCAAAATAAATTCTTTCCTATTGGGTTCACTAAATACTCCTTGGGGATCCATTTCCTAGCAATTACTTTCTTTTTATCTTGTCCCCTAGCTATTAGGCATTTATAGGCCTTTTCATTTTTCTTTTCTTTGTATCCTAGGCCTTTCTTGTTGAAACTAGCTCTTTGGCTCCCTAAGATCATTTTTAAGGTGTTGGAGCCAATTGTGAATTTCTCTAGGGCTTTGGTTAAATAATCTACCTTTTCCCTTAATGCCCTATTTTCCTCTATGCATGCATCATTAACATCCAAAGGCATATAATCATGTGAGCATGCATTATCATGGCAAGAAGAGGTATCATTATTATTTAAACATGCATTTTCTAGCTTATATTCCAAAGCCTTAATTTGGTTAAGCATGCTTTTATTTTTATTTTTCATTCCAAATAAGTCCTTAGTTAAACTAGAAATTATGGAAACTATTTTCTTAGGAGAAGCTTTCGTTACCATAGTTTCCATATCTTCTTCTTCTTCTTCGGATGAGGAGGATGTAGAAGCTCCCCCTTCACTTGAGCTCTCTCCTCTTGAGCTTGAGCCTTCATTTTCGGAGGAAGAGCAATCCAAGTCATCAAATGCCATCAAGGCCAAATTGGTGACAAAGGCATTCTCCTCTTCCGATGATGAGGAGGAGGATGAGGTGTTAGTAATATATGAGAGAAGTCCTAAGGCAATCGCCTTATGTATGAACCATTTATATGATAAATGAAGATTCACTATTTGAGTATACATGTTTTATGTATTTGATTGGATCTTAAACTCATTTACTGAATGTCCACGATACGATTCACAGCATGAGAGAATTTGTGATTGGATCACAACTAGTGAGTATATCTACATGTGTAATTGTGATGTATCGGAATTATCCCTAGTCGATGAATTGATGAATCTGGACACCATCAATTCTGTTGAGACTAGCATGAGGTATACTCCTTGGTGTATCTGTTAGTGAAAGCCCTAGAGCCAATCATATGATGATTGTTGTATGGACTTTATTGTATCATATTCCTATTTATAAAGGCATGGTTATTATATTTACTTGTATTGGTGCCAAATAACTAAATATAATAATATCCTTAAGTAGTAGGTTCTTATCTATATCAATCGATTGGTTGAATCGATAATGAGATGATATAGAGAACACTACTCTTAATCATTCCTAGTCGAGTATTAACATTCA
This sequence comes from Wurfbainia villosa, assembly GCA_025175895.1. NCBI lineage: Eukaryota > Viridiplantae > Streptophyta > Magnoliopsida > Zingiberales > Zingiberaceae > Wurfbainia > Wurfbainia villosa. The sequence goes on from CM045986.1 coordinate 114,780,789, forward strand.
GGGACAATGTTAATGCATAGAGACTAGCATGTAGGTCAACAAGATGACTTGATCTCACAAGTCATGGATATGAGATATCAAGTTGACACATGGGTATGCATTGGAGAATGTATACTGAATGACCCGCCATGAGAAAGTATCATGGATCATTATATGAGTGTCATATACTTTCTCATGTGGCTATTAGTATGACTATTAGTCCTTAGACCTGAAGTCACCATGGTTCCCTACATAAGGAGTTGCATACTTTGGCTTCGTCAAACGTCACCCGTAAATGGGTGGACTATAAAGGCGATTACTGGGTATGTAACGAATTATGCGGAGGGATGTGAGTGATGTAGATGGGATCTATCCCTCCTATATGACGGGGGTGACATCGATATTCTTGATAGAGTGAGACCACGAAGTGCATGGCCATGCCCAAATGAGTCAATATGAGATATTGAGCTCATTTGATTAGAGTGAGTCTACTTGGGGTTCAAGATTTAGATTGTACCGAGGATGACACGGTCTATGCCTCGATTGGTCAATCTAGATGTCAAGGATAGAGGGACATTGTCACATATTGTGAGAGTCACAATTAGTAGTCACAAAGGTGATGTTCAACATTCTTGTAACTTGGGTAGCAATGATGTGTTGCTAGATACCGCTCATTGCTTATGTTCCTAAATCAGTTTAGGGACATTGCCAACGTTACAAGAACCTATAGGGTCACACACATAAGGGCAATTAGATGGAGATTAGGTTCATTTGATGAACCATGAGGATTAGGTTCATGGGATGAACCAAATTGGATTAAGAGTAATCCAAATTAGACTAATTGAGTTAGACTCAAGTTGATTGAAGTGTTGAATGAGTCTAATTTAGATTTGATTCATCAAATCAATTTAAATTAATGAATAGAGATTCATTAAATTAAAATTGACTTGAATCAAATGGTTGGATTTGATCAACCATAGGAGATAATAGGTCAAGTTTGACTTGACTTGAGAGGGAAGATGAATGGTCAATTTTGACTTGACCAATTGCCATGTCATGGTGACTTGGCATGGGGCCGGCCAATGATGATGCTCCACATCATCATGGACACATCATGGGGTGCCACCTCATGAGGGAGACCAAGAGCCATTGGCTCTTGGAGTTACATGCATGCATGTAACCCCCTTATAGTGGGTTATGGATGAGGTGAAGTTGTGTAACTTCATCTTCTTCCTTCTCTCTCCTTCCTCAAGCTCTCTCTTCCTCATCTAGCCATGAACGTCCAAGGGGTGCTAGCACACTCTAGGATGCTTTTCTCCACCTATTGCTTGTGTGGATACCGATAGAGGAGTGTACACTTGACACTCTCGAGTTCCGGCAAACCTTTTGGACGAGCGGGATAAACGAAGGGCGTCGCTACGAGGGTAACACTCTCACCTTCTAGATCTAAGGTAGATCTAGGGTTTTTATATAAACACATACATGTTTTGTTTTAATACATCTTCGCACGGATCCGTGGCCGGGGCTTCCGAGGTTTCCGCAACGCAAAAAGCGGTTTTTGCGGCTCGGAAAAACCCAACAGTGGTATCAGAGCCACGTGCGAAGCATGTATGTGTTTCGTTTTTGTAGTTTTTATATTAGATATAAAAATTACAGATTTATATGTTTCTGTAAATTTTCTTATTTTATAGAATTTTTGGGTATTTTTCTCGTAGAGTCAAAGCAACGAGTGTTGGGACACTCGTAGGCTTCAACCGTCGAGAAAAACTCTCCGAATCGGCGAGTTCTCGCTTTAGGTTTTTGGGACAGCGACTTAAGTCGCTGTAAGATCATTGTAGGGACACTCGCAAAGTTTATTTTGCGAGTAGGGGCGCTGCCCCTATCCCCGAAAGGGGCCATGTCCCGCGATCGCGCCCGGAAACCGCTTAGCGGGACCGTTACGGAGAGTTGACTCATAAATTCGAAATAAATTAGGAAAAATTATAGAAATTTCTGTAAAAATACATAATTTAGAATTATGTATACTTCTGTGATTGTCATGGCCCAATAACCCAATTGGATTGGATTAAGTGTGTTGTAATTCATAATACGGCCTGCGTGCCGTTTTGTGGTTGTGCGTGTTGTAAAGTGTTTGCGACCTGCGCGTCGCGCCTATTCTTTTAATATTCTAGTTGTAAATAGTTTTAGACTCGAATGTAACTCGAGTTTCGTATTTGTAATGTACAAAATGGAGTGGTGGAAAGTCCACTTGAAGACGAGCTTACGAGAAGGGTGACGACGACACATGGCGGTCAAAGGAAGCGCTTGGAGAAGCCGCTAGCCTTAGGTTGACCGTCCGATCTTCTCATTGGCTTGAGAAGATCGTAGTAGGGCCATGACTATATCACATTTAATGATATATATATATGTTGATATATATATATGTATATTTAATTGATTTTGCTTGTATGTATGTGATGCATGCTAGTAGAAAAATGTTTGTATGTATATGATGCATGCTAGGTTAATTTTCTTGTATGTATATGATGCATGCTAGAATAATTAATGTATGTATATGATGCATGCTAATATAGGATAATAAAGGCCTAAATGCGATAAGATACACATTACGATTAGATTAGATCATAATCGAATCAACTCGAAAATGCCTAGAGCCTTGATACCCATCACTACCTCGATCATTTGTTGTTGTTGAATCGCCAAGCAGAGCAACGCATATTATCTTGGTAGGGTGCGGAGGGACAATCTTGGGTCCCGCCTATCACGACTCGGGTTAGAGTAAGCTCAATTAGATTGAGCAAAACTAGTTAACTCAATTGGATCGAGTAGAACTATAGGCATATTTCAATCGTTGGAAAGATAGGTTAAGATCACATTTACACTAAATCTTGGGCGATTTAGCCAAAGCTAACTCAAGGTCTTTTGTAAATGTGGGTCTTAATCCTATAAACAAGAGTTGCATAGAGATGTAATCGGTAATGTATTTACCCACCGATCGTACTAAGTCTTGGCGATTTAGCCAAAGCTAACTCAAGGCTTAGTATGATGTGGATCTTGTCCATAAAATTATAGCTAGTTTGTATGAATCTAGTAAAAGTGGTTTGACCACATCCATAACTCGATTCTACAAAATTCCTATAATTTAGTGGGAGCATCATTTGATTAAAGGCCTAATTAAATAATAAAAGGAATATGATATTAATTCTCTGCATTGTATGTTGTAGATAACTATGTCGACAAACACGAACACTCTCTCTCTGCGATCTGTCCTTGAGAAGGACAAGCTCAATGGAGCAAATTTCTGGGAGTACGGGAACACGAGTATTCTCACCCAAGAAAGGAAGTTATGCGTCTGGGCGGCCCATTCGGAGGCACCTCCACCAATGCCTCGCGGTGACAAAGATGCTTACAAGAAGCATCAAGATGATGCATTAGATGTGTCATGTCTAATGCTCGCGACCATGAACTCGAGCTTTGAAGCAACACGAGTTCATGAATGCTTATGATATGGTTGAACATCTTCGTCAACTATATCAAGGACAAGCTAGGCATGAGAGATATGAAGTCTCTAAGGCATTATTTGGGTCCAAAATGCAAGAAGGGACTCAGTAGGTACATATGTACTCAAGATGATTGGGTCGTAGAAAACCTACAAAAGTGGGATTCCCACTTGGCTAAGAGCCTTGACTGATCTTGCAATCTTTGCCACAAGCCTTCAATCAATTTGTCATGAATTATATCATGAATGAAATTGATAAGTCATTGCCTGAAATGCTCAGCATGTTGAGAACTGCTGAGCTTAACCTTGAGAAGGGAAAATCTGATACCATTTTGATGGTGCAGAAGAAGAAAGGCAAGGGCAAGCCTAAAGGTAAGGGAAAGTCCCAAGCCAAGGGCAAAGGCAAAAAACTTAAACCCAAAGGAGGGGTAGCGAGGAAGGGCTTGCTTCCTTACGCAAGGAAGCGAGGACCTGGAAGCGTAAGCTATGAGCATACAGAAGATCTTAAGAAGAAGAAGTGAGACTTCTACTTGGTATAAATGTTATAGAAGTCAATCTATCTATTTCTTCATCTTGGGTATTAGATAGGATGTGCATCTCACATTTGTACCAATGTGCGGTGAGAAATAGCAAGGCATTGACAAAGGCGAGGTGGACCTCTGAGTAGGCAATGGAGCAAGGAGTTCTTCTTATTCTTTGTAGGAACTTATGATCTATCTACGCCCTCTCTGGCTTGTACTAGAATTAGATGAATGTTGTTATGTGCCTTAACTAAGAACATCATTTTGATTTCTTGTTTGGACAAGAAAGGATTTTCATTTATAATAAAGAACAAATGTTGTTAGTTTATTTAAATGATATGTTCTATTGTAGTGCACCTCTAATGAGCGGACTCTACTTTCTAGACTTAGAGAGCCCTATCTATAACATAAGTACCAAGAGGTTCAAGTCAAATGAGTTGAACCAAACCTATCTCTGGCATTGTCGCTTAGGTCACATAAATGAGTCGCTTATCTCGGCTCCATAAGGATGGGTTGCTAGACTCATTTGATTTTGAATCATATGAGACATGCGAGTCTTGCCTTTTAGGCAAGATGACCAAGACTCCCTTTAGTGGACATAGCGAAGAGCAGCAGATTTGTTAGGACTTATACATAGTGATGTATGTGGTCCTTTCAATGTTCTTTGCTAGAGGTGATTAAGTACTTCATTACATTTCTTGATGACTTGTTAGATATGGTTATGTGTATCTTATGACACATAAATCGAATCCTTTGAAAAGTTCAAAGAATTCAAGAATGAAGTACAAAACCGACTTGGCAAGAGTATTAAGATACTTGATCGGATCGAGGTGGTGAATACCTTAGCCATGAGTTTCGTGACTATCTAGGTGAGTGTGGGATTCTATCCCAACTCACTCCTCTGGAACACCACGGTGGAATGGTGTATCCAGAAAGGAGGAATCGTACCCTATTGGATATGGTACGATCTATGAAGTCACACATATCTTCCTATATCCTTTTGGGGATATGCTCTGGACCTGACCTTTACCCTTAACCGTGTACCATCCAAGGTGTGGTAAAGACACCATATACGATATGGACAGGAGAAATCCCAAGATGTCTTTATGAGGATTTGGGGTTGTGAGGCTTACGTTGACGTCAAGTCTCGGACAAGCTGGGACCCAAATCCGATAGGTGCTATTTTGTTGGATATCCCAAGGATCAAAGGGATATTACTTCTACATTCCCGGATCGGCTCAAAGTGTTTGTGGCAAAGGCGGGGTTTTTCTAGAAAGGATTTTGTTTCTAGAAAAACTAGTGAGAATACGTTCGATCTTGAAGAAATTCAAGATAAGGACCATAGAGGCCTTGATGGAGGTTGAGCAGGAACCACAAAGTGTTGTGGGTGATGAGGTTGTTGCACAAGAGTTGTGGAACAACCACATTCAAGTAGACCTACCTCTTGCAGTGCGATAGAGTGCGTCGTCGACTGAGAGATACTCATTTCTCTTGTCGACCATGATGACGTTATGCTCATTGAGAATGAGCCTACCTCCTATCAGGAAGCTGTGATGAGCCCAGATTCTGAGAAATGGCTAGAGGCCATGAGATCCGAGATGGAATCCATGTACACTAACCAAGTATGCACTTTGGTTGATCCACCTGAAGGGGTCAAACCCATTGGGTGTAAGTGGGTCTTTAGGAGAAAGACTGACATGGATGGACTTATGCATACCTATAAGGGCCGATTGGTGGCTAAAGGTTTCAAGCAAATTCATAGTATTGACTATGATGAAACCTTTTCTCCAGTGGCGATGTTTAAGTCCATTCGGATCTTGCTTGCTATTACAGCATACCACGATTATGAGATCTGGCAGATGGATGTCAAAACTGCATTTCTGAATGGAAACTTACTCGAGGATGTGTACATGACACAACCTGAGGTTTGTAGATCCACACTATCTTGAAGGTATTTATGGGCTAAAGTAAGCTTCTCATAGATGGAATCTTCAATTCGATGATGCGATCAAACAGTTTGGTTTCATCAAGAATGAAGATGAACTCTGTGTCTACAAGAGGGTTAATGGGAACACAGTTGTCTTCCTTGTATTGTATGTGGATGACATACTGCTCATTGGGAATGACATCCCTTCGCTACAGTCTGTGAAGACTTGGTGAGGCGTGCTTCTCAATGAAGGACTTAGGTGAAGCGGCTGTATTCTAGGCATCAAGATCTATAGAGATAGATCTAAGAGATTGCTTGGCCTAAGTCGAGTACATACATTGACAGTATTACTTGGTTTGCCATGCGAGAATTCCAAGAAAGGACTTGGATGTCACATGGTGTGAGTCTTTGAAGACTCAAAGTCCCTCTTCTAGAGAGAGAGACCGCATGGATAAGATCTCTTACGCATCGCTATAGGATCTATCATATGCGTCATCTTGTGTGTACTGCCGATGTCTCGTATGCTTTGAGCATGGCAGTAGATACCGATCGAGATCGGTGGCGTCTTTGGATAGCGATCGAGAATATTCTTAAGTACTTGAGAAGGACTAAAGAATATTTCTTGATATTTGGAAGGCGATGAGGAGCTAGGCTAAAGGGTTCTGGGATGCGACTTCCAAACTGACCAGGATGATTATAGATCGCAGTCAGGGTTCGTGTTTTGCTTGAATAGGTAGCACTGTGAGCTGGAAGAGTTCCAAGCAGGACACAGTTATTGATTCTACAACATAGGCCGAATATATCGGTGCTTCCATCTCATTCGTGAGATTGTCGATCGAGGAGATGTGAAGATTTGCAGAGTACCCACAGAGGCTAACATCGCAGATCCCTTGACCAAGGCTTTGGCACAGAAAAAGCATAATGGTCACACTAGGTCATTGGGTATTAGATACTACAGTGATTGGCACTAGTGCTAGTGGGAGATTGTTAGTGAAAGCCCTAGAGCCAATCATATGATGATTATTGTATGGACTTTATTGTATCATATTCCTATTTATAAAGGCATGGTTATTATATTTACTTGTATTGGTGCCAAATAACTAAATATAATAATATCCTTGAGTAGTAGGTTCTTATCTATATCAATCGATTAGTTGAATCGATAATGAGATGATATAGAGAACACTACTCTTAATCATTCCTAGTCGAGTATTAACATTCAGGGACAATGTTAATGCATAGAGACTAGCATGTAGGTCAACAAGATGACTTGATCTCACAAGTCATGGATATGAGATATCAAGTTGACACATGGGTATGCATTGGAGAATGTATACTGAATGACCCGCCATGAGAAAGTATCATGGATCATTATATGAGTGTCATATACTTTCTCATGTGGCTATTAGTATGACTATTAGTCCTTAGACCTGAAGTCACCATGGTTCCCTACATAAGGAGTTGCATACTTTGGCTTCGTCAAACGTCACCCGTAAATGGGTGGACTATAATGGCGATTACTGGGTATGTAACAAATTATGCGGAGGGATGTGAGTGATGTAGATGAGATATATCCCTCCTTTATGATGGGAGTTACATCTATATTCTTGATAGAGTGAGACCACGAAGTGCATGGCCATGCCCAAATGAGTCAATATGAGATATTGAGCTCATTTGATTAGAGTGAGTCTACTTGGGGTTCAAGATTTAGATTGTGCAGGATGACCACGGTCTATGCCTCGATTGGTCAATCTAGATGTCAAGGATAGAGGACATTGTCACATATTGTAGAGTCACAATTAGTAGTCAGCAAAGGTGATGTTGAGCTCAACATTCTTGTAACTCTGGGTAGCAATGATGTGTTGCTAGATACCGCTCATTGCTTATATTCCTAAATCGGTTTAGGGACATTGCCAATGTTACAAGAACCTATAGGGTCACACACATAAGGGCAATTAGATGGAGATTAGGTTCATTTGATGAACCATGAGGATTAGGTTCATGGGATGAACCAAATTGGATTAAGAGTAATCCAAATTAGACTAATTGAGTTAGACTCAAGTTGATTCAAGTGTTGAATGAGTCTAATTTAGATTTGATTCATCAAATCAATTTAAATTAATGAATAGAGATTCATTAAATTAAAATTGACTTGAATCAAATGGTTGGATTTGATCAACCATAGGAGATAATAGGTCAAGTTTGACTTGACTTGAGAGGGAAGATGAATGGTCAATTTTGACTTGACCAATTGCCATGTCATGGTGACTTGGCATGGGGCCGGCCAATGATGATGCTCCACATCATCATGGACACATCATGGGGTGCCACCTCATGAGGGAGACCAAGAGCCATTGGCTCTTGGAGTTACATGCATGCATGTAACCCCCTTATAGTGGGTTATGGATGATGTGAAGTTAAGTTGTGTAACTTCATCTTCTTCCTTCTCTCTCCTTCCTCAAGCTCTCTCTTCCTCATCTAGCCATGAACGTCCAAGGGGTGCTAGCACACTCTAGGATGCTTTTCTCCACCTATTGCTTGTGTGGATACCGATAGAGGAGTGTACACTTGACACTCTCGAGTTCCGGCAAACCTTTTGGACGAGCGGGATAAGCGAAGGGCGTCGCTACGAGGGTAACACTCTCACCTTCTAGATCTAAGGTAGATCTAGGGTTTTTATATAAACACATACATGTTTTGTTTTAATACATCTTCGCACGGATCCGTGGCCGGGGCTTCCGAGGTTTCCGCAACGCAAAAAACGGTTTTTGCGGCTCGGAAAAACCCAACAGTATCCAAGCAGCTGATTCTCACTGGCTGGAGACATAGTGATGTCCGGAGTTAATCGTGGATGCTAGTTATGGTAACTAGTTCATTGGAGTGACCAGCCGTAAGACTTCATATGGTTCTCTGCATATATAGATATGTCAATGAAGTTCTTCTTGTGGCTTAAGTGCGATGTTCCTTTGACTTGCGGTATTCAAGTCATCTTGATCATGGAGACTTATGCTTTGACATCTTAAGCAAACATCTCTAAGGAGATGTGGACCCGGGATGATTGGGTATAAGTCGAAGTGATCGAAGGTGTTTGAATAGCCTATAAAGGATTCACCACTCCTTGCGAGGAGATGTATACCCATGGCCTCTCGTCGGATTGTTACTAAAGTCTTTGGCCAAAGCATTACATGTTTAGAGTAAGGTACTCTTCGATACATGTGGAGTAACTAGAATCCGTAGGACAAGGAAATGATACTTGGGCTAGGTATGACGTAGTCAGCCTAGTGGGGACTGACACAATAGACCATGTCCTGAACCAAGTGGGTATAAGATGAGTGAAGGGAATGGGGCACGATTCATTCGAGCTACTGAAGGGTTTCAGAAATAGTTCTGGATCAACCGTTGATCTTTTCGGTTAATTGGGGATCATGATGTACTACTAGGTGCCACTCATGATCGTTCTATAATTAATGGTTAATTATAGACGGCCAACATAAACCGAGAACCTATTTGGTCACACACACAACGAGTGTAATCCAAAGGATTTAAAACGAGCTTGAGAATTGGATTCTCAGACCGAGAGAAACTAGGTTTGGTTGGACCAAACATAAAGCGAGCATGAAATCGTTTCAGTCGCAATGGAAGCGTGGATGGGCTGCGTCTTATGAAGACGTAATGGATGGACCAAAATGGTTTGGTTCTAATCCAATGGATAAGAATAAACCAAAGGGTTTGGTTTATTTTAAACGAATGAACCAAAAGTTGGTTCGGTTCGTTTTAACTTAAAATAAACCATCATGGTTTGGTTTATTTTAACTTTTCTTAATGGAGCGGGTTAACGGGCTTTATGGATATGATCCATTAACCATTAAGAGAATTAGTTCTCTATAAAAGTGGGCTTAAGGGATTGTTAAACCCTAATCATCCAAAAACCCTAAACCTTGGCCGCCCAACATAGTTGCCGCCCACCTCCTTGGTGATTTCGGCGCCCAGCTTTGTGCTGCCGTCCAAGTCTTTGCCGGCGACCAAGCTTCAGCCGGTGAACCTCTGGCGACCCTCCGGTGATCTCCTCTAGGTTCGGTGATAAGGTGAGCTTCCATCTCTCCTTGGCCGGCCTCTATTCCTCCACCAAAAGCTGTCCAGTTTTTCTGGACAGCTTGTTTCTTTGTTATCGGAGCGTCGTTTGGACGACGGTTAGTGCTCCGATAGCGCCTAACTTACCGGGGATTTGATCTCCGGTAATCCTCTGAGGTGGAGGACGAAGGATTCGTCAAACGGTTGATGAATACCTCTCCGGAGAAGCGAGTTTTGAGAACTCGTTTTGGATCCGAATTTGGATTCGGATCGTGATCATCTCTCGATCACGTCGTCTTCAACACGAGGCTAGTAACCCGTACGAAGACGAAGCTCGTGACTTAGCGAAGTCATCCCGAGGAGCTCGGCGTGGATACGGATAGAGACGATTCTTACGAGGATCGTTCCGGTTGATGCCGTTCCCGCTACACGTCATACGGAAGGTATAACGTAGTTTAATTTCCTTTTATTGCAAATTTTAATTTACGGTTATGTCTACACTTGTTGTAATAGCATGCGTGTGTTGTGTGTGTTGTAATAAATAGGAGTATTTATTATTTTTATTGCTTCCGCTGTGCTCATGTTTACGAAACATGATCGAACACACACACGCCGCGGTGCCGGAAACCCAACATGAGGAAGGATCATCCCAAGTCCTTGCCTTGAGAGCTTTAGCCTTTCCCTTTTCCTTTGTCTTCTTCTCCTCTTCCTTCTTTTTCTTGCTCCCCTTTTTCTTCTTCTTTTCTTCTTTCTTTTTCCTCTCTTCCTTGCTCTTGTTTAAGAGAGGACAATTGTCCCTTATGTGCCCTTCTCCTTGGCAATTGTAGCATATGACCTTCCCCCTTGGTCTTCTATTCCTATCATTAGATTTATCAAATCTAAAGTTCTTAAATGCACGCCTTACCTTCCTTACCATGTAGGCTTCTTCCGTGCTATCCATGGAGGAGGTAGAGGCTTCATCATCGGAGGAGGAGGGGACTTCGATCTTCCCTTTGTTTGCCATCAAGGCTACTCCTCTTGAGGGTTGAATTCTAGGCTCCTCTTGTATTCCTTCAAGCCTAGTTTCGTAAAGCTCCATTGTTGAGAAAAATTCCTCCAAGGTACTTACTTCCAAGTTCTTGGAGATGTAGAACGAATCCACCATGGAGCTCCACTTTGAGGACCGGGGAAAGGCATCTATAGCCTTCATGAGCATGTCCCGGTTTGATAGCTTCTCACCTATACTTGTTAGCCCAATTAAAATTTCTTTAAACCTAGAGTGTAGTGAGGTTACCTTTTCTCCCTTTTCTAGTTTTATATTGGATAGTTGGGAGCGGAGGAGGTCTCTCCTTGCTAGCTTGGCCTCGGATGTGCCTTCATGGAGTTCTATAAGCTTCTCCCACATCTCTTTGCCGCTAGCACATTCTCTGATCCGGTTGATCTCTTGTTGGGGGAGCACATTGAAAAGATGATGTTTTGCCTTTGAGTTCGCAAGGTGCTCCTCTCTTTGCTTCTTAGTCCATCGTGATTTTTCGATTTGTTCACCCTTTTCATCCCTAGGCAACTCGAACCCATTTTCCATTATTAGCATAATATCAAAATCGGTCTCGAAGAATACCTCCATTCTCTTTTTCCACCAAGAGAATTCGTCGTCGAACTTCGGTGGGTGGATGTTTGAGCCGGCCATTTTGAATGTTGCTTGTTGTGGCGGTTAGTCCTCGACAAGCTTTCCTTGGCTCTGATACCACTTGTAGGGGATCGGTACGGCCGGCTAGAGGGGGGTGAATAGCCCTTTTTGTTTGGATGCCGGTATTTGCTCGTCTACAAAACTAATTAGCGCAAGCGGAAGACTAATAAAGACAAGCAAATAGAAATACGAGAAAACAAACGCTAACAAAGAATGTAACGTGGTTCACGGCTACGCCGCTAATCCACGGTCCCCGATTCATCCTCGGTGAATCACTCCGCTAAACCAATCCACTAAATGGTCTCTCCTTTGCACCAAGCTAGGTGGAGGTAACCTTTACAATCAAGATCACTCTTCTTACAAATAGAATGGAGTAAAAGCGAGTAAGAAGAGTTTAGAGCTTGTGGGGCACTAGGAAGATCACTTGGAGCATAAGCATTAGCCTCTCAAAGGCTTACACCCTCTCTTTTTATAGAGAGGGCTGATTTCTTCCCGTTGGCCGCCATCAGTCGACTGCCGCCCTTGGCAGTCGACTGCCGTCACTACAATGGCCTCCGAACACGTCGGATCCCGACCGTTGTAGTCCAACGGAACTCTTGGCAGTCGACTGATGGACCTCATCAGTCGACTGCTGCCTCCGTAGTCGACTGCCCAGTCGGCTACGAACGGTTCTATGGCCAAAACCCTATTGACCCGATCATGCGCCTTGGCCGATCGATGGTCTTGGCAATGATCGTCCATATGCGATCGGCTGGCCATTCCAATCCCGGTCGTATACCAGTCGAACTCACTCGACTCAGAGCAGTCGACTGCCATGACATGGCAGTCGACTGGTGTCGGGAAAACCCATCCGACACTTGGCCAAATGGCCAAGTTTCACCTAAGAGCTACCCTTCCCCGGGTTACAATCGCTCACTCTCATCTCTCGGAGTCCCTCGCCTTCGAAGTTATCTTCGTTCTCGGCCACGTCCCTCGGCAGCATCAGGCGCACGGCTCTGCAATGCTCCTTCGCGTCTCTTGCCTCGAAGTCTACTTCCTCCGGCTTCACTCCAAGCTTCTCGTCCGGCGGTCCCTCGGATGCTCCAAGCGCACGGCTTCCGCAAAGCTATCCTTCACCGACTCAAGGCACGAGTCATGAGATGTGAAACTCGCCACTGCTCCATGTGCGAATTACTAAGTCCTGCACGACTTCAACGCACATATCACATCAACATATCAAACTAACTTAAACCCTTTGCCACACCATCAAAACCATATTACGGCAAGAGATTGCCCTAACAATCTCCCCCTTTTTGATGTATGGCAATCCGTTTAAGTTAGGTAAAAACATTTGATATAAATTCTAAGGTAAGAAAGCATGTAAAGATAAACATGATATAGCAACATGCAACTCCCCCTTAATCCATGAAACTCTCTATGCAAATTTTCTCCCCCTATCATATATTTCTCCCCCTAAAGTAATTAACTTAAACATACTTATTTCTCCCCCTTTGACACCATCAAAAAGATTAACACTAAGTTATAAGCTCATGGCATCAAGTATAAAGAGGGAAAATACCAAAAAACATGATTAAAATCTGAAATCAGAGAATTGCAGGCTGATTTTCAGGTGAGCAGTCGACTGCTATCAGTATGGCAGTCGACTGGCACAATTGATTCCGAAATTCTGATTTTCTGGGCGAATTTTAGAAATGCATTAAAAATTCCAGAAAATTCGAAAAATCATGAAATTTTAGGAGCATATTTCTCTTAAGTATATCTATCAAGGAAAAATAGTTTTTCATGAAAAATCATTATATTTTCTGAGATTTGCCAAAAATCCAAACACTTGAAAAACCACTAGTTTTTGAGCATGTTAGTATCCATTTTAGCACCTAGTCTTGCTTCGAGTTGTTCCAAAACATGAATACATAGATTTTAGATTAAGAAATTGTTTTGAAAACATATGAAATATCCAACCATGATCTTTGGGCAATATGTCTATGAATTAAACATAAGCCTTCCCCATGATTGGTCTATTATTGCTATTTTGATACTTTAAATGACCATCTAAATGCCATAGGCATTAGTGGACATTTGTATCATCCTAACATCTCACGCATGCTAAGTTTGCAATCAAGTTAGCCTATAGTGAGTGTGAGATGCATCCTAGGGGGTCTTTGTATATACTTAACCAATATATTCATGCAATTCTATCATGGTTAAGTATCATCCTAACAATTAACATGATCATAATGACATATATGAATGAATTCTACATTATGATCATGAAACTCATGTTTTCATCAAATTATAATCATGCATTAGGTATTATATGATGATAACAAACAAAGTATCACCTAAAACATGATTCAACCCTATTTCACATGATAACATGCCAAATATCAAAATCATAAATCATGATTTAAAACATACATAGCAATTACATTAATCATCATGATTTAAGCATTATTACCTATTTATGGGCACGTTATCATCACCCAACACTATCTAAAAAATGTTGTCCCGTCATCCTAAGTCAACCAAAATATGATATAGGTTAGGACCATGTGGTTGACTACCCTAGGGTTATTCTAACCCTTAAGGATGGATTTTGGAACCCAAAATAAATTCTTTCCTATTGGGTTCACTAAATACTCCTTGGGGATCCATTTCCTAGCAATTACTTTCTTTTTATCTTGTCCCCTAGCTATTAGGCATTTATAGGCCTTTTCATTTTTCTTTTCTTTGTATCCTAGGCCTTTCTTGTTGAAACTAGCTCTTTGACTCCCTAAGATCATTTTTAAGGTGTTGGAGCCAATTGTGAATTTCTCTAGGGCTTTGGTTAAATAATCTACCTTTTCCCTTAATGGCCTATTTTCCTCTATGCATGCATCATTAACATCCAAAGGCATATATGTTAGTAATATATGAGAGATGTCCTAAGGCAATCGCCTTATGTATGAACCATTTATATGATAAATGAAGATTCACTATTTGAGTATACATGTTTTATATATTTGATTGGATCTTAAACTCATTTACTGAATGTCCACGATATGATTCACAGCATGAGAGAATTTGTGATTGGATCACAACTAGTGAGTATCTCTACATGTGTAATTGTGATGTATCGGAATTATCTCTAGTCGATGAATTGATGGATTTGGACACCATCAATTCTGTCGAGACTAGCACGAGGTATACTCCTTGGTGTATCCAAGCGGTGATTCTCACCGTGGAGACATAGTGATGTCGGAGTTAATCGTGGATGCTAGTTATGGTAACTAGTTCATTGGAGTGACCAGTAGTAAGACTTCATATGGTTCTCTGCATATATAGATATGTCAATGAAGTTCTTACTGTGGCTTAAGTGCGATGTTCCTTTGACTTGCGGTATTCAAGTCATCTTGATCATGGAGACTTATGCTTTGACATCTTAAGCAAACATCTCTAAGGAGATGTGGACCCGGGATGATTGGGTATAAGTCAAAGTGATCGAAGGTGTTTGAATAGCCTATAAAGGATTCACCACTCCTTGCGAGGAGATGTATACCCATGGCCTCTCGTCGGATTGTTACTAAAGTCTTTGGCCAAAGCATTACATGTTTAGAGTAAAGTACTCTTCGATACATGTGGAGTAACTAGAATCCGTAGGACGAGGAAATGATACTTGGGCTAGGTGTGACGTAGTCAGCCTAGTGGGGACTGACACAATAGACCATGTCCTGAACCAAGTGGGTATAAGATGAGTGAAGGGAATGGGGCGCGATTCATTCGGTCTTGAAGGGTTTCAGAAATAGTTCTGGATCAACCGTTGATCTTTTCGGTTAATTGGGGATCATGATGTACTACTAGGTGCCACTCATGATCTTCTATAATTAATGGTTAATTATAGACGGCCAACATAAACCGAGAACCTATTTGGTCACACGCACAACGAGTGTAATCCAAAGGATTTAAAACGAGCTTGAGAATGGGATTCTCAGACCGAGAGAAACTATGTTTGGTTAGACCAAACATAAAGCGAGCATGAAATTGTTTCAGTCGCAATGGAAGCGTGGATGGGCCGTGTCTTATGAAGACATAATGGATGAACCAAAATGGTTTGGTTCTAATCCAATGGATGAGAATAAACCAAAGGGTTTGGTTTATATTAAACGAATGAACCAAAGGTTGGTTCGGTTCGTTTTAACTTAAAATAAACCATCATGGTTTGGTTTATTTTAACTTATCCTAATGGAGCGGGTTAACGGGCTTTATGGATATGATCCATTAACCATTAAGAGAATTAGTTCTCTATAAAAGAGGGCTTAAGGGATTGTTAAACCCTAATCATCCAAAAACCCTAGCTTGAAGTTGCCGCCCACCCCTTGGAGGAATTTTCGGTGCCCAACTACAAGTTGCCGCCGCCCAGCTTTGTGCCGCCGTCCAAGACCCTTGCCGGCATCCAAGCTCCAGCCGGTGAACCTCCGGCGACCCTCCGGTGATCTCCTATAGGTTCGGCATCAAGGTGAGCTTTTTCTCTCCTTGTTTTGGCCGGCGCCTACTCCTCCACCAAGCTGTCCAGTTTTCTGGACAGCTTCTTCTCCTCTCGTCGGAGCGTCGTTTGGACGACGGTTAGTGATCCGACAGCGGCTAACATACCGGGGATTTGATCTCCGGTAATCCTCTGAGGTGGAGGACGAAGGATTCGTCAATCGGTTGACGAATACCTCTCCGGAGAAGCGAGTCTTGAGGACTTGTTTTTAGGTCCGAATTTGGATTCGGATCGTGATCATCTCTCGATCACGTCGTCTTCAACACGAGGCTAGTAACCCGTACGAAGACGAAGCTCGTGGCTTGGCGAAGTCATCCCGAGGAGCTCGGCGTGGATACGGATAGAGACGATTCTTACGAGGATCGTTCCGGTTGATGTCGTTCCCGCTACACGTCATACGAAAGGTATAACGTAGTTTAATTTCCTTTTATTGCAAATTTTAATTTACGGTTATATCTACACTTGTTGTAATATGCATGCGTGTGTTGTGTGTGTTGTAATAAATATAGATTTATTATTTTTAATTGCTTCCGCTGTGCTCATGTTTACGAAACATGATCGAACACACACACGCCGCGGTGCCGGAAACCCAACAGTGGTATCAGAGCCCAGGTTGTGTTTCGACATAATCGTAAAAATGGTTTTGCGATAGTCATAATGTATTTATGGAAATTTTCTAATTTTGGAAATTTAGAAGTATTTATGGAAATTTTTCAATTTTGGAAAGTCTAGAAGTATTTATGGAAATATTCCACTTTTGGAAAGTTGGAAGTATTTATGGAAATTGATATTTTCCATAAATAAAATATTTGATTAGATTCTGGAAATTTGTTTCCTAATTCAATCATGATTTGATTTGGGAAATCAAATCTTAAAATATTTTATTTTCATAAGTAGTTTTAATGATTTAGGAAATTGGTTTCCTAAATAGATTTTCCTTAATCAAATAATTCCATGAATAAAATATGTGATTAGATTTGGAAATTTGTTTCCTAATTTAATTATGATTTGATTTGGAGAATCAAATCTTAAACATATTTTATTTCCATAAATAGTTATGACATATAAGGAAATTATATACATGACATAATTGTATGCCATGTAATTGCATTAGATGCATAACATTATGCCATGCGTGTCGTGACATGTAGATGTAAGCCATGTATGCCATGCCATGTAGATAATAGTTATTTGCATGGAAAGAGGATGAGACATAAAACCCTAACTCAATATTAAAGCCTACACCTTCCATTAATATGGTTAGAACCAGAGTTTTGTTTCTTGTTTGGGTTGTTGGACTCACTCCAAGCCCGGCTCGAACCTGAACATGTTCAAATCATTGGAATAGTTTAACTCTAATATGGTAAGAGTCAGAGGTCAATCGTTAGTTTGGGTTGTTGGACTCACTCCAAGCCTGGCTAATTGGTTGAATGCGCTCTAACCATATTAAAACTATTTCGCGATTAATGGGTCAGCTTTAACTTGGAGCATCGATTTGTTGGACTCACTCCAAGGTCGATGTGAAGAGAGGTGAAGTTGGGTGCTATGCATATGATGCATACTTGTTAATGTGTTAACAACCCAATGTATGTGTAAACATTCAATTAGTTGATAGCACATTGTGATAGTTACATATACATGATATGTAATCGGTATACTTGATACCCACCATCATAGCTAAGAATGGCTTGTTGGACTCACTCCAAGGTTGTTCTTATCTATGATGGATATCAGCCCATTCGGAGATGGACCTACGATCTCCCGAAGTGATTTTAAGGGTTTTTAAATTCGAAAAATGAATGGGATTTTATAAATGTATATTGATGCATTTTTAAAAATCATCTTTCTCATATATGCTCGTTTTGTATTTCTAAGTTAATATATTGATCATGATGTGTTTGAATTTGTGTTCCATTTTGGATTCAAATAAATTGACTGGGCCGAACTTCTTGGACTAGCTTAGAAACTTGAGAATTGTTCTCAAGGTGGAAAAGCTTGCGAATGTCCTCGAAGCTTCTCTTTCGCCGATGCAACTCTGGACCAATTGTTGGCCTATCAGAAACATGTGAATGATTCTGAAATGGTGAGTTGCATTATGCTAGCCACGATGGAACCCAAGCTACGAAAGCAGCATGAGCATATGGATGCTCATATCATAGTCCTTCATCTTTGTGAGTTGGTTGATGAGCAAGTGAGATTCGAAAGGTTCGAAGTCTCAAAGCTCCTCTTCACCTCTGAGATGCTAGGAGGTTCATCTGTGGTACTGCTCAATATGCTGAAGACTGTGGAGTCTTCTGAGAAGCATGAGCAGGGGACGGTGCTGTTAGTTGATTCCTCGAAGAAAGGTTCTAAGAGGAAGTCAAAGGAACAGCAGAAGGGAAAGAAGAGAAGGGCTAAGAAGGTAGAACTAGCACAAAAGGAAACTTGCCATCATTATGGCAAGGAGAGACATTTGCGAAGAAAGTGCAAGATTTATCTTGAGTCCATGAAGAAGGATAAGGCATCGGATGCCCCATCTTCTTCAGAAATCTTCTTTATTGATTGTCATTCTATTTCCTCAGACACTTGGGTATTTGATATTGGGTGTGGCTCAAATATATGTAATGACATACATGGGCTAAGGAATAGAAGAAGACTCATCAAGGGAGAGTCAAATTTGCGTGTTGGGAATGGAGCAAAGGTTGCTGCACTCGCCATCGGAATGTATTTGTTGAAACTCCCTGCAGGACTTGTCTTAGAACTGGACAATTGCTTTTATATTCCTTCGTTGATAAAGAACATCATTTCTATTTCTTGTTTAAATAGAAATGGTTTCCATTTGACGTTTAGTAACAATTGTTGTTACATAACTTTGAATGGGGTTCTTTATGGGACTGGAAATTTAAGCAATGGTATTTATACGTTGGACGTATCCAGTGACATTTTCAATATCGAAGCGAGCAACACGCGTGCTCGAAAGGATAATCACATAGACTCCTATATGTGGCATTGTCGTCTTGGCCATATAAGCAAGAAACGCATGTCCGAATTACACCGATGTGGAATTCTGGAATCGTTTAAATTGGATTCATACGATACATGCGAATCATGCTTAAAAGGCAAGATGACTAAGTTACCTTTTACTGGAAAAGGTGAACGAGTGGGAGAGTTACTAGGTCTAGTACATACTGATGTATGTGGACCTATGTCAACTCAAGCTTTAGGAGGCTATAGCTACTTCATTACCTTCACCGATGATCACTCACGGTTTGGTTATGTGTTCTTGATGAAACACAAGTCTGAAGCCTTTGAAAGGTTCAAAGAATTCAGAAATGAAGTAGAGAAACAACATGACAAAAGTATTAAAATACTTCGATCGGATCGAGGTGGTGAATACTTAAGTCAAGAGTTGCTTGATTATCTAAGAGACAATGGCATATTGTCTCAATGGACTCCGCCCTATACACCACAGCATAATGGTGTATCTGAGAGGCGTAACCGGACCTTGTTGGACATGGTCAGGTCAATGATGAATCATGCGACTCTTCCCAAGTCCTTTTGGGGTTATGCACTTCAGACAGCTGTTTACTTGTTAAACAGAATGCCTACCAAGGTAGTCTCAACTACTCCATATGAGATATGGAATGGTAAGAAACCTCATATATCTTACTTGAAGATATGGGGTTGTCCTGCTTATGTGAAGCGGACTGTATCAGACAAACTGGATGCTAAGTCTAATAAATGTCTATTTATTGGATACCCTAAGGAAACAAGGGGTTACCAATTCTATCATCCTGTGGAACAAAAGGTGTTTGTTTCAAGGCATGCTGTGTTTCTAGAGAAAGAGTTTCTCTTGCAAGAAAATAGTGGGAGTATCGTAGAGCTTGAGGAGGCTCGAGAGACTCAAATAGACATTGATGAGATACCTGGTGAAGCACAACAGCCGACAACTCATAGTGATGAGCAATCGGCTGGACCTATTGTAACACCACATCTTCGTAGATCTGGTAGAACACGCAATATTCCTGAGAGATATGGATTTCTCGTAAGTGAATTGAACGACGTGTTACTCATTGATGATGAGGAGCCTACCAGTTATGAAGAAGTGCTGACAAGTTCAGAAAGGGATAAGTGGCTTGGTGCCATGAAGTCGGAAATGGATTCCATGTACGAAAAACCAAGTTTGGAACTTGGTTGACCCACCTGAAGGCATAAAGCCTATAGGGTGCAAGTGGGTTTTCAAGAAGAAAACCGACATGGATGGTAATGTGATTACCTATAAGGCTAGATTGGTGGCGAAAGGATATCGTCAAAAACAAGGTGTTGATTATGACGAAACCTATTCGCCTGTAGCTATGCTTAAATCCATTCGGATGCTCCTGGCCATAGCGGCTCATTATTATTATGAGATATGGTAGATGGATGTGAAAACAGCTTTCCTTAATGGAAACCTGCTCGAGGACGTGTATATGATACAGCCTGAGGGTTTCACATCGGTTGATAAAACCAAGGTATGCAAATTGCGACGGTCCATTTATGGATTGAAGCAAGCATCCAGGAGCTGGAATATCCGTTTTGATGAGACAATCAAAAATTTTGATTTCTCACAAAATCCTGACGAACCTTGTGTGTACAAGGTGGTTAGTGGGAGTGCAGTCGTATTCCTAGTATTGTATGTCGATGACATACTACTTATAGGAAACGATGTTTCAATCTTACAGTCAGTTAAGGTTTGGTTATCCAAGACATTCTCCATGAAAGACCTGGGAGAAGCAACCTACATCCTTGGGATTAAGATATATAGAGATAGATCGAAACGGTTGCTTGGTCTTTCGCAGTCTACATATATAGACCGAGTGCTAAAGAGGTTTAGCATGTCGGAATCCAAGAAAGGTTATCTACCCATCAGGCATGGGGAACACCTTTCGAAGTCTATGTGTCCGCGCACAGAAGACGAGAGGATTTGCATGAGTAAGATTCCCTATGCATCCGCAATAGGATCTATCATGTATGCTATGTTATGTACGAGGCCCGATGTATCGTATGCTCACGAGTCACGAGCGGATACGATCGATCCAGGAATGGATTATTGGGTGGCTGTTAAGATGATCCTTAAGTACTTGAGAAGAACTAAGGATGTGTTCCTAATATATGGAGAAGGGTACATGGTGATACGTGGGTATACGGATGCCAGCTCCAGACAGACAAGGATGATTCCATGTCTTTGTCTGGGTATGTATTCACCTGGAATGGAGGCGCAATAAGTTGGAAAGGTTCCAAGCTTGACACTATAGCGGATTCTGCCACTAAGGCAGAATCGTTGCGGCTTTAGGCGACAAAGGCGGTTTGGATCAAGTAGTTCATCTATGAACTTGATGTGGTCTCATCAATGATCCAAACATGTGCTTTGCCGCTATCATCTTATCAGAGAGATCATCAGTAGGAACGAAATACAAATCGAGAAAATTCCCACTGAAAGGAACTTAGCGGATCCCTTGACTAAGGCATTACCTCAAAATAAGTTTGAGGGTCATGTTCGAGCTTATGGTATTGGATACCGTAGCGATTGGCATTAGGCCAAGTGGGAGTCTGTTAGTAATATATGAGAGATGTCCTAAGGCAATCGCCTTATGTATGAACCATTTATATGATAAATGAAGATTCACTATTTGAGCATACATGTTTTATGTATTTGATTGGATCTTAAACTCATTTACTAAATGTCCACGATACGATTCACAGCATGAGAGAATTTGTGATTGGATCCCAACTAGTGAGTATCTCTACATGTGTAATTGTGATGTATCGGAATTATCCCTAGTCGATGAATTGATGGATTTGGACACCATCAATTCTATCGAGACTAGCACGAGGTATACTCCTTGGTGTATCCAAGCAGCTGATTCTCACTGGCTGGAGACATTGTGATGTCCGGAGTTAATCGTGGATGCTAGTTATGGTAACTAGTTCATTGGAGTGACCAGTCGTAAGACTTCATATGGTTCTCTGCATATATAGATATGTCAATGAAGTTCTTACTGTGGCTTAAGTGCGATGTTCCTTTGACTTGCGGTATTCAAGTCATCTTGATCATGGAGACTTATGCTTTGACATCTTAAGCAAGCATCTCTAAGGAGATGTGGACCCGGGATGATTGGGTATAAGTCGAAGTGATCGAAGGTGTTTGAATAGCCTATAAAGGATTCACCACTCCTTGCGAGGAGATGTATACCCATGGCCTCTCGTCGGATTGTTACTAAAGTCTTTGGCCAAAGCATTACATGTTTAGAGTAAAGTACTCTTCGATACATGTGGAGTAACTAGAATCCATAGGACGAGGAAATGATACTTGGGCTAGGTGTGACGTAGTCAGCCTAGTGGGGACTGACACAATAGACCATGTCCTGAACCAAGTGGGTATAAGATGAGTGAAGGGAATGGGGCACGATTCATTCGAGCTGTTGAAGGGTTTCAGAAATAGTTCTGGATCAACCGTTGATCTTTTCGGTTAATTGGGGATCATGATGTACTACTAGGTGCCACTCATGATCGTTCTATAATTAATGGTTAATTATAGACGGCCAACATAAACCGAGAATCTATTTGGTCACACGCACAACGAGTGTAATCCAAAGGATTTAAAACGAGCTTGAGAATGGGATTCTCAGACCGAGAGAAACTATGTTTGGTTAGACCAAACATAAAGCGAGCATGAAATTGTTTCAGTCGCAATGGAAGCGTGGATGGGCCGTGTCTTATGAAGACATAATGGATGAACCAAAATGGTTTGGTTCTAATCCAATGGATGAGAATAAACCAAAGGGTTTGGTTTATATTAAAGGAATGAACCAAAGGTTGGTTCGGTTCGTTTTAACTTAAAATAAACCATCATGGTTTGGTTTATTTTAACTTATCCTAATGGAGCGGGTTAACGGGCTTTATGGATATGATCCATTAACCATTAAGAGAATTAGTTCTCTATAAAAGAGGGCTTAAGGGATTGTTAAACCCTAATCATCCAAAAACCCTAGCTTGAAGTTGCCGCCCACCCCTTGGAGGAATTTTCGGCGCCCAACTACAAGCTGCCGCCGCCCAGCTTTGTGCCGCCGTCCAAGACCCTTGCCGGCGTCCAAGCTCCAGCCGGTGATCCTCCGGCGACCGTCCGGTGATCTCCTATAGGTTCGGCATCAAGGTGAGCTTTTTCTCTCCTTGTTTTGGCCGGCGCCTACTCCTCCACCAAGCTGTCCAGTTTTCTGGACAGCTTCTTCTCCTCTCGTCGGAGCGTCGTTTGGACGACGGTTAGTGATCCGACAGCGGCTAACATACCGGGGATTTGATCTCCGGTAATCCTCTGAGGTGGAGGACGAAGGATTCGTCAATCGGTTGACGAATACCTCTCTGGAGAAGCGAGTCTTGAGGACTTGTTTTTAGGTCCGAATTTGGATTCGGATCGTGATCATCTCTCGATCACGTCGTCTTCAACACGAGGCTAGTAACCTGTACGAAGACGAAGCTCGTGGCTTGGCGAAGTCATCCCAAGGAGCTCGGCGTGGATACGGATAGAGACGATTCTTACGAGGATCGTTCCGGTTAATGCCGTTCCCGCTACACGTCATACGAAAGGTATAACGTAGTTTAATTTCCTTTTATTGCAAATTATAATTTACGGTTATGTCTACACTTGTTGTAATATGCATGCGTGTGTGTTGTAATAAATATAGATTTATTATTTTTTAATTGCTTCCGCTGTGCTCATGTTTACGAAACATGATCGAACACACACACGCCGCGGTGCCGGAAACCCAACAATATAATTATGTGAGCATGCATTATCATGGCAAGAAGAGGTATCATTATTATTTAAACATGCATTTTCTAGCTTATATTCCAAAGCCTTAATTTGATTAAGCATGCTTTTATTTTTCTTTTTCATTCCAAATAAGTCCTTACTTAAACTAGAAATTATGGAAACTATTTTCTTAGGAGAAGCTTTCGTTACCATAGTTTCCATATCTTCTTCTTCTTCTTCGGATGAGGAGGATGTAGAAGCTCCCCCTTCACTTGAGCTCTCTCCTCTTGAGCTTGAGCCTTCATTTTCGGAGGAAGAGCAATCCAAGTCATCAAAGGCCATCAAGGCCAAATTGGTGACAAAGGCATTCTCCTCTTCCGATGATGAGGAGGAGGATGAGGAAGGATCATCCCAAGTCCTTGCCTTGAGAGCTTTAGCCTTTCCCTTTTCCTTTGTCTTCTTCTCCTCTTCCTTCTTTTTCTTGCTCCCCTTTTTCTTCTTCTTTTCTTCTATCTTTTTCCTCTCTTCCTTGCTCTTGTTTAAGAGAGGACAATTGTCCCTTATGTGCCCTTCTCCTTGGCAATTGTAGCATATGACCTTCCCCCTTGGTCTTCTATTCCTATCATTAGATTTATCAAATCTAAAGTTCTTAAATGCACGCCTTACCTTCCTTACCATGTAGGCTTCTTCCGTGCTATCCATGGAGGAGGTAGAGGCTTCATCATCGGAGGAGGAGGGGACTTCGATCATCCCTTTGTTTGCCATCAAGGCTACTCCTCTTGAGGGTTGAATTCTAAGCTCCTCTTGTATTCCTTCGAGCCTAGTTTCGTAAAGCTCCATTGTTGAGAAAAATTCCTCCAAGGTACTTACTTCCAAGTTCTTGGAGATGTAGAACGAATCCACCATGGAGCTCCACTTTGAGGACCGGGGAAAGGCATCTATAGCCTTCATGAGCATGTCCCGGTTTGATAGCTTCTCACCTACACTTGTTAGCCCAATTAAAATTTCTTTAAACCTAGAGTGTAGTGAGATTACCTTTTCTCCCTTTTCTAGTTTTATATTGGATAGTTGGGAGCGGAGGAGGTCTCTCCTTGCTAGCTTGGCCTCGGATGTGCCTTCATGGAGTTCTATAAGCTTCTCCCACATCTCTTTGGCGCTAGCACATTCTCCGATCCGGTTGATCTCTTGTTGGGGGAGCACATTGAAAAGATGATGTTTTACCTTTGAGTTCGCAAGGTGCTCCTCTCTTTGCTTCTTAGTCCATCGTGATTTTTCGATTTGTTCACCCTTTTCATCCCTAGGCAACTCGAACCCATTTTCCATTATTAGCATAATATCAAAATCGGTCTCGAAGAATACCTCCATTCTCTTTTTCCACCAAGAGAATTCGCCGTCGAACTTCGGTGGGTGGATGTTTGAGCCGGCCATTTTGAATGTTGCTTGTTGTGGCGGTTAGTCCTCGACAAGCTTTCCTTGGCTCTGATACCACTTGTAGGGGATCGGTGCGCCGGCTAGAGGGGGGTGAATAGCCCTTTTCGTTTGGATGCCGGTATTTGCTCGTCTACAAAACTAATTAGCGCAAGCGGAAGACTAATAAAGACAAGCAAATAGAAATACGAGAAAACAAACGCTAACAAAGAATGTAACGTGGTTCACGACTACGCCGCTAATCCACGGTCCCCGATTCATCCTCGGTGAATCACTCCGCTAAACCAATCCACTAAATGGTCTCTCCTTTGCACCAAGCTAGGTGGAGGTAACCTTTACAATCAAGATCACTCTTCTTACAAATAGAATGGAGTAAAAGCGAGTAAGAAGAGTTTAGAGCTTGTGGGGCACTAGGAAGATCACTTGGAGCATAAGCATTAGCCTCTCAAAGGCTTACACCCTCTCTTTTTATAGAGAGGGCTGATTTCTTCCCGTTGGCCGCCATCAGTCGACTGCCGCCCTTGGCAGTCGACTGCCGTCACTACAACGGCCTCCGAACACGTCGGATCCCGACCGTTGTAGTCTAACGGAACTCTTGGCAGTCGACTGATGGACCTCATCACCGATCACGCTCCGTAGTCGACGCCCGATCGGCTATGAACGGATTCGTGGCCAAACCCTATTGACGATCGCTGCGCCTTGATCGGTGATCGATGGTTGGCGCATGCCCATAGCGATCATCGCTGGCCACAATCCAGTCAGTCGTATACCAGTCGAACTCACTCGACTCAGAGCAGTCGACTGCCATGACATGGCAGTCGACTGGTGTCGGGAAAACCCATCCGACACTTGGCCAAATGGCCAAGTTTCACCTAAGAGCTACCCTTCCCGGGTTACAATCGCTCACTCTCATCTCTCGGAGTCCCTCGCCTTCGAAGTTCTCTTCGTTCTCGGCCACGTCCCTCGGCAGCATCAGGTGCACGGCTCTGCAATGCTCCTTCACGTCTCTTGCCTCGAAGTCTACTTCCTCCGGCTTCACTCCAAGCTTCTCGTCCGGCGGTCCCTCGGATGCTCCAAGCGCACGGCTTCTGCAAAGCTATCCTTCACCGACTCAAGGCACGAGTCATGAGATGTGAAACTCGCCACGGCTCCATGTGCGAATTACTAAGTCCTGCACGACTTCAACGCACATATCACATCAACATATCAAACTAACTTAAACCCTTTGCCATACCATCAAAACCATATTACGGCAAGAGATTGCCCTAACATCTTTGAGGACACATCCCAACACGTCGGGGCGACGTTCTATTCATGCGCAGGGTGACCAGCACCCATCGCGCCCGACGACTGCCGACTACCCACTCTTCGACCGACTGTGCCCGAGGGCACACGAGGCCAATTTCCGCTCTTCGCACCAGGAAAGCAAGGAGCAAAGGTGATGTTGCCATGACACCCAAGCAGGCGTGCCCTCGGCCACAAAGCCTTGGGCACAACTTGCGTTCAAAGACTCAATGGTTCACGAGATTCTGCAATTCACACCAAGTATCGCATTTCACTACGTTCTTCATCGATGCAAGAGCCGAGATATCCATTGCCGAGAGTCATTCGATTCCGACCATCTCTGACGCAGTGGGCTCCCGGGCACCCGAGGGCCCTCTATACGAGTTCATTGTTCCTTAGTGCCGATCGCCGCAAGCTATGGTCGATCGGCCACCAGAATGGGGCCAAGTAGAGGGGCATGTTGACACGTTCACAACCATCCATTGTTCAGTGCTCTCACAACAATGATCCTTCCGCAGGTTCACCTACGGAAACCTTGTTACGACTTCTCCTTCCTCTAAATGATAAGGTTCAATGGACTTCTCAAGACGTCGCGAGTGGCGAACCACCCCCGTCCCCCCGATCCGAACACTTCACCGGACCATTCAATCGGTAGGAGCGACGGGCGATGTGTACAAAGGCCAGGGACCTAGTCAACGCGAGCTGATGACTCGCGCTTACTAGGAATTCCTCGTTGAAGACCAACAATTGCAATGATCTATCCCCATCACGATGAAATTTGTTAAGATTACCCAAGCCTGTCGGCCAAGGCAACAGACTCGTTGAATACATCAGTGTAGCGCGCGTGCGGCCCAGAACATCTAAGGGCATCACAGACCTGTTATTGCCTCAAACTTCCGTGACCTACACGGCCATAGTCCCTCTAAGAAGCTGGCCGCGAAAGGATGCATCCGCGTAGCTAGTTAGCAGGCTGAGGTCTCGTTCGTTAACGGAATTAACCAGACAAATCGCTCCACCAACTAAGAACGGCCATGCACCACCACCCATAGAATCGTGAAAGAGCTCTCAGTACTCTGCCTGTGAGGAATGGGGAAGAATGCTCGCCGGACTTGGAAGGTTTTACAGCTGGGAATGGCACAATCATTAGGAAGCAGGCAAGACCTCCACCATCCCACCCCTCTAGAAGGAAGTTCAGGAGATCCACAAATGATGGGAAGGCAGCTGCAACCAGATGGAGTGCAAGAAACCAAGGAAGGAGAAGGAAGGGGGGAGACGAAAGCAGCAGAGCGGGAGCCGCAGGTGACGGCACCAACACCTCCATTGCGTGCAGAAAGGAAAGGAGCATGGGCATATCTCTTCAAAGGAAACAGAGTATGTGCGACAGATACTATGCTGAAACCAGTTCAGAGATAGGAAATGCGTGCAAAGCTAGATGCAATTGATGTGGAGGGATTGGAGGAGTCGGTAGGCTTCTGCCTGATTGGCCGATTCATAGGGCGATTCCCAGGATGGAGAGCACTGAAAGAACTCACAGCAAGGTGGAAGGCGCCACACAAGCTCCTAACGCACAACTCGCTATGAATGGTATTTAAATTTGCAAGCAAAGACCTAAGGGATGCGGTAATAACAGGGGGACCATATGTCATATATGGAAGCCCTCTATATCTCAAGCGGTTACCGCCATGTTTTTCCTTCACGGCAGAGGTACAAGCCCAGATCCCATTATGGATGCAAATCCATGGACTACCGCTGGACTGTTGGTCTATATCAGGGCTAAGCAAGGTAGCCTCCCAAGTTGGCACACCGTTGTATACAGACAGATATACCAAAGTAAGGGATCGGGTTAACTATGCTAGAGTACTAGTGGAAATGGACATATCCAAAGAGCTACCTACAACAATTGCTATAACCCTACCGGATGGCACTGAAGTGGACTTGGAGATCAAGTTTGAATCCAGCTTGAAATACTGCGGTGGCTGCAAGCAAATGGGCCATCACCAAGGAAGCTGTCCGGCCAGTGGAGCTACAGATGCAAAAGAGTGCCAAATAACGGTATACACAACAGACATTAACAACACAGGCGGTGGAATGGAGGAGGATGCGCAAATTAATATAGATACAGGTACAAGAGTTGAAGGAAGAATGGTAGGGAAGGAGGGAAATGAATGGGAATCTGCAATGGACAATAAAGGTCGATGGGAAATCAAAGGTAAAAGGAAGATGCAACAAACAGACCACACTCAGATAGGGAAGGCAGGAACAGGGTTACCAAGGAGTCTGGGAAGTCACGTGAGCCAAACGCAATATTCAGGGTATCGAAGGAATCAAGGAAATTGGCAGAGGCGGTCTGTGAAGGATCAACTATTGGGAAGTGCAGAAGACAGGCTAACTCCAAGGAAACAAAGATGCCAAGGGGAAGGAAGTGCCCGAATACCTGATGACAACATGCATGAGAACAAGCTGGGGGGAAAAGGAACACACAAAGGGATAGGGAGGTGTGATCTGGATGCAGATGCAGTATCAGATATAGTATCAGGTGAGCAAGCAAGGAATGTCATAAATGAATTGGTGGAAATGGGCACGCAAGAGCAGGAAAGGGATAAGGATGAGGAGGCAGCGGGAGGCAGTATTATATCACAACTAAGACAGAAGGGGAAGCATGGAAATAAGGCAAATCACCAACAAGTGGCACTACCGGAGATTGAGGAAACAGAATTAATAGAATCTTAGGAGCAGCAACTACAACACCAAACCCCCATCCGATTAGAATCTGATAAGCCATGCGAAGGGAAAGTAGGGGAATTAGATCATAGTGAACCAAGCCTGGAATGTCAGCAAGGGAATTTCAAAAACCAAAGAACAATTGCAAGAACCAATAGTAGGGCATCAGAAGTCACCATGCCAGAGACAACATGGCAATTACTGCAGAAGAAGGAACTAAGCCATATTGAGGTGGCTCCGGATGATAGGGGGGAATGCTCAGGAGGATATCTTACTGCCGACAATGCAAGAGGTAAATCAAGAGTCTGAGGAGGCAGAAGTCACACCAGAGCAGGCAAGGCAGAACCAACGACAGAGGAAACAAAGAGGCCAAGATAATCCCATGGAAAACAAAAGGAGGAGGGAACGAGAACAACATGGGACATTAATGGAGGAGCAAGTGGGACAGAAACAAGTGAAAGGAAAAGGGAAACAGGATTATCAAAGGAAGGCAGGTAGATGGATGCGATCTGATAAGGAAGGGGATATGGAAGAAGGTATACTAGGGCAGGGAGGTACCAGAAGGAAGATGCATAGGACAGGTATGATTTGAATAACGTACCCATCATCAAAATACCGCATGGGAACTGTGATGAGGGCGATGTCAAATAATGTAGCGACAAGCAAGAATCAGGGGAAGATGCGGAAAGAGCAATGCAAGAGATACAAGAGATAAAAGTGACCGAGACAATACAGGAAGAGGGTGACAGCACAAACCATGAGCAAAATACTGGCGAGATACAGAAGTATAGTTCACCAATGATCATACTAGCGCTCCCAGCAACTGTTTGGAGTAGAAGGATGAGCAGGCAAATCGAACACAGTGGACAAGTAAATAAGTGCCAAGTAGGTGATGCTGCTGTG
This sequence comes from Wurfbainia villosa, assembly GCA_025175895.1. Lineage (NCBI taxonomy): Eukaryota > Viridiplantae > Streptophyta > Magnoliopsida > Zingiberales > Zingiberaceae > Wurfbainia > Wurfbainia villosa. Next base: position 114,811,075 of record CM045986.1, read on the forward strand.
TGTGAAGAGGGAGAGATAGAGACAGGCATTGGGGGTGAAGGAGAAGGAATAGGGGATGCACTATGGAAGGGGAAAACAAACACAGGAAGAGAAGGAAGGGAGCAAGATAGGACACAAGAAAAGAAAGGCGAATATACAACTGCTAGACGGCGGAAGCCGGTTGTGCAGCCATGAAGATTGGTGCTTGGAACATAAGGGGCCTAAACAAAGGCCTCAAGCAGAAAGCGGTGATAGACCTCTTCGAAGCGAAGTTGAGTATACTCTGCGTCCTTGAGACCAAATTAACTGATGAATACTACCAAACGCTGAAAGTCAAAAAATTTAACCAGTGGGAGACGGAACAGAGATGAGGAAACCTCTCCAGGAGCAGAATGCTGCTGATATGGGACCCCCAAAACATCATGCTGGACATTGGAAGATGGGAGGAGCAACTGATACATGTAACAATCAAGTGCAAGGTGACAAAATTAGAATATGCAGCAACATTTGTCTATGGTCAACTGTCCAATGTGAGTAGGAAAACAATGTGGACTACACTCCAACAAATTTCAGGAAGCATCAAAATGCCGTGGTTAATTCTAGGAGATTTTAATTCTCACTTATCCTCAATGGATAAATGTGGAGGCCTCCCGGTGACAGAATATGCCACCGCAGATTTTCGGAAATTTGCCCTGGAAGCTGAAATTGAAGACCTTCGTTCTATAGGATGCAGGTACACGTGGACAAATGGCAAGGTGGTAAGTAAATTAGACAGGGCAATGGTGAATAAAGAATGGATAGAGCAAGAACGTAGCAGCTTTGCCGATTTTCAGACTCCTGGAACAGTCTCAGATCATACGCCATGCATTGTATCAGTGTTAGAAGCAGCAGGGAAGCAGAAAAGGCCATTCAAATTTTTCAACATGTGGACAATGCACCCCAACTATGGACAGCTAGTAGAAGAGAATTGGAGCAGCCAAGGAGCTAACGCAGTGGAGGGACAATATAATCTGAGACTGAGCACAAGCTCACTAAACTAAAACTGCAACTCAGACAGCTTAATAAACAGCACTACCAACACATTCAGGAGAGGGTTAAACTTGGTCGGGAGCAATTAGAAGGGATGCAACAACAAGGACTTTCGGAGGGTCAGATGGAGGATGAGTACCTACTCATGAGGAAAAGGGTGGAAGCATTGGAACAAGCAGAATACTTATTCTATCTGCAGCGTGCCAAACATGAATATATGCGGGATGTTGACAGAAATAACTCCTATTTTCATGCACTAGTTAAAAGAAACAATAAGAGGAGGGAAGTGACAGCGGTTGAAAAGAGTAATGGGGAGCATACGAGCTCGCATGAGGAAGTAGTGAGAGAGTTCCTACAATATTTTCAGGGACAGCTGGGAGAGCATGGAAGCAGAAGTCAATATCAAGGTGCCTGCATGGAGTTTGGTAGGAAGCTAACGGAGACACAGCAATTGCGAATGGTCAGGATTCCAACAGAAGCAGAAATCAAAGATGCAGTATATGGGATCGGGGATCTCAAAGCTCCAGGACCAGACGGGTATAACTCAAAATTTTTCAAGCACTCGTGGGATACTGTCAAGCACGATGTGGTAGCTGCTATCACGGAATTTTTTGAGAATGGACAGCTACTCAAAACATGGAACCACACCCTAATTGCCCTGGTACCTAAGTCTCAGCATTCGAGTAAAGTGCAAGATTACAGACCAATCTCATGCTGTTCAGTGATCTACAAAGTAATCAGCAAAATCTTAGCCAGCAGAATTGCAGAAATTGCTGATCACCTCCTGAATCCGGCGCAAACTGCTTTTGTTCAAGGTCGTTCCATATCGGATAACATCCACCTTGCCCAGGAATTGATGCGAAGTTACACAAGGAAAAGAATTTCTCCGAGATGTATACTGAAGGTTGATCTACAAAAGGCCTTTGATTCTGTGAACTGGGAATTTTTGCAGGATGTCCTCCGATCGCTGCAGTTTTCGGATAGATTTATAGAATGGATTAAGGAATGTGTCACCACCACTTCTTTCTCAGTAATTATCAACGGGAACATGCACGGCTACTTTGCAGGAGGCAGAGGACTCAGGCAAGGGGACCCCCTATCCCCATATCTCTTTGGCATGTGTATGGAATATTTATCCAGGCTACTAGCCAAACAAACCTGCAGGTCAAATTTTCATTTCCATCCTAAGTGCGAGGAACTAAGGATAGCGCATTTAGTATATGCTGATGATTTGCTGCTTCTGGGGCATGAGGATGAATCGACGATCAAGGTGCTAATGGAGTGCCTATCACAGTTTGCAGGAATGGCAGGGTTGAATGCGAACATGGCAAAATCTAACATCTTCCTGGCAGGAGTTCATACGACAATCAAGGAGAGATCACGGCTATCACTGGGTTCCAGGAAGGGCGCATGCCTTACAGATATCTGGGGGTTCCTATTGCATCAAAAAAACTGAGAATTTCAGACTATAGTGCGCTCACAGACACACTGGACAGGCAGATAAAAATCTGGCCAAGAAACACGCTCTCATATGCAGGGAAAAGTCAGCTCATTACCTCGGTCCTTCAGGGTGTCGAAAGCTACTGGATGTCCATATTGCCGCTGCCGATAGGAGTCATTGAAAAAATCTATAGCACCTGCAGAGCGTTCATGTGGACAACCAAAAACCCTCCAATAGCATGGGCAGAAATGTGTAAACCGAAGGAGGAGGGAGGCATGGGACTGCAAGAACTGAAAGCCTGGAATCTAGCCCTCCTAGCAAAGTTACTGTGGCGGATACAATGCAAGGAGGACACATTATGGATTCGATGGGTACATCACACATACATAGGTGGAGGAGAAATATGGGAATAGCGAAGCAAACACAAGGACTCACCCCTTATCAAGACACTTATCTACATCAAGGATAAAATACTAGTCTCTGTGGGAGATAAGGAGCAAGCAGCGCAGTTACTTACATCATGGTTCAGGCAAAGGAATAAAGGAACACGAAGTGCATATGATTTTTTTCGAGAAAGAGGGGGAAAGAAGCCATGGGCTGCAACGGTATGGCATAAAGACATACAACCAAGTCATGCCTTCACCCTATGGATCTTTGGTTAAAGGTAAAATCCCTGTGCGAGCAAGACAGGAATTTTTGGAGGACAGGCAATGCATTTTTTGTGGCCAGGAGGAAGAGACAATAGATCATCTATTTTTTCAATGTACACCGATCAAGCAAGTATGGGGGCGAGTCCGGCGATGGCTGAGGATGAGAACGGAAATGAACACATGCCGTCACATGCTCAGAATTTTCAGAACAAGATACAAAAGGGCCACTGACATGAATCGATTTAGGCACCTTGGCATGGCAGGAATGATCCACCTAGTATGGAGAGCTCGAAATGCAAGCAGGTTTAAAGGAGAAAGATTTGATGGAGACTTGCTCTACAGGAAGATCCAGATACATGTTTTCAGAATAGCGGAGAACAAAAGGATCCAATACCCACCGGGAATAACATGAGAGTATTTAAGTTCTTTTATATTTTCCTTTTTTCTTTTTCCTTTTGGTGGATTTCTCTTTCTTTGTTCTGTTTATTTTCTTCGGTTTTGTCTTTGTCCAGGGCACTCCTCGCCCTGGAAATCCTTACACTAGAGCGTTGGTTTGCTCTGGAAATCCAAAAAAAAAAAAAGAAAAAAAAAAGGAAAAAGAAATTTTTCAGGGTAGTTTTTGGCGCTAAGGAGGGGCTGGCAGGGCGGTTTAGTTCAGGGTGGTTTTTGTGGTTTAGAGTTGTTTTCTTCCAGAGTGGTTTTGATAAAGGACGGTTTTTCCAGGGCGGTTTCCAGTTTGGGTGCAAAGGAGTGGCTGGCAGGGTGGTTTAGTTCAGGGTAGTTTTGGCGCAAAGGAGTGGCTGGCAGGGTGGTTTTTCCAGGGCAGTTTTCCAGGGTGGTTTCAAGTCCAGGGTGATTTCTCAGGCTAGTGTAAGCTCAAGGGGGTCTTGGGCCAGGCAGTATTGTGACAGGGTGGTTTCACATAACTCCAGGGCGGTTCACCCAATCCAGAGCATCAGAGCAGTATTGCCTCAAGGTGGTATTGCCCCAGGGCGGTTTTGCGCAAATTCAGGTTCCAGAGAAATCATAGCGATATGAGGGCGGGCGGTTTAACGCAACTCCAGGGTGGTTTTGGCACGGCAGAGCGGTTTTGGAAAATTCAGAGTGGTATGAATTTTAGGGCGGTTCGCCCAATCCAGAGCATCAGAGCAGTATTGCCTCAGGGTGGTATTTTCCCAGGGCGGTTTTGCGCAAATTCAGATCCCAGAGAAATCAGAGCGGTATGAGGGCAGGGCGGTTTAACGCAACTCCAGGGCGGTTTTGCCCAATTCAGACCACCAGAGCGGTATAGCGCCAGGGGAGTGTTGCGCAAAGATAAACCCCCCAGGGTGCCTCTGCCCAGGGCGGTTTTACGTAAAGACAAGCTCCCCAGGGCAGGTTTAGAGTCGTTTTGCCAGAGCAGTTTTGAAAACAAAAAAAAAAAAAAAGGTGAAGGGGCAGCCAATAATAGCCTCTCTAGTCCGGAGCAAACGGCTGCGGTAAAGACACTTTAAATCCGTTTACGGCTGAGGCTTGGCCAATAAGCCTAGTAGAGGTGAATAGGCCCACCTGAATGGCCTATCTAGTCCGTAGCAAACGGCTGCGGTAAAGACAAGGCAAATCCGTTGAAGGTTGGCCACTTACCAAAAGTGGCGAATATTGGATGGTTATCACACAAGAGTGACGCCAACGGAGGACATGGATGGACAACACATAAAGAAACACATGAATGGTGAAGACAAGGAGATAACACGGATGAGAGAAAGGAAATGTGAGATGGACTTGCACTCTGCAAGAGGGAAAGGTGGACTATGTATGCATGTATGAGTGTATGTACTCATGAGAGAATTAGTACACATGAGAGGTTAGGTACCCACGTGAGCACATGTACGCCCCTTGATACACCTCAGATCTGACACATCGTCAGACATGACATGAGTGTGCACTTAAGGATTTTGTATGATTGTGCTTTTCTTGATGATATATATTTACCTTCATCAAAAAAAATGAAAGAGCACTCAGTCGTGAAAGAGCTCTCAGTCGCTAGAGAGAGAAGCTCTGGCTTCTCTCTAACCATCATGGGATCTCGGCGCTTGGAGGCTGGTTTCGAAAGGCAGGGACAACAGAGACGGCACCTCCTGCGTTGCAGGAGGCAGTGAAGGTTGTGGTTGCCGGGACGGCGGCAAGCACGGGAAGGGAAACATCAACGGAGGCTGTGGCTCCCCCATTGAGCAAGGACACAGGAGGCACCACCTTCGGCAGAATACGAGGTACGCACATGTAAAGAAATTAGTTTTACAGGCAAAGACAGTTAACAACTAGCAACTACGGAGACGCAAGGGGAAGAGCAACCGCGGTGAAATAGGTGGAGGCGCACGAACTGGGAGCAAAGGAGCCTCAAGCCTTCAAGGAGAATCGAACGTGCGGTATTTCTTGCAATGGGCTAGGGTTTAGAAATCCAGAGTTCGCCGGTGACTGGAGGAAGACGAAGGCCAAGGATGGCGGTAGGTGAACAGCAGGAAGTCGTACTGTCCGGAAGGCACGGTCAACGAGGAGGCAAAAGGAACGTTGCTGTTTCAAATTCTGGATCTGACGAAGCTTTGCCCGGGACCACTGTTCCTAGATTTCTCCGAACCCGACAACCTGTTTACACTTAAGTTAGCTTCCACGCCCACTAACCCGATTAACCTAGGGCACTTGTGAAGATAAGGAATGAGGAAGAATGCGAAAAGAGCTTGGAAGCCCTTACAGCTGGACAAGACGGAAACCGGAGAAGGGAACTCGAGGCCCCCCCCCTTCACCACGGACATATGCGAGCTCAATGCCGGAATGTGTGACAGCAAAGAAGATGGTATATACTCAGCAGCCAGAGGTAGTAGAAGGAGCAAGATTGGAAGCGCCCCCCGTACCAAGAACAGCATCAACGGATCCACAGGAAACACCCTTGCCACCCCAATGCCATCAAGAACAACAACCTCCAAGATCAAGACTATGGGCTGATCTTTTTAAGAAAAATAGACTAAGTGCTGCGGACACTACGTTAAGATAATTCCAGAAACAGGATGGGCGCACGAAACTGGACAATGAAGATCTGGAAGCAATAGAGGAATCAGTAGGCTTCTGCCTGATAGGGAGATTCCTGGGAAGGTTTCCAGGATGGCGAGCGCTGAAAGTAATCACAGCAAGATGGAAGGCACCACATAAACTCCTCACGCACAACTCACTGTGGATGGTATTTAAATTTACAAACAAAGAGCTGCGAGATCTTTGTTTTTGATCGGAGGACCTTACATTGCGTATGGAAGTCCTCTCAGATCTCAAGCTCGTGCCGGCATGCTTTTCCTTCAACTTGGAGGCTCACGTCCACATCCCTATGTGGATGCAAATTCATGGACTACTGGTCTATCTCAGGGTTAAGCAAACTTGATTCACAAGTTGGCACGCCACTATATACGGACAGATACACTAAGGTAAGGGAAGGAGTGAACTATGCCAGAGTCTTGGTTGAAGTGGATATCACTAAGGAACTACCTGCGAAGATTGATGTTACCCTACCAGATGGGACGGATGTGGATTTGGAAATTAAGTTTGAATCAAGCCTGAAACTCTACAACAAATGGGTCACTACCAAGGAAGTTGTCCAATGAGTATGCGAAGACAAACACCGGTGGCAGCCGCGGTGGACATAGAGGGCGTGGGTCAACAAATGGTAGTATACTGGGATGACAGCAATAGTGAAGTTATGGAACGGGATCAGGCAGAGGGGGAAGGAATAGTTAAAGGTAGGAAACAACACGTAATGGAGGAGGATCATGGTTGGCAGCAAACTGCTATGTGGGACAAGAGGTATAAGGGACAAAGGAAGAAGCAGCAGCAAGGAGAGGAGCACATAAAACTGATAAGGGCTGATATATCACGACATATGCACAACCCAGGAAATCAAAGAGGCCAAGGATCTCACCGTAACCAAGGAACTCAACAAAGTGAGAAAAGGATGGGCAGCAAGGGGAAGGATAAGCAGTATGAATCACCAACAAGGAAGCACTTATGGCAAAGGGAGGAGGAACACAGGACAGGAACCAGTAGCAAACTCAAAACAAAAATAGGAACTGTCACAAGACCTGGCACGCTGAAACAGGGAAGTCAGGAGGAAACACAGACATTAAAGTTAAAGGGACAGCTAGATCGACAAGGAATCCTGGAAGTAGTTACAGTAAATAATGATGTGGAGCCAGCTAAAGAAATGGGCACTCCCAACGACACACAAAGATATAAGTCCAGTGAAAGGTATTTTACCCAAGGGACGGAACACAGTAATGAGGTGGGTCACCAAAAAATACACCAGCTGGAATTAAAGATGGGAAATGAAGAAACACTGGGCACCGGCATAAAGCACAAAGAAATAGGGAAGCTGCCAGAAGTACAGCAGAAGAGCCAGTCAAAATGCGCAGGAGGTGACGGGTATGTTGAAATGCAGGCACAGCTAGATATAGAGAAGGAGGCAATAGATCAATGGCAAACCCAATGTAGTTTCACACCAAGAGACATGGAGGTTCAAGAGCAATCAAAGGGGAGGGGAACCCAGAGTGCACTAACACAAGGAGAGAATGGCAAAGAACCAGTGGAACCTTACACACAGGCTGGCACGCAGGGGCACAACTCGCGGGACATTGAACTTCTGTGTAACCGGAATGGGGATGTACAGAATGAAGATCAAGCAGGAATAATAAATGTGAAGAGCCAAGGAAAAGGTTCTCCAAGTCACAGATTAGGTTTCCAACCAGTGCTTACCAAGCAGAAAAGAAAGCAAATCGAGTGTGGCCATAAAGAAGTTAAAGCTACCTCAGAGAATCAACAACTAACCCAGTCTGAGACATTATACGTAAATAAAAATCAGAGGATCACCAGACAAACCTTTAGGGGGTTGGAACAAAGCAAGGGTAAGATGGAGCAGAACCTCCAGAGCCTACAGGTACATCAGAATAGCCTGGGACACGAGGAAACACCAATAACAATCGTCACAAGAGCACAGGATGATGACGAAGGTCAAAAAGGAAATGGAAATGACAAAGGGGGATTTAGAGAAGGCACAACAGAATGGGAACTGAATACAGAGAATACAGAGAACTTCCCGACAATTATACTAGCCTTGCCTGCTGCAAAATGGTGTAATCCAGAAATACAAACGGGAACAAAAACAGATGGGTCACGAGCGGCAGTGCCAGAGCACCAAATGGAGGCTAGAATGCAACATGCGGAGGGAGATGGGTCATGGAGAAGCATGATGAGTAAACCGGAGGAAGAGGGAAACATGGACAAAGGGATGAACCAAGAAAAGGAAGATGTTCTTAACACGGCTGGGCGGCGGAAGCCGGCTGCACATCTATGAAGATCGAATCATGGAACGTAAGAGGCCTGAATAAAGGTCTCAAGCAGAAGGTGGTGATGGACATCCTTTTGAAGCAAAAGATGGGGGTGCTAGCTATATTAGAACCCAAGTTAACCCAGCAGTACTATCAAACAATGAAAGAAAAGAGGTTTCAAAGGTGGGAGATGGAGCAGCAGATTTTCAACTTGCACAGAAGCAGGATGCTGATTATATGGGATCCGCAACTGGTCAGCATACACATCCAACAATGGGAAGAGCAATTGATACACACAACGGTGAAATGCAAAGTGACAGGAAAGACATATGCAGTCACATTTGTTTATGGACAATTATCTATCACAAGCAGGAAAGCAATGTGGGGGATGCTGAGGCAAATTGCGAAACGGGTAGAGATGCCATGGTTAATCCTAGGGGATTTTAATTCCCCTCTATTACCCACTGATAAGGAAGGGGGAATGGCAGTGACAACCTACGCAACTGCTGATTTTCAAGAATTTATCCTAGGGGCGGGAGTTCAAGATTTGAGATCCATTGGGTGCCAATACACATGGACTAATGGCCACATAGTAAGCAAACTTGATCGGGAAATGGGGAATAGAGCATGGATGGAACAAAACCAGAGTAGTTATGCTGATTTCAAAGCACCTGGAACGACATCAGATCATGCCATCTGTATTGTAACAGTGCTAGGAAACACAAGAGAGAAACCCAAGCCATTCAAATTCTATAATATGTGGGTATTGCACCCTAGCTTTAGGCAGTTAGTGGAGGACAAATGGAATAGCAGCAGATTTAGAGAAGTGCAGGGCAAAATGCAGTACAGGCTGAAACAGAAGCTAAAACTACTTAAAACAGATCTCAAAAAACTCAATCAACTGCATTATCAGCACATCCAAGAGAAAGCAAAGCAGACCCAACAACAGCTAGAGGAACTACAGCAGGAAGGATTAATTCAAGGTCACATGGAGGCTAACTACCAAGCAATAAGGAAAAGACTGAACTGCTGGAGAGGGCAGAATACCTGTTCTACCTACAAAAAGCCAAACATGAGTATTTTCGAGGAGTAGACAAGAACACAGTTTTCTTCCATGCCATGGTTAAACGGAACAACAAACGACGGGAAATAGTAGCAATTGAAAAGCGCAATGGGGAGGTCACCAATTCCACAGATGAGGTAGTGCAGGAATTTCTAACCTATTTCCAAGAGCACTTAGGCGAACAAGGACACAGGACTGAGTTTCAAGGGGATTGCATCCAATTTGGCAAACAACTAACTGAAGTACAACGAGCAGGGTTAATCAAATTACCAACAGAGGAAGAAATAAAAAAAGCTCTTTTTGACATTGGGGACCTCAAAGCACCAGGGCCGGACGGATACAATTCAAAATTTTTCAAGCATGCATGGGGTACAGTCAAGCAGGACATCATAATGGAAGTCAAAGAGTTCTTCCAAAATTGCCAGCTGCTAAAATCCTGGAATCACACCCTAATCTCACTGATCCCGAAAACAGAGCATGCCAGCAAGGTGCAGGACTTTCGACCGATTTCTTGCTGTACAGTTTTCTACAAAATAATCTCCAAGATCCTAGCAAGTAGGTCGGCGAATTGCATCATCGCTCCATCCGTCAGAGACAAGATGCAACATAGTGGACAACATACACCTGGCACAAGAACTTATGCGTAATTACACAAGGAAAAGGGTGTCTCCACGGTGTATACTTAAAGTGGACCTGCAGAAAGCTTTTGATTCAGTCCACTGGAGTTTCTTGCAGGAGGTACTCAAAGCTTTGCAGTTCCCTGAAATGTACATCATGTGAATTAAAGAATGTGTCACTACCACATCATACTCAGTAGCTATCAATGGGAACATCCATGGTTTTTTCAAAGGAGGGAGAGGACTCAGACAAGGAGACCCCCTATCACCATACCTATTTGGATTATGTATGGAGTATCTTACGCGACTGCTTGCGAAGCGCACTAGCCGGTCAGACTTTCATTTTCATCCAAAGTGTGAACATCAAAGAATAGCCCACATTATATACGTTGATGATCTGTTACTCCTAAGCCAAGGTGATACACAATCAGTGCAAGTATTAATGGATTGTTTATCGCAATTCGCCAGCATGCCAGGCCTAACAGCAAACATGGCGAAATCAAGTATATATATGGCAGGGGTGGAACAAGGGGAGAGAGAAAGGTTGTTAACCATCACAGGCTTCAGTGAAGGGACGATGCCATTTCGCTACCTGGGAGTGCCAATAGCATCGGAAAAACTAAAGATTGCGGATTACAGCCCACTGTTGGAGACTCTTATGAAACAGATCACCTCCTGGCCTAAAGCAACGCTATCGTATGCCGGGAAAATCCAACTAATATCCTCAGTTCTGTAGAGTGTTCAATGCTATTGGATGTCGGCGCTACCACTACCAGCCGGGGTCATCGATAGGATATATAGCTACTGTCGTACCTTCATGTGGACTGTGAAGAACCCACCAGTTGCGTGGGCAGACATATGTAAGCCTAAAGAGGAAGGTGGTCTGGGATTACGGGAACTAAAAGCATGGAATATGGCACTGCTGGCGAAACTACTATGGAGAATACAGAAGAAGCAGGACACTTTGTGGATCCGCTGGGTGCATCACACTTATTTACAGCGACAAGGAGTGTGGGAATGGCAAAGCAAACACAACGACTCCCCATTAATGAAAAAGCTTATATGCATCAAGGATAGCATCATGACGTTAGCGGGTACTGCAGAAAAGGCAGGAGAAATATTAGATGCATGGTTTGGCCAAAGCAAAGGGGGTGTCAAGAGAGCATATGATCACTACAGGATTACAAGCTCTAGGAAAGCGTGGGTGCAGACGGTATGGCAGCCGGATATCCAACCTAGCCACAGGATCACGTTATGGATGCTGGCAAAAGGGAAGCTACCGGTGCGTGCTGGGAAGGAGTATCTAGATGACCGAAGCTGTGTTTTCTGCAAACAAGAGGAGGAGACAATGGACCATATTTTCTTCAAATGCGGGCAAATTCAACAGCTCTGGAATAGTGTAAGGAGATGGCTACGGATGAGGCCGAGAATGCAGACATATCGTCAAATGTTGCGCATATTCAGACTAAACTATAGAGGGCGCAACAGTATCAATAGAGCTAGACACCTAGCCATGGCAGCAATGATACATCATATTTGACGAACATGAAATGCCATGAAATTCGAAGACACAAGGTTTGACGGTGAGGGGATCCTCCGGAAGATTCAAATTAATTTATATAGGACTCTGGAGGACTGTGATCTCCAGTCCTAAATGGACAACGGATGAAGATGGCAAGGGTAGGGCAGTTCTCAGGATACCATTCCCAGGGCACTCTCCGGTAAAGTACACCCCTCCTCCTCTTCTTACTCTCACACCCCTCCTCCTCTTCATACTCTCACTCTCTTTTGGACACAGGCTTGATGTTTGTCTTGGGTGTCGAGGTTCTCTCGTTGTTTATTTTGGTTATTTTGGTTGTCGATGTTAAAAAAAAAAAAAAAACAAAAAAACTTGATGTTTATTTGGACAGAGTGGTTTCTTTGGACAGAGTGGTTTTGGACAGAGTGGTTTGAGAGGGATCCAGGTAGTATTGCCCGGGAGGTTTTTAGAGTGGTTTTGAGCGGGTTTTTTGGACAGAGTGGTTTGAGAGGCGGATGCATCGGGCAGTTTTAGGCGAGTGGTTTGAGGGCAGAGTTTAGGATTGCAAGTAATGGCAGGGTGGTTTCGAGCAGGGTGGTTGTTGGGTTTCCGGCACCGCGGCGTGTGTGTGTTCGATCATGTTTCGTAAACATGAGCACAGCGGAAGCAATTAAAATAATAAATCTACATTTATTACAACACACACAACACACGCATGCCTATTACAACAAGTGTAGACATAACCGTAAATTGAAATTTGCAATAAAAGAAAATTATCTACGTTATACCTTTCGTATGACGTGTAGCGGGAACGACATCAACCGGAACGATCCTCGTAAGAATCGTCTCTATCCGTATCCATGCCGAGCTCCTCGGGATGACTTCGCTAAGCCACGAGCTTCGTCTTCGTACGGGTTACTAGCCTCGTGTTGAAGACGACGTGATCAAGAGATGATCACAATCCGAATCCAAATTCGGATCCAAAACCGAGTCCTCAAAACTCGATTCTCCGGAGAGGTATTCGTCAACCGTTTGACGAATCCTTCGTCCTCCACCTCAGAGGATTACCGGAGATCAAATCCCCGGTAAGTTAGTCGCTGTCAGAGCACTAACCGTCGTCCAAACGACGCTCCGACAACAAAGAAACAAGCTGTCCAGAAAAACTGGACAGCTTTTGGTGGAGGAATAGAGGCCGGCCAAAGGAGATGTGGAGCTCCCCTTATCACCGAACCCACAAGAGATCACCGGAGGGTCGCCGGAGCATCGCCGGCTGAAGCTTGGATGCCAGCGGCAAGGAGGTGGCAGCAGCTCCATGAAGTTGGCGGCAACACCATGTTGGGCGGCAACAACATGTTGGGCGGCAACACTTCATTAGGGTTTTTGGGTTAGGGTTTAACCCGTATTTTATAGAGAACTAATTCTCTTAATGGTTAATGGATCATATCCATAAAGCTCGTTAACCCGCTCCATTAAGATAAGTTAAAATAAACCAAACCATGATGGTTTATTTTAAGTTAAAACGAACCGAACCAACTTTTGGTTCATTCGTTTAAAATAAACCAAACCCTTTGGTTTATTCTTATCCATTGGATTAGAACCAAACCATTTTGGTCCATCCATTATGTCTTCATAAGACACGGCCCATCCACGCTTCCATTGCGACTGAAACGATTTCATGCTCGCTTTATGTTTGGTCCAACCAAACCTAGTTTCTCTCGGTCTGAGAATCCCATTCTCAAGCTCGTTTTAAATCCTTTGGATTACACTCGTTGTGCGTGTGACCAAATAGGTTCTCGGTTTATGTTGGCCATCTATAATTAACCATTAATTATAGAATGATCATGAGTGGCACCTAGTAGTACATCATGATCCCCAATTAACCGAAAAGATCAACGGTTGATCCAGAACTATTTCTGAAACCCTTCAGTAGCTCGAATGAATCGTACCCCATTCCCTTCACTCATCTTATACCCACTTGGTTCAGGACATGGTCTATAGTGTCAGTCCCCACTAGGTTGACTACGTCACACCTAGCCCAAGTATCATTTCTTCGTCCTACGGATTCTAGTTACTCCACATGTATCGAAGAGTACCTTACTCTAAACATGTAATGCTTTGGCCAAAGACTTTAGTAACAATCCAACGAGAGGCCATGGGTATACATCTCCTCGCAAGGAGTGGTGAATCCTTTATAGGCTATTCAAACACCTTCGATCACTTCGACTTATACCCAATCATCCCGTGTCCACATCTCCTTAGAGATGTTTGCTTAAGATGTCAAAGCATAAGTCTCCATGATCAAGATGACTTGAATACCGCAAGTCAAAGGAACATCGCACTTAAGCCACAGTAAGAACTTCATTGACATATCTATATATGCAGAGAACCATATGAAGTCTTACGGCTGGTCACTCCAATGAACTAGTTACCATAACTAGCATCCACGATTAACTCCGGACATCACTATGTCTCCAGCCAGTGAGAATCAGCTGCTTGGATACACCAAGGAGTATACCTCGTGCTAGTCTCAACAGAATTGATGGTGTCCAAATCCATCAATTCATCGACTAGGGATAATTCTGATACATCACAATTACACATGTAGAGATACTCACTAGTTGTGATCCAATCACAAATTCTCTCATGCTGTGAATCGCATCGTGGACATTCAGTAAATGAGTTTAAGATCCAATCAAATACATTAAACATGTATACTCAAATAGTGAATCTTCATTTATCATATAAATGGTTCATACATAAGGCGATTGCCGTAGGACATCTCTCATATATATTACTAACAGTGGTTTCGAGCAGGGTGGTTTTGGGCAGAGTGGGTTGAGAGGGCAGAGTTTTGCAGAGTAGTCTTGAAAGAGAGGTTTTACTCCTCCAGGGGGGTTTTGGCAGGGCAAGCATGGCCAGGATGGTTTTGAGCAGGGTGGTTTTAGCAGGGTGGTTTTCAAAGCACCAGGCAAGTGATGGCAGGGTGGTTTCGAGCAGGGCGGTTTTTGAGCGGGTTGGCTTTTGTATCTCCAGGGGAGTTTTTTGGTAGCGTGGTTTTACAGGGTAGAAGTCAAGCCTGCAAACACTACCAAGACGGTATCGTACAGGGCAGTTTTTGAGAAGGGTGGTCTTCGCAGCTCCAGGGCGGTTTTTTGCAGAGTAGTTTTGGAAGAGAGGTTCTTCTCCTCCAGGGCGGTTTTGGCAGGGCAAGCACAGCCAGGATGGTTTTGAGCAGGGTGGTTTTCATAGAACCAGGGCGGTTTGGTCAGGGTGAATTCTCTCCAGGGTGGTTTCGACAGAGCGCCTGATCAGGGCAGTGGAAAAAAAAAACAGGGCAGTTATGTTTTCTCAAAGCCAGGACGGTTTCACGTAAGAGATGGA
>CM045986.1:114831095-114848347 GCA_025175895.1 Wurfbainia villosa
CATGCACGCAGGCAACGAGCGACAAGCGCAAGCCTAGGACGTGCGTATAGTGAGCAGCAGGGGCACCAAGGGACCACGCACGCAGGCAGCGGGCAAAAAGCGCAAGCCTAGGACGTCACGGATCGAGCGGCAAGGCACAAAGGACCACGCGCCGACGCACGGGCGACAAGCGCAAGCCTAGGACGCACGCGATAGTGAGCGGCAAGGATACCAAGGGACCATGCACGCAGGCAGCGGGCGACAAGCGCAAGCCTAGGACGTGCGGATAGTGAGCGGCAGGGGCACCAAGGGACAACGCACGCAGGCAGCGGGCGACAAGTGCAAGCCTAGGACGTGCGGATAGTGAGCGGTAGGGGCACCAAGGGACCACGCACGCAGGCAGCGGGCGACAAGCACAAGCCTAGGACGTGCGGATAGTGAGCGTAGGGGGACCAAGGGACCACGCACGCAGGCAGCGGGCGACAAGCGCAAGCCTAGGACGTAGGGATAGTGAGCGGCAGGGGCACCAAGGGTCCACGAACGCAGGCAGCGGGCGACAAGTGCAAGCCTAGGACGCACATGATACTGAGCGGCATGGAGACCAAGGGACAACGCGAGCGCAGCGACAAGCACAAGCCTAGGATCAGGATCGGATCGAGCAACAAGGGCACTAAGGGCCCATGCACGCAGTAACGGCGGCGCAAGCCTAGATGATGTGTATAGTGAGCGAGGCACTAAGGACCACACACGCAGGCAGCGGGTGACAAGCGCAAGCCTAGGACGTGCAGATAGTGAGCGACAGGGGAACGAAGGGACCACGCACGCAGGCATCGGGCGACAAGCGCAAGCCTAGGACGCACGCGATAGTGAGCGGCAAGGATACCAAGGGACCACGCACGCAGGCAGCGGGCGACAAGCGCAAGCCTAGGACGCACGTGATACTGAGCGGCATGGAGACCAAGGGACCACGCACGCAGGCAGCGGGCGACAAGCGCAAGCCTAGGACGCACATGATACTGAGCGGCATGGAGACCAAGGGACAACGCACGCAGGCAACAAGCGACAAGCACAAGCCTAGGACGCGCGGATACTGAGCGACAAGGGCACCAAGGGCCTATGCACGCAGGCAACGAGCGACAAGAGCAAGCCTAGGACGTGTGTATAGTGAGCGGTAGGGAGACCAAGGGACCACGCACGCAGGCAGCGGGCGACAAGCGCAAGCCGCCGCTCGTGCACGACTTTGCCAATGCATACACCGTCGTTGGGGACTATGGCACCGCACGCGGTGAGCAACCCGTTGCCCGTCGTCGACGAGACGACACCATTGGACCACGCACGCAAGCAACGAGCGACAAGCGCAAGCCTAGGACGTGCATGACACCGAGCGACATGGCCATACCCCCATGCAAGGTAGGCGATTCTAAGGGACTTGGTGTGTACCGAGCGACATGGCCATACCTCACCCCTGACACTAACACCAACGGACCAGCCCCATGGGCACCGGGGCTGCAAGCACATGGT
Organism: Wurfbainia villosa; assembly: GCA_025175895.1. Taxonomy (NCBI): domain Eukaryota; kingdom Viridiplantae; phylum Streptophyta; class Magnoliopsida; order Zingiberales; family Zingiberaceae; genus Wurfbainia; species Wurfbainia villosa. Next base: position 114,832,596 of record CM045986.1, read on the forward strand.
TCGTGCCTGCGGGATATATAGCGGCAGTGCCCACCCGCAAAGCGAGATGGTACAAAGGCGATTCAGATGATTTAGCGGCGAGCGACCGACGGGGCCAATGGTCCTCCCGACGACCAATGGCATTGTAAGCCGCCGCTCGTGCACGACTTTGCCAATGCATACACCGTCGTTGGGGACTATGGCACCGCACGCGGTGAGCAACCCGTTGCCCGTCGTCGACGAGACGACACCATGGGACCACGCACGCAAGCAACGAGCGGCAAGCGCAAGCCTAGGACGTGCATGACACCGAGCGACATGGCCATACCCCCATGCAAGGTAGGCGATTCTAAGGGACTTGGTGTGTACCGAGCGACATGGCCATACCCCCGCGCACCTGCCGACACCGACGGACTAGCCCCATGGGCACTGGGGCTGCAAGCACATGGTTCGTGCCTGCGGGATATATAGCGGCAGGTGCCCAGCCCCCTGTGCAAGGCAGATGGTTCAAAGGGGCAGTTCAGGATGACAGTTTGGCGAGCGACCGACGGGGCCAATGGTCCTCCCGACGACCATTGGCATTGCAAGCCGCCGCTCGTGCACGACTTTGCCAATGCATACACCGTCGTTGGGGACTACCGCACCGCACGCGGTGAGCAACCCGTTGCCCGTCGTCGACGCGACTACACCGTGGGACCACGCACGCAAGCAACGATCGGCAAGCGCAAGCCTAGGACGTGCATGACACCGAGCGACATGGCCATACCCCCATGCAAGGTAGGCGATTTGAAGGGACTTGGTGTGTACCGAGCGACATGGCCATACCCCCCCCCCACACCTGCCGACACCAACGGACCAGCCCCAATGGCACCGGGGCTGCAAGCACATGGTTCATGCCTGCGGGATATATAGCGACAGGTGCCCAGTGTTAGTGAAAGACCTAGAGCCAATCATGTGATGATTGTTGTATGGACTTTATTGTATCATATTCCTATTTATAAAGGCATGGTTATTATATTTACTTGTATTGGTGCCAAATAACTAAATATAATAATGTCCTTGAGTAGTAGGTTCTTATTTATATCAATCGATTGGTTGAATCGATAATGAGATGATATAGAGAACACTACTCTTAATCATTCCTATTCGAGTATTAACATTCAGGGACAATGTTAATGCATAGAGACTAGCATGTAGGTCAACAAGATGACTTGATCTCACAAGTCATGGATATGAGATATCAAGTTGACACATGGGTATGCATTGGAGAATGTATACTGAATGACCCGCCATGAGAAAGTATCATTGATCGTTATATGAGTGTCATATACTTTCTCATGTGGCTATTAGTATGACTATTAGTCCTTAGACCTGAAGTCACCATGGTTCCCTACATAAGGAGTTGCATACTTTGGCTTCGTCAAACGTCACCCGTAAATGGGTGGACTATAAAGGCGATTACTGGGTATGTAACGAATTATGCGGAGGGATGTGAGTGATGTAGATGGGATCTATCTGTTAGTTAAAGCCCTAGAACCAATCATGTGATGGTTGAATAGGGAACATTTTGTATCATATTCTATAAAGGCAAAGGATTGGTTATTATATTTAAGTCTTGCTTGTGCCAGCTAAATTAAATATAGTAATGCCCTAGAAAAGTAGGTTCTTGTCTACAGCACATCAATTGGCAGAATTGATTATGAGAGGCTGTAGAGAACACTTTCTAAATGTTCCTAGTCAAGTATTAATATGCAAGGGCAATATTAATACATAAAGACTAGCATGTAGGTCAATTGATGACTTGATCTCACAAGTCATGGATATATGATATCAAGTTGACACATGGGTATATATTAGAGAATATATACTGAACTGACCCGCCATGAGAAAGTTTCATGGATCGTTATATGAGTGTCATAAACATTCTCATGTGACTATTGGTATGAATAGTCCTCAGACCTGAAGTCACTACGGTTCCCTACATAAGGAGTTATGTACTTTGGTATCGTCAAACGTCACCCGTAACAGGGTGGACCATAAAGGCGATTACTGGGTATATAACAAATTATGCGGAGGGATGTGAGTGATGTAGATGGGATCTATCCCTCTCATATGACGAGAGTGATATCGGTGGGCCCCTTGATTGAGTAGAACTACTAAAACGCATGGCCATGCTCGAATGAGTCAATATGAGATATTGAGCTCATTTGTTTGAGTTAGTTTACTCGGGGATCAAGAAACACATAGATTGATCGAGGATGACACGGTCTATGCCTCATTGATCAATCTGATATCAAGGATAGAAGGACACGGTCATATATTATAGTAGTCATGGAAAGGTTAGTCGGATCTTGACTTATCTCGTAACTTGGGTAGCAATGATGTATTGCTAGATGCCGCTCATTGCTTGTGTATCTAAAAGAGTTTAGATCCACTGCCAACGTTATGAGAGCCTATAGGGCCACACACAAAGAGCATGATAATTAGAAGAATTAGAGTATTCTAGTTTGACTAGAATAATTTGGGAATAAGCTTAAGTACAAAATGGTTTTTGGACTTTAAGCTTAATGAGAATTTTAGCTAATTGATTTAATGAGATTAATTCAATATGTTACCTTATTGATTTAATAAGATTAATTCAATATGATAACATAAGCTTAATTGAATTAATAAGATTAATTCAACATGCATGAAAGCCACATAAGAATGCCACATAAGCATGCCACATAAGCATGCCACCTAAGCATCCACCTAAGCTATATCAGTAGGAAGGAAACAAAATGGTTTAGTCACCTTAATAGGCCGCCAAACAAGGATATGTCTCAATGCAATGGATTGCATTGAATGTGTGGAGGTGAAAGGGTTTTTCCAACCCTATAAAAGACACCTCAAGTGGCCGGCCCAAGGAAGCATTGGCTTTTGTTGTTGGTGGAAGCTTTGGTTGTGTTAGTCGTGAGAAAGCTTGGTGGAAGCGTTAGATGTGTGGGTTTGTGAGTGTAGGCTAGCAAGAAGAGGAGTCTTCTTCTTCCTTTCTCCTTTTCCCTCTCTTCCTCTCCTTTAGGGACTTCTCTAGCAAGAAGTAAAGGAGAGCTCTTCTAGTTTTCCTTTTGTGAGACAAGAGCGTGCTCGTGGATACGATGATAGAAACGGACACTTGAGCGTGCTAAAGATCCAACAAACCGAAGGAAAAGCGGGATTAACAAGGGCACGCATAACAAAGGTAATCCTCTCCTATAAGATAGGTTTGGTTTAGAGAAATTTATTTTATACGAGTTTGCTTTCGCATGGATCACTTGGAAGGATCCTAATTTTTCCGTTCTGGCATAAAGAATTCCCCAACGTGGTATCAGAGCCACTTGCGAAAGATCGTATAAAAATAGGTTTTCTCTATTTTATATGTGAGATACAATTAGGATAAATTTTATTATGAGTTGATAATTGCATTAGCAAATTTTCAAACATAATAAAATATCCAATGTCTTTTAAAAGTTAAAATGACATGGTGCATGGTTATGGCCTAGTCCCAAAAAGTTTGTGATTGTGTGTTGTAATTCTTAATACGGCTGCATGTCGTGCCTTTCTCCTAATATTCTTGTTGTAAAATTAGTTTTAGACTCGAATGTAACTCGAGTATTTCTCCTTTGGAATGGATAAAACAAGGATTGAGGGTCCATTGGTAGATTAAGTTACAATGAGGAAGTCCACACACAAGACAACCAAAAGGAAGCACTTAGGAGAAGATGCTATCCCTAGGTTGACCAATCAATCTTTTCATTGGCTTGAGAAGATTGTAGAATTAGGGCCATAACCATGACACGTTAGTTTAATATGTATGTGATGCATGTTAGTTTAGCTTGTATGTGATGCATGATTAGTTTAGCTTATATGTGATGTATGCTAATATGTATATGATACATGTTTATTTCTTAATAAGTCTAAACGATATGCCTACCAAAGTTGGTACTCACTACTTCCTCGATCATTTGTTATTGGGTTTGCCAAAGCAAAGAAATGCATATTATATTGGAGGGGTGCGAGTGGACAATCGTGATGTACCGCTATCAGTCTTAGTTAAGACTTAATTAAGTGTTTTCTTAATTGGTTAAGAAAGTAGAGGCATATATTAGCTTTGAACATAAGTGTTAACATTAGTTTTGTGTGATTTCGAACATCGGCTTTGTCTTAGAAGTGGTCGTTGCTCGATATCCAAGAAGGCCCACTGTGCCTCGCCAGACTGAAGCTGGTTTAGGAATAAACACTAAACTAATCTAAAACTTAACCAAAGCTATTAAAGAGTTACATCAGATGTAATTGGCAAAAGATTGCCTACCTAATTATACTACGTCTTGGGCGATTAGCCAAAGCTAACTCAAGACGAATTATGATGTGGATCTTTATCACATATAAATTTATAGCTAAATAGTAGCTATGAGAATTTAGTGGGAGCTTCATTTAATTAAAGGCCTAATTAAATGATTTAGGTATGATACTTAAACTTTGCATTTTAATGTTGTAGATCACCATGTCATCTAACACGATACACCCCCTCAACTTGCGATCTGTCCTTGAGAAGGACAAGCTCAATGGAGCAAACTTTCTTGACTGGTATAGGAACTTGAGGATTATCCTCAAGCAAGAACGCAAACTATATGTCCTAGAGCAGTCTACCACAAATACACCCTGCGTACACTCGTCTTTGAAAAGGATGCTTATAAGAAGCATCAAGATGACGCATTAGATGTGTCATGTCTTATGCTTGCCACCATGAACTCTGAGCTCCAGAAGCAACATGAGAACATGGATGCCTATGATATGGTTGAGCACTTGAAACAACTATATCAAGGACAAGCTAGGCACGAGCGTTTTGAAGTGTCTAAGGCTCTTTTTGCATGCAAGATGCAAGAAGGAACACCTGTAGGAACTCACGTACTCAAAATGATTGGGTACGTTGAGAACCTGGAAAGACTAGGTTTTCCACTGAGCCAAGAATTGGCAACCGATGTTATCCTGCAATCGCTGTTAAGCATACAATCAATTCGTCATGAATTATAACATGAATGAAATTGATAAACCTTTGCCTGAGATTCTCAGCATGTTAAGAACTGCTGAACCAAATCTCAAGAAGAAAGTTAGTAATGTACTAATGGTCAAGAAGGACAAAGGTAAGCGCAAAGGCAAGGGTAAGACCCAAGCCAAAAGCAAGGCCAATTCATCCACTTCAAAGGGTAAAGGTAAAGTACCTAAGGAAGGGGACTGCTTCCATTGCGATAAGACTGGACACTGGAAGTGGAACTGCAAAGTCTACCTTGAGGAAGTAAAGAACAAGAGAAGTGGGACTTCTGCCTCAGGTATACATGTTATAGAGGTTAATCTATCTATTTCTTCTACATGGGTATTAGATACCGGATGTGCATCTCACATTTGTACTAATGTGCAGGGACTGAGAAATAGTAGAATAATGGCAAAGGGTGAAGTGGACCTACGAGTAGGCAATGGCACAAAAGTTGCTGCTGTAGCTGTAGGAACATATTCTTTGTCTTTGCCCACTGGGCTTATCTTAGAACTAGAGGAGTGCTTCTATGTACCTGCATTAACAAAGAACATAATTTCTGTATCTTGTTTAGACAAGAAAAACTTTTCTTTTATAATAAAGGACAAATGTTGTTCCATTTATTTAAATGAAATGTTCTATTGTAATGCACCACTTATGAATGGTCTCTATGTTCTAGATTTAGATAACCCAATTTATAACGTAAATACCAAACGGTTCAAATCGAATGATTTGAACCAGACATATCTCTTCGCATCGCCTAGGTCACATAAATGAAAACGCATATCCCAACTCAATAAAGATGGAGTATTGGACTCATTTGATTTTGAATCATATGAGGTATGCGAGTCGTGTATGTTAGGAAAGATGACAAAAACTCCATTTAGTGGACATTCCGAGAGAGCGACGGATTTGTTAGGACTCATACATATGTATGTGGCCCTTTCAATGTCGAAGCCAGAGGAGGCTATAAGTACTTTATTACTTTCACTAATGATATGAGTAGATTTGGCTACTTATATTTGATGAGACATAAGTCAGAATCCTTTGAAAAGTTCAAAGCATTCAAGAATGAAGTACAAAACCAACTTGGTAAGTGTATCAAGCTACTTGATCGGATCGAGGTGGTGAATACCTTAGTCAAGAGTTTCGTGATCACTGGTGGTGAGTGTGGGATAATATCCCAACTCACTCCACTTGGAACACCACAATGGAATGGTGTATCTGAGAGGAGAAATCGTACTCTATTAGATATGGTACGATCAATGATGAGCCAGACTGATCTACCTACTTCCTTTTGGGGTTTAGCTCTAGAGACAGTCGCTTTCACACTTAATCGCGTTCCATCAAAAGCCGTAGAAAAGACACCATATACGATATGGACCGGGAAGAGTCCCAAAATGTCTTTTATAAAGATTTGGGGTTGTGAAGCTTACGTTAGACGTCAAGTCTCAGATAAACTAGGACCCAAATCAGATAAGTGTTATTTTGTAGGATATCCCAAGGAAACTAAGGGATATTACTTTTACAATCCCACACTTGGCAAGGTGTTTGTTGCCAGAAATGCTGTCTTTCTAGAAAGAGAATTTATTTCTAGAAATACTAGTGGGAGTAAAATTCATCTTGAAGAAGTTCAAGATGACGATAACACTAAGACTTCGATGGAAAATGAACAGGAACCACAAAGTGTTGTGGATGAGGAATTTGTTGCCCAAAGAGTTGTGGAGCAAACACCTGTTCAAGTAGACCAACCTCTTTGTAGATCTAATAGGATCCGTCGTCAACCCGAGAGATATTCTTTTCTCTTGACTGACAACGGTGAAGTATTGCTTGTCGATCTTGACGAGCCTACATCCTATCAAGAAGCTATGATGAGCCCAGATTCTGAGAAATGGCTAGAGGCCATGAGATCCGAAATGGAATCCATGTACACTAACCAAGTATGGACTTTGGTTGATCCACCTGAAGGGGTAAAACCCATTGGGTGTAAGTGGGTATTTAAAGTAAAGACTGACATGGATGGTAATAAGCATACCTATAAAGGTAGATTGGTGGCTAAAGGATTCAAACAAATTCATGGTATTGACTATGAAGAAACCTTTTCACCAGTTGCGATGCTTAAATCCATTCGGATCATACTTGCTATTGCAGCCTACCATGATTATGAGATCTGGCAGATGGATGTCAAAACCGCTTTTCTGAATGGAAAGCTACTCGAGGATGTGTACATGACACAACCTGAGGGTTTTGGAGATCCAAAGCATCCTGGAAAGGTATGCAAACTGCAAAGGTCCATTTATGGACTAAAGCAAGCCTCTCGAAGCTGGAATCTTCGATTCGATGATGCAATCAAAGAGTTTGGTTTCATCAAGAATGAAGATGAGCCTTGTGTCTACAAGAGAAATAGTGGCAGCACAGTTGTATTTCTTGTCTTGTATGTAGATGACATACTTCTCATCGGAAATGATATTCCCTCACTCCAGTCTGTGAAGATATGGTTAGGGAATTGTTTCTCGATGAAAGACTTAGGTGAAGCTGCCTATATTCTAGGCATCAAGATCTATAGAGATAGATCTAAAAGATTACTTGGCCTAAGTCAGAGTACATACATTGATAAAGTGCTAGATCGTTTTGCTATGCAAAATTCCAAGAAAGGGTTTCGCTTTATCACATGGTGTAAGTCTTTCAAGACTCAATGTCCCTCTTCTACGGAGGAGAGAGACCGCATGGATAAGATCCCTTATGCATCTGCTATAGGGTCTATCATGTACGCCATGCTTTGTACTCGTCCTGACATCTCGTATGCTTTGAGTATGACGAGTAGATACCAGTCAGATCCAGGTGAAAGTCACTGGATAGCAGTCAAAAATATTCTTAAATACTTACGAAGGACGAAAGAATATTTCCTGATATTTGGAGGCAATGAGGAGCTAATTGTAAAGGGTTACAGTGATGCAAGCTTCCAAACAGACAAGGATGACTATAGATCGCAATCGGGGTACGTGTTTTGCCTGAATGGTGGAGCTGTGAGCTGGAAGAGTTCAAAGCAGGACACGATTCTTGATTCTACAACAGGAGTATATTGCGGCATCCGATGCAAAGAAGGAGGTTGTTTGGCTCCGCAAGTTCATCAGTGAACTTGGGGTAGTTCCTAGCATTGCAGATCCAATAGACCTCTATTGTGACAACAATGGGGCTATTGCACAGGCTAAGGAACCTCGATCACATCAGCGGACCAAACACATACTGCGGCGCTTCCATCTCATTCGAGAGATCATCGATAGAGGAGATGTGAGAATATGCAGAGTACCGACAGAAGCTAACATCGCAGATCCATTGACCAAGGCTTTGTACGGAGGAAGCATGATGGTCACACTAGGTCACTAGGTATTAGATATCATAGTGATTGGTACTAGTGCTAGTGGGAGATTGTTAGTTAAAGCCCTAGAACCAATCATGTGATGGTTGAATAGGGAACATTTTGTATCATATTCTATAAAGGCAAAGGATTGGTTATTATATTTAAGTCTTGCTTGTGCCTAAATTAAATATAGTAATGCCCTAGAAAAGTAGGTTCTTATCTACAGCACATCAATTGGCAGAATTGATTATGAGAGGCTGTAGAGAACACTTTCCTAAATGTTCCTAGTCGAGTATTAATATGCAAGGGCAATATTAATACATAAAGACTAGCATGTAGGTCAATTGATGACTTGATCTCACAAGTCATGGATATATGATATCAAGTTGACACATGGGTATATATTAGAGAATATATCTGAGACCCGCCATGAGAAAGTTTCATGGATCGTTATATGAGTGTCATAAACTTTCTCATGTGACTATTGGTATGAATAGTCCTTAGACCGAAGTCACTACGGTTCCCTACATAAGGAGTTATGTACTTTGGTATCACAAACGCCACCCGTAGAGAGGTGGACCATAAAGGCGATTACTGGGTATATAACAAATTATGCGGAGGGATGTGAGTGATGTAGATGGGATCTATCCCTCTCATATGACGAGAGTGATATCGGTGGGCCCCTTGATTGAGTAGAACTACTAAAACACATGGCCATGCTCGAATGAGTCAATATGAGATATTGAGCTCATTTGTTTGAGTTAGTTTACTCAGGGATCAAGAAACACATAGATTTATCGAGGATGACACGGTCTATGCCTCATTGATCAATCTGATATCAAGGATAGAAGGACACGGTCATATATTATAGTAGTCACGGAAAGGTTAGTCGGATCTTGACTTATCTCGTAACTTGGGTAGCAATGATGTATTGCTAGATGCCGCTCATTGCTTGTGTATCTAAAAGAGTTTAGATCCCGCCAACGCGTTATGAGAGCCTATAGGTCACACCCAAAGAGCATGATAATTAGAGGAATTAGAGTATTCTAGTTTGACTAGAATAATTTGGGAATAAGCTTAAGTACAAAATGGTTTTTGGACTTTAAGCTTAATGAGAATTTTAGCTAATTGATTTAATGAGATTAATTCAATATGTTACCTTATTGATTTAATAAGATTAATTCAATATGATAACATAAGCTTAATTGAATTAATAAGATTAATTCAACATGCATGAAAGCCACATAAGAATGCCACATAAGCATGCCACATAAGCATGCCACCTAAGCATCCACCTAAGCTAGTTAAGGTGGAAGGAAACAAAATGGTTTTGTCTCCTTAAGTGGCCAAACAAGGATATGTCTCAATGCAATGGATTGCATTGAATGTGTGGAGGTGAAAGGGTTTTTCCAACCCTATAAAAGACACCTCAAGTGGCCGGCCAAAAGGAAGCATTGGCTTTTGTTGTTGGTGGAAGCTTTGGTTGTGTTAGTGGTGAGAGAGCTTGGTGGAAGCTTTGGTTGTGTGGGTTTGTGAGTGTAGGCTAGCAAGAAGAGGAGTCTTCTTCTTCCTTTCTCCTTTTCCCTCTCTTCCTCTCCTTTAGGGACTTCTCTAGCAAGAAGTAAAGGAGAGCTCTTCTAGTTTTCCTTTTGTGAGACAAGAGCGTGCTCGTGTGGATACGTATAGAGGCACGGACACTTGAACGTGCTAAAGATCCAACAAACCGAAAGGAAAAGCGGGATTAACAAGGGCACGCAACAAAGGTAATCCTCTCATATAAGATAGGTTTGGTTTAGAGAAATTTATTTTATACGAGTTTGCTTTCGCATGGATCACTTGGAAGGGATCCTAATTTTTCCGTTGCGCATATGCCATTTGGCATAAAGAATTCCCAACACTATCCCTCCTATATGACGGGGGTGACATCGATATTCTTGATAGAGTGAGACCACGAAGTGCATAGCCATGCCCAAATGAGTCAATATGAGATATTGAGCTCATTTGATTAGAGTGAGTCTACTTGGAGTTCAAGATTTAGATTGTACCGAGGATGACACGGTCTATGCCTCGATTGGTCAATCTAGATGTCAAGGATAGAGGGACATTGTCACATATTGTGAGAGTCACAATTAGTAGTCACAAAGGTGATGTTGGAGCTCAACATTCTTGTAACTTGGGTAGCAATGATATGTTGCTAGATACCGCTCATTGCTTATGTTCCTAAATCGGTTTAGGGACATTGCCAACGTTACAAGAACCTATAGGGTCACACACATAAGAGAAATTAGATGGAGATTAGGTTCATATGATGAACCATGAGGATTAGGTTCATGGGATGAACCAAATTGGATTAAGAGTAATCCAAATTAGACTAATTGAGTTAGACTCAAGTTGATTCAAGTGTTGAATGAGTCTAATTGAGATTTGATTCATCAAATCAATTTAAATTAATGAATAGAGATTCATTATATTAAATTGACTTGAGTCAAGTGGTTAGATTTGATCAACTATGGGAGATTAGAGGTCAAGTTTGACTTGACTTGAGAGGGAAGATGAAAGGTCAAGTTTGACTTGACCAAATGCCATGTCATGATGATGACTAGGCATGGCCGGCCAATGATGGTGCTCCACATCATCATTGACTTGGTCAATTGGTGCCACATCATGAGGGAGACCAAGGGTCATGGGAGTTACATGCATGCATGTAACCCCCCCTCCATGAAGTGGCCGGCCACTTAGGGGTTATGGGTGGTGAATTCATTTGGTGAGTTATTCCAATTACTTCATCTTCAACCTTGGTGCTCTTCCTCTCAAGCTCTACCTCTCCAAACCTAATCTTGCCGAAATTCTTAAGGGAGTGCTAGCACACTCTAAGGCATTTCTCTCCACCTATTGTTGGGAGGATCGGTTGGCCGGCTAGAGGGGGGTGAATAGCCCTCGTTCGTTGGACGTCGTAATTCGCTCGTTCTTCTTGCGTCGCTTGTCTACGATTGTTGTTAGCGCAGCGGAATACTAATACAAATAACAATACTAACAACAAATACAATCACACGCAATACACAAGATATACGTGGTTCGGAACCGAATGGTTCCTACTCCACGGGTGAGCTCCTCGAGCTCGTGTTATGCGCACGACACTAACAATACTCCTTATCGACTATACGTCGGAGGTGGAGAAACCTCTCACAAGCAATTACAAAGTAATATAGAAATACAAACAAGAATACAAATACAATACAAAAGAAACTCTTTTCACCGATTGCTTTTGATCACTTGTTTGTTGCTTGCTTTGATTGGCTCTTGAAGGACTGGAATGCAACAGCAAATCCCCTCCAATAGCTTCCTTAAAGGCTTGGGCGAAATCCTCCTCTTGAGCTCCTTTTATAACCTGCATCAAGCTGATCTCGCGCCCATCAGTCGACTGATCGTGACCATCAGTCGACTGATATCGTTGCCGTTGTCTCACAACGGCCGGATCCACGTCGGACAAGTTCCAACGGATCACACATCGGGCCGATCGATGGCACCCATCACCGATCGATCATCCATCGATCGAAAGTCTTTGGCGAGCTCGACTCCATTCCGCGTGCCCGTGCACGTGTCATCACCGACCGTCGCCTTGGCGATCGTCATCCCATCACCGACCCTCCCTCGGCGACCGATCATCCACTCGGTTGATCGAACACTGGTCGAACCTATTCGACCTAGAGCAGTCGACTGGCACCTATGCCAGTCGACTGATGTCGGCTAAAACCTCAAACATTACCATGTTTGAGCCTCCGACATTCAGTCTTAGCCACTTGGCCAAGTCCACACGGAGTTCCCCACCGAAGCTCTCTTCCCTCGGCCTACGTCCCTCGGATGCGCCAAGCGCACGGCTTCGCAACGCCATCCTTCGCGTCTCATGCCCTAGAAGTATGCTTCCTTTAGGCTCACTCCCTTCGCTCCCCGTCCGGCGGTCCCTCGGATGCACCAAGCGCACGGCTTCGCAATGCCATCCTTCACCGACTCAAGGACCCCGAGCCTAGTGAACTTACCAAGTCCTCAAGACTTCCCAAATGCACCAAGCGCACGGCTTCGCAATGCATTTCTCACCAAGCACCGAGCGCACGGCTCCGTAATGCTTTTCTCACCAAGCACCGAGCGCACGGCTCCGCAATGCTTTGGACTTTCCCACACCAAGCTCCATGCTTGGATTTACCATGTCAACCCCATGTTATGAGTTTTGTCTATCATCAAAATACCATCGGGAGTCTACCTGGGACGATTGCACCAACAATCTTCCAACAATCTCCCCCTTTTTGATGATTGACAAAACTACCATCTCAAGTCTACCAATTCTCCCATATTGGCAATTCTCATATCCCAATGAGAATTCCAACGAACCCTAATTGGTAACTTGGTAACTTCTCCCCCTTTTTGACATTACATCAAAAAGGTCCTCCCCAAGGGTATGAATGTCTCATATCCCAATGAGATCTTACAATCTCTTCCTTGGAGGAACACATGCCTACAATCTTCCAAGTGATCCCATATCACTTAAAGAGAGGCACCCCAATTTCCTCCCATGAGGAAATACAAATCCATCCTCCCATGATGGATTCCTCCCCCTAGAGGCTTGCTCCCCCTTGACCATTGCACCAACAATGTCCTTGGAGAGTCCCTAAGCCAATAGGAACATTTACCAATCAAAATTAAGGCAAAGTTCAACAATGAACTTTCTTCCACCTTCAAATTGATACTCACCCTCAACCCAACTCCTAATCCATATCCAATGGATTTCCACCCTCTCTAATGCTATCCCAAGCATATCCTAGGGTTAGGAGTGGTTAGGGGACCTTAACCTAGCTGAACATGGGCCTAATTATCAAGATTTACCCGAAATCAGCTTGTGCGATCGACTACTGTCGGATAACGATCGCTGGGCTTACCATCGATCATTGGCCATGCAGCGATCGGTGATAAGCTAATTCAGTTTTGATTTGAAATGAATTTCCGAAATCCATAAGTAAATATACATACATAGATAAATCTTGAAATTTGGTATGCATAATACTTATTACAATCATTATGGGTGAAAATTATTGGAAAATTATTTTACCCATTAAATTTGGAGATTGATACAAAGTTCAAAAGTTTAGAAAAGCTTCAATAAAGAGCCCTCTTTGTATCATCCCATTCAATGGTGATAGCTATCACAAGATAGTCTTCACCAAGGTTTTGCAAAATGTTTTCAAAATGTTTTCAAAACCTTTAATTTCCCTAAACATCTCACTAATATCTAGATTTGTAAAACACATTCAAGGCAATTAACATAGTGAGATGTGGGTTTTGTTCTTTCTTGGTCTCATGCATATATCTAGGCAATATTTATTTGATTCCCATCAAATTGTGCCATAGTCCTTGAATTCATTTTATTATGCATGATGATTATGGCATAGATATGATTTAGATAAAAACATATGCCAATATCATGATGTCATGGCATGTAAATGAAACTTAAGCATACATGACATCTAAAAATAACATTAAACATGATCATGACATTTTTATAAATAAAAATGAGAATGATGTCATGACATGGCAAGGCAAATAAAGCATGGCAAGAAAAATATACTAAGGTCTAGAATACCTAAGTGTTAAAATCAATTTGCCATTTCTAGGATTAAATCAATTTGCCTTAAAGCCATTCATCTCCTAGTGTGCCAAAAACCCAAAATGGCACACCAATACCTCTAAGACCTAATTGTGCCAATTTAAATCATTTTAAACTTCTCAAGCATATTGGCACACCCTAATGTGTCAACTCTACTATGGTTAGGTTAACTACCCATCCACCTAGGGTTGACACACCCTAACCCATTTAGCGTGAATCGATCACGCTCTTAGGAACCCAATACCTATTGGAGCTCCTTGGGTTAACAAGGTATTCCCTAGGATAACTTCCCTAGATACCTTCCTAATGACCCTTTTAGGCTTTGAAGCCTTAGTCAAATGGGTCTTACTTGGGTCAACTCTAGAGGTGACTCCTCCATTAACCTTCTTAGTGGCTTTCTTGGTTTTTCTTAAGTCCTTGGCCACTAAACACATACCATGGCTAGACTTAGGGATAACTTCCCTATTAGCCTTGGTTTGTCTAGACCTAGAAATAGTTCCATAATCAAATGGAACATTATGGTAGGACATAGGTTTGTGACCCAAACCCTTCTTGCCCTTAGACATTTCTTGTTTTCTAGGTTTTGATTTTTGTATGTTAGGCCCTTTAACCGAATTTGATATTAAAGCTAGGGTCTTCTCCAATTTTTCAAGCCTTGACCTTAAGGCTTGGTTTTCTAACTCTTCCTCAATTTTGAATTTTCATTAGATTTAGGGGAAATATTTTTCCTTTTAGGCATGTGCCTAGATTTCTTGGGATTAATACCCAAGTTTTCTTCAACTCTCCTAATTGACTCTTTAGGTAAAATTGATCTAGAATTGTGAGTCATAGGTTTGTTCTTAGAGAAACTAACATGCTTAGCACTTAAACAAACATGTTTATTCCTACTAGCATGCTTTTCATTAATCATAGCAAGAGAGCTAAAATAATTCCTTTTGGCATGCTTTTTGACTTTAGGAATTAAAGGTGCATTAAATAAATGTACCTTAGGGTTAGCTTTAGGAGCTCCCCCTACATGAGTTGCACCTTCTTGCCCTTTCTTCCTCCCCCTAGGGCATTGGCTTCGGTAGTGTCCCTTTTGATTGCATTTGAAGCATACAATGTGCTCTTTGCTTCTAGTTGAGGGAACACCGGCATCCTTTGACTTTGGGTTGCCTTTTGGTGTCGATGCCTTCTTCTTAGCCAATTTAGGGCATTTGCTTTTGTAATGCCTTTTCTCCCTACACTCAAAGCATATTATGTGATTTTTATTCAAAATGATAACACTTGAGTTACCTAGGGAGGTGGTGGAGGCCTCTTCTTGATCTTCACTTCTCCCGGATGTAGATGCTTCTTGTTCTTGCTCCGGGATGGAAGATTGCCTTTCCTCCCCCTCAAAGCTAGAGGTGGAGGTCTCCACCAAGTCATCAACATCTTCAAATGTTGTGGGTGCTTCTTCCTCGGCATTTTCCTCTACTTGTGCCGATTGGGAATTTTCTTGGAATTTCATTACCTTATTCCATAATTCCCTTGCATCCCTATAATCACCCAATCTAGACCAAATAGCATTAGGTAATAAATCACTAAGTAATTTTATTACCTCAAGATTTGTCTTGAAGTCCTTAATTTGGTCTTGAGTCCACCTTGACTTCTCAATTTGCTTGTTGTTTTTATCCCTAGGCATCTCAAAACCATTTTCTACAATAATCATATAATCAAAATTGGTT
>CM045986.1:114848447-114860947 GCA_025175895.1 Wurfbainia villosa
ATCTCTGTGATCTTGTTTAGACAAGAAAAACTTTTCTTTTATAATAAAGGACAAATGTTGTTCCATTTATTTAAATGAAATGTTCTATTGTAATGCACCACTTATGAATGGTCTCTATGTTCTAGATTTAGAAAATCCAATTTATAACGTAAATACCAAACGGTTCAAATCGAATGATTTGAACCAGACATATCTCTGGCACTGTCGCCTAGGTCACATAAATGAAAAACGCATATCCCAACTCCATAAAGATGGATTATTGGACTCATTTGATTTTGAATCATATGAGGTATGCGAGTCTTGTCTTTTAGGAAAGATGACTAAAACTCCATTTAGTGGACATGGCGAGAGAGCGACGGACTTGTTAGGACTCATACATACTGATGTATGTGGCCCTTTCAATGTCGAAGCCAGAGGAGGCTATAAGTACTTTATTACTTTCACTGATGATATGAGTAGATTTGGCTACTTATATTTGATGAGACATAAGTCAGAATCCTTTGAAAAGTTCAAAGAATTCAAGAATGAAGTACAAAACCAACTTGGTAAGTGTATTAAGCTACTTCGATCAGATCGAGGTGGTGAATACCTTAGTCAAGAGTTTCGTGATCACCTGGCTGAGTGTGGGATAATATCCCAACTCACTCCACCTGGAACACCACAATGGAATGGTGTATCTGAGAGGAGAAATCGTACTCTATTAGATATGGTACGATCAATGATGAGCCAGACTGATCTACCTACTTCCTTTTGGGGTTTAGCTCTAGAGACAGCCGCTTTCACACTTAATCGCGTTCCATCAAAAGCCGTAGAAAAGACACCATATACGATATGGACCGGGACGAGTCCCAAAATGTCTTTTATAAAGATTTGGGGTTGTGAAGCTTACGTTAGACGTCAAGTCTCAGATAAACTAGGACCCAAATCAGATAAGTGTTATTTTGTAGGATATCCCAAGGAAACTAAGGGATATTACTTTTACAATCCCACACTTGGCAAGGTGTTTGTTGCAGAAATGTTGTCTTTCTAGAAAGAGAATTTATTTCTAGAAATACTAGTGGGAGTAAAATTCATCTTGAAGAAGTTCAAGATGATGATAACACTAAGGCTTCGATGGAAAAATGAACAAGCACCACAAAGTGTTGTGGATGAGGAATTTGTTGCCCAAAGAGTTGTGGAGCAAACACCTGTTCAAGTAGACCAACCTCTTCGTAGATCTAATAGGATCCGTCGTCAACCCAAGAGATATTCTTTTCTCTTGACTGACAACGGTGAAGTATTGCTTGTCGATCTTGACGAGCCTACATCCTATCAAGAAGCTATGATGAGCCCAATCCGAAATGGCTAGAGGCCATGAGATCCAAATGGAATCCATGTACACTAACCAAGTATGGACTTTGGTTGATCCACCAAGGGGTAAAACCCATTGGGTGTAAGTGGGTCTTTAAAGTAAAGACCGACATGGATGGTAATAAGCATACCTATAAAGGTAGATTGGTGGCTAAAGGATTCAAACAAATTCATGGTATTGACTATGAAGAAACCTTTTCACGATTCGATGCTTAAATCCATTCGGATCATACTTGCTATCGATCTACCTACCATGATTATGAGATCTGGCAGATGGATGTCAAAACCGCTTTTCAATGGAAAGCTACTCGAGGATGTGTACATGACACAACCGAGGGTTTTGAAGATCCAAAGCATCCTCGGAAAGGTATGCAACCGCAAAGGTCCATTTATGGACTAAAGCAAGCCTCTCAAGTGGAATCTTCGATTCGATGATGCAATCAAAGAGTTTGGTTTCATCAAGAATGAAGATGAGCCTTGTGTCTACAAGAGAAATAGTGAGCACAGTTGTATTTCTTGTCTTGTATGTAGATGACATACTTCATCGGAAATGATATTCCCTCACTCCACTGTGAAGATGTGGTTAGGAATTGTTTCTCGATGAAGGACTTAGGAAGCGCCTATATTCTAGGCATCAAGATCTATAGAGATAGATCTAGAAGATTACTTGGCCTAAGTCGAGTACATACATTGATAAAGTGCTAGATCGCTTTGCTATGCAAAATTCTAAGAAAGGGTTTCGCCTTTATCACATGGTGTGAGTCTTTCAAGACTCAATGTCCCTCTTCTAAGGAGGAGAGAGATCGCATGGATAAGATCCCTTATGCATCGCCTATAGGGTCTATCATGTACGCCATGCTTTGTACTGCTCCGACGCCTCGTCGTATGCTTTGAGCATGACGAGTAGATACCAGTGATCCAGTGAAAGTCATCGATAGCGTCAAAAATATTCTTAAGTACTTACGAAGAACGAAAGAATATTTCACGATATTTGAGGCAATGAGGAGCTAATCAAAGGGTTACAAAGTGATGCAAGCTTCCAAGCACAAGGATGACTATAGATCGCAATCGGTACGTGTTTTGCCCGAATGGTGGAGCTTTGAGTGGAAGAGTTCAAGGCAGACACGATTCTGTCGATTCTACAATGGTCGAGTATATTGCAAAGATCTCGATGCAAAGAAAGGAGGTTGTTTGGCTCCGCAAGTTCATCAGTGAACTTGGGGTAGTTCCTAGCATTGCAGATCCAATAGACCTCTATTGTGACAACAATGGGGCTATTGCACAGGCTAAGGAACCTCGATCACACCAACGGACCAAACACATACTGCGGCGCTTCCATCTCATTCGAGAGATCATCGATAGAGGAGATGTGAGGATATGCAGAGTACCGACAGAAGCTAACATCGCAGATCCATTGACCAAGGCTTTGTACGAGGAAGCATGATGGTCACACTAGGTCACTAGGTATTAGATATCATAGTGATTGGTACTAGTGCTAGTGGGAGATTGTTAGTTAAAGCCCTAGAACCAATCATGTGATGGTTGAATAGGGAACATTTTGTATCATATTCTATAAAGGCAAAGGATTGGTTATTATATTTACATCTTGCTTGTGCCAGCTAATTTAAATATAATAATGCCCTAGAAAAGTAGGTTCTTATCTACAACACATCAATTGGAAGAATTGATTATGAGAGGCTGTAGAGAACACTTTCCTAAATGTTCCTAGTCGAGTATTAATATGCAAGGGCAATATTAATACATAAAGACTAGCATGTAGGTCAATTGATGACTTGATCTCACAAGTCATGGATATATGATATCAAGTTGACACATGGGTATATATTGGAGAATATATACTGAACTGACCCGCCATGAGAAAGTTTCATGGATCGTTATATGAGTGTCATAAACTTTCTCATGTGACTATTGGTATGAATAGTCCTTAGACCTGAAGTCACTATGGTTCCCTACATAAGGAGTTATGTACTTTGGTATCGTCAAACGTCACCCGTAACATGGTGGACCATAAAGGCGATTACTGGGTATATAACAAATTATGCGGAGGGATGTGAGTGATGTAGATGAGATCTATCCCTCTCATATGACGAGAGTGATATCGGTGGGCCCCTTGATTGAGTAGAACT
Source organism: Wurfbainia villosa (assembly GCA_025175895.1). Taxonomy (NCBI): domain Eukaryota; kingdom Viridiplantae; phylum Streptophyta; class Magnoliopsida; order Zingiberales; family Zingiberaceae; genus Wurfbainia; species Wurfbainia villosa. The sequence continues at coordinate 114,851,945 of CM045986.1, forward strand.
ACTAAAACGCATGGCCATGCTCGAATGAGTCAATATGAGATATTGAGCTCATTTGTTTGAGTTAGTTTACTCAGGGATCAAGAAACACATAGATTGATCGAGGATGACACGGTCTATGCCTCATTGATCAATCTGATATCAAGGATAGAAGGACACGGTCATATATTATAGTAGTCACGGAAAGGTTAGTCGGATCTTGACTTATCTCGTAACTTGGGTAGCAATGATGTATTGCTAGATGCCGCTCATTGCTTGTGTATCTAAAAGAGTTTAGATCCACTGCCAACGTTATGAGAGCCTATAGGGTCACACACAAAGAGCATGATAATTAGAGGAATTAGAGTATTCTAGTTTGACTAGAATAATTTGGGAATAAGCTTAAGTACAAAATGGTTTTTGGACTTTAAGCTTAATGAGAATTTTAGCTAATTGATTTAATGAGATTAATTCAATATGTTACCTTATTGATTTAATAAGATTAATTCAATATGATAACATAAGCTTAATTGAATTAATAAGATTAATTCAATATGATTGAATTAATAAGATTAATTCAATATGATAACATAAGCTTAATTGAATTAATAAGATTAATTCAACATGCATGAATGCCACATAAGAATGCCACATAAGCATGCCACATAAGCATGCCACCTAAGCATCCACCTAAGCTAGTTAAGGTGGAAGAAGACAAATTGGTTTTTGTCTCCTTAAGTGGCCGGCCAAACAAGGATATGTCTCAATGCAATGGATTGCATTGAATGTGTGGAGGTGAAAGGGTTTTTCCAACCCTATAAAAGACACCCTAAGTGGCCGGCCAAAGAAGAGGGATTGGCTTTTGTTGTTGGTGGAAGCTTTGGTTGTGTTAGTGGTGAGAAAGCTTGGTGGAAGCTTTGGTTGTGTGGGTTTGTGAGTGTAGGCTAGCAAGAAGAGGAGTCTTCTTCTTCCTTTCTCCTTTTCCCTCTCTTCCTCTCCTTTAGGGACTTCTCTAGCAAGAAGTAAAGGAGAGCTCTTCTAGTTTTCCTTTTGTGAGACAAGAGCGTGCTCGTGTGGATACGTATAGAGGCACGGACACTTGAACGTGCTAAAGATCCAACAAACCGAAAGGAAAAGCGGGATTAACAAGGGCACGCAACAAAGGTAATCCTCTCCTATAAGATAGGTTTGGTTTAGAGAAATTTATTTTATACGAGTTTGCTTTCGCATGGATCACTTGGAAGGGATCCTATTTTCCGTTGCGCATATGCCATTTGGCATACGAGAATCCCCTACACCACACACGCAGGCAGCGGGCGACAAGCGCAAGCCTAGGACGTGCGGATAGTGAGCGGCAGGGGCACGAAGGGACCACGCACGCAGGCAGCGGGCGACAAGCGCAAGCCTAGGACGTGCGGATAGTGAGCGACAGGGGCACCAAGGGACCACGCACGCAGGCAGCGGGCGACAAGCGCAAGCCTAGGACGCACATGATACTGAGCGGCATGGAGACCAAGGGACAACGCACGCAGGCAGCAAGCGACAAGCACAAGCCTAGGACGCGCGGATACTGAGCAACAAGGGCACCAAGGGCCCATGCACGCAGGCAGCGGGCGACAAGCGCAAGCCTAGGACGTGCGGATAGTGAGCGGCAAGGGCACGAAGGGACCACGCACGCAGGCAGCGGGCGACAAGCGCAAGCCTAGGACGTGCGTATAGTGAGCGGCAGGGAGACCAAGGGACCACGCACGCAGGCAGCGGGCGACAAGCGCAAGCCTAGGACGTGCGGATAGTGAGCGACAGGGGCACCAAGGGACCACGCACGCAGGCAGCGGGCGACAAGCGCAAGCCTAGGACGCACATGATACTGAGCGGCATGGAGACCAAGGGACAACGCACGCAGGCAGCAAGCGACAAGCACAAGCCTAGGACGCGCGGATACTGAGCAACAAGGGCACCAAGGGCCCATGCACGCAGGCAACAAGCGACAAGCGCAAGCCTAGGACGTGCGTATAGTGAGCAGCAGGGGCACCAAGGGACCACGCACGCAGGCAGCGGGCGACAAGCGCAAGCCTAGGATGTGCGGATAGTGAGCGGCAAGGGCACGAAGAGACCTCGCACACAGGCAGCGGGCGACAAGCGCAAGCCTAGGACGTGCGAATAGTGAGCGGCAGGGGCACCAAGGGACCACGCACGCAGGCAGCGGGCGACAAGCGCAAGCCTAGGACGCACATGATACTGAGCGGCATGGAGACCAAGGGACAACGCACGCAGGCAGCAAGCGACAAGCACAAGCCTAGGACGCACGGATACTGAGCAACAAGGGCACCAAGGGCCCATGCACGCAGGCAGCGGGCGACAAGCGCAAGCCTAGGACGAGCGGATACTGAGCGACAAAGGCACCAAGGGACCACGACGCGTGAGCGGCATGCAAGCGCAAGCCTAGGACGGCGGATAGTGAGCGGCAAGCACGCGAAGGGACCACGCCGCAGCAGCGGCGACAGCGCGCAAGCCTAGGACGCACGCGATAGTGAGCAGCAAGTATACCAAGGGACCACGCACGCAGGCAGCGGGCGACAAGCGTAAGCCTAGGACGCATGCGATAGTTAGCAGCAAGTATACCAAGGGACCACGCACGCAGGCAGCGGGCGACAAGCGCAAGCCTAGGACGCACGCGATAGTGAGCAGCAAGGATACCAAGGGACCACGCACGCAGGCAGCAAGCGACAAGCACAAGCCTAGGACGCGCGGATACTGAGCGACAAAGGCACCAAGGGCCCCATGCACGCAGGCAGCGGGCGACAAGCGCAAGCCTAGGACGTGCGGATCGTGTGCGGCAAGGGCACCAAGGGACCATGCACGCAGGCAGCGGGCGACAAGCGCAAGCCTAGGACGTGCGGATAGTGAGCAGCAGGGCCACCAAGGGACCACGCACACAGGCAACGGCGACAACGGCAAGGAGGCCAAGGGACCACGCACGCAGGCAGCATGTGACAAGCACAAGCCTAGGACGCACGCAATACTGAGCGGCAGGGAGACCATAGGAACCACGCACGCAGGCACCAAGAGGCAGGCACAAGCCGCACGCGGTGAGCAACCCGTTGCCCATCGTCGACACGACGACACCATGGGGCCATGGACGCAGGCAACGAGCGACAAGCACAAGCCTAGGATGTTCATGACACCAAGTGACATGGCCATACCCCTCGCACACCTACCAACACCAACGGACCAGCCCCATGGGCACCGGGGCTGCAAGCACATGGTTCGTGCCTGCGGGATATATAGCCGCAGGTGCCCAGATGGTTCAAAGGGGCAGTTCAGGATGACAGTTTGGCGAGCGACCGACGGGCCCAATGGTCCTCCCGACGACCATTGGCTTTGCAAGCCGCCGCTCATGCACGACTTTGCCAATGCATACACCGTCGTTGGGGACTATGGAACCGCACGCGGTGAGCAACCCGTTGCCCGTCGTCGACACGACGACACCATGGGGCCATGCACGCAGGCAGCGAGCGACAAGCGCAAGCCTAGGACATTCATGACACCAAGCGACATGGCCATACCCCCGCGCACCTACCGACACCAACGGACCAGCCCCATGGGCACCGGGGCTGCAAGCACATGGTTCGTGCCTGCGGGATATATAGCGGAGTGCCCGGCCCCCTGCAAGCGATTGTTCAAAGGCGATTCAGATGATAGCCATTTGGCGAGCGACCGACGGGCCCAATGGTCCTCCCGACGACCATTGGCATTGCAAGCCGCCGCTCGTGCACGACTTTGCCAATGCATACACCGTCGTTGGGGACTATGGCACCGCACGCGGTGAGCAACCCGTTGCCCGTCGTCGACGAGACGACACCATGGGACCACGCACGCAAGCAACGAGCGGCAAGCACAAGCCTAGGACGTGCATGACACCGAGCGACATGGCCATACCCCCATGCAAGGTAGGCGATTCTAAGGGATCAAGAGACGAAAACGACCAACAACTCAAGGTAAGCCTAAACCTAATTCAAATACTTCTAATTTTAGATGCTATGAGTGCAACAGGTTCGGTCACATCAAGTCCGAGTGCCCAAAGCTAAAGAATAACGCATCAAAGACCAAGAAAGCGCTAAACGCTACTTGGGAGGAGTTGTCGGAGGAAGAAGACGATATCCAAGCTCTAATGGCCAAGCCGACCGAGCACGACTCCGAAACCGAAGAAGAGTCCGAGTCCGAATCCGATGATGAGCTTCCATTCAAGACAAGCCACGGATCCGTATCCGGTTCAAAAGAATCATTAAGGGTAAGTCGATCGTTACTTAATACTTTGTATGGTGCAATTAAATTTTTAAATAAGAAACTAGCTAAGTCCGAGTCCAAGGTCGAGACCCTAATTGAGGAGGTTAACCTCCTCAAACATGAGGTCTCCCTAACCTCTTCGACTACTCGTATTCAAGAGGAGGACTCAACTCAAGTTGAAAAGCTTAAAGTTGAGAACTCGCTTTTGAAAACACAAGTCGAAGACCTTAGGAACACGTTGGAAAGGTTCACTTTGGGATCCAAGGGACTTGACCTCTTACTTGGATCACAAAGGGCCGTGTACAACAAGGCCGGACTCGGGTTTAACTCAAATACAACCAATAAGTCATATATGTCTATAGTAAACCAACATAAGAAAAATGTCCAAGCATGGGTCCCTAAGATCACTTTGATTTCAACTTTAGGATCTAACATGTATTGGGTTCCCAAGGACCAAATTCACTATGTGAATAGACCCACTCGATTCAATGGTCCAGGGGGAGCCAATACAAAATGTATTTTTGTTAAGTCTTAGAAATTGCATGCTTAGTTTTTCCTTTATTTTTAGAATGGTTAGATAGGACTCATAACCAACTAAAATCCTGCGAAAAGATTGAGCCTCGGGAGCCTCTTTTCAAAAATAAACCAACTAAAATCCTACGAAAAGATTGAGCCTCGGGGAGCCTCTTTTCAAAAATAACTAGTTAGACCAAGACGTAGTCTCAAGTAAGTCGAGTTATCAATTTCTTGAAATTAGCTTTGTCTAAGGAAGTGGTCGTTGTTCCGATCAAAGAAGGCCTCTGTGCCTCTCCACGACCTGGAAGCTAATCTCTTGAAAAGATTACTTGATGAGCTTAGACTAAATCCGAATCTAACCTAATGTTGGTTAATTTAAATTCATTAAAATTAATCAAGTAAAATTGAAAGTCATCTCACAATAACACATAGGAATAACATGTTTTGATCATGTAGATATTGGTGAGATGATTTAGGTTTAAAACTTACAAACAACCCTTTAGTAATTCCAATATCCGATCCAACTACCTTATGTGTAGGATCAATGGATGTTGGGCAGTGGTTGCTCGACACATGACCGGGATCAACTCAAATTTTGAAGTTACGATTCAAGCGACAAGGATCGGTAGCCTTGGAAATAACGCGGCAAGCTCAAAATCATCGGATCAGGTGATATTGAGCTCAACTCTAACTTTACAATTCAAAATGTCTTATTAGTAGAAAACTTTCAATATAATTTACTTAGTGTAAGCCAATTGTGTGATAACAATTATAAGGTCATATTTCTAGAAAATGAATGCGTAATCAAAATAAATGCAACATCTAAAATAATACTTAAAGGAACTAGGAGTAGCAACATCTACACAATAAATTTACCCAACTCCTCAACCAAGTGTCTTATGACACGAAGAGGAATCTTGGTTATGGCAATCAAGACTCCTGACACTGCACCCAAGACTCGCCCACAAGATGAGTCGAGTGGCTTGGTTATAGGTTTGCCTAAACTAAACAACTTGGATAATAAAATATGTAATGCTTGTCAACAAGGTAAACAATCTAGGACACAACATCAATTAACTAATCAAGAACGAACCAAAAGTGTTCTTGAGCTCCTACACATGGATCTATTTGATTCACATGGAGCTAAGTCACTCAATGGTAGTCAATTTTGCTTAGTCATAATTGGCGACTATTCTAGATTTACTTGGGTTAGGTTTATCAAACATAAAAATGATACCCTAGACCAACTAATCAATCTTTGTAGGTTAATCGAAAATCAAAAGAACCTTAAGATTAAAAGACTTAGAAGCGATCATGGTGGTGAATTCGAAAACCATGATTTACTGATTTACGTAACCTAAGCGGATACCACCATGAGTTTTCATGTCCTAGAACCCCACAACAAAATGGGTTAGTCGAACGGAAAAATAGAACCCTACAAGAAGCCGCTAGGACAATGTTAAACGAGTATAACCTACCCGATAGATTTTGGGCGAGGCCGTTAGTACGGCTTGCTATGTCCAAAATAGGATCCTTATGGTAAAGAGGCACCAAAAGACCTCGAGATTTATCACGATAAAATACCGAACATCAAGTACTTTAGGGTATTTGGATGCAAGGTACATATCTTAAACACTAAGGATTACCTAGGAAATTCAAATCCAAAACCTCTACGAACCTTTCTAGGATACTCAACCACCGAGAGAGCTTATAGGGTATACAATCACGACACTCTTAGAGTCGAAGAAACCATTAATATAGTTTTCGACGAAGGACACGAACCCGCTCAATCCTTAACAAAACCAACTAGCAAATCAACTTATAGCGAACCCGACTGATCTTGAACTTGAATCTCGTCCTAACCCAAGTCATCCTATCGACCAAGTGATAGATGACTCTAACCCAAGTCAAACTAGAACTCACCCAAGTCATCCTATCGACCAAGTGATAGATGACCCTAACCCGAGTCACACTAAGACTCAAACAAATCATCCTATCAATCAAGTTATAGGTGATCCAAATTTAGGGTTGAACTAGAGCTTCATATCGAAACCTTAGTCAAATCTCGTTAATTTCCAAAATCGAACCCAAAACTATTGAACAAGCACTTCTTGATCCCGACTGGATTATTGCTATGCAAGAAGAGCTAGCTCAATTCACTAGAAATGAAGTCTGGGAATTAGTACCACCACCTAAAGAAAAATCAATTATTGGAACAAGGTGGGTCTTTCGAAATAAACTTGATGATAAAGGTGAAGTAGTTAGAAATAAAGCTAGGTTAGTCGCAAAAGGGTTTAGTCAAGTCGAAGGTTTAGATTACGATGAGACCTACGCCTGTAGCTGGACTAGAGTCCATCCGAATGTTGTTAGCATATGCGCACATCGAGGTTTTAAATTGTTTCAAATGGATGTCAAGTCAGCATTTTTGAATGGATACATTAAGGAAGAAGTTTACGCTACCAACCTCCGGATTGAAAAATCTAGATAAACTCGACCATGTCCTTAGAATTAAGAAAGCCCTATATGGACTCAAACAAGCCCCAAGAGCTTGGTACGAAAGGCTTTCGATCTATCTTAAGTCCAACGGATTCAACCAAGGTTTAGTCGACCCAACCTTATTCGTTAAAACCATAGGAAAAGAAATCTTTATAGCCCAAATCTATGTAGATGATATAATTTTTGGAACTACCAACTCGATCCTGCTAAACGAATTCATCTCACTTATGGAAAGTGAATTTGAAATGAATTTAGTAGGAGAGTTAAGTTTCTTCTTAGGTTTACAAATTAAACAAACTAAAGATGGAATATATTTACATCAACAAAAATATACTAAGGACTTAATAAATCGATTTGGAATGCAAGATGCTAAAATAATCAATACACCTATGACAACTAATGTTAATATAAACGAAGATGTAGAAGGAAAACCCGTTGACCTAAAATACTATAGGAGCGCAATAGGAAGTCTCCTATACTTAACCGCGAGCCGACCCGACATTTTATTCGCGGTAAGTATGTGCGCAAGGTTACAAACCTGTGCCAAGGAGTCTCACCTAACCCTAGTCAGCGTATCCTTAGATATCTAAAGGGCACGCTAAGCGTAGGTATTTGGTACCCTAGATCTACCGAGTTTAATCTAATCGGCTACTCCGACTCGACTATGCGGTAGTAAACTCGATAGAAAGAGCACAGTGGTTGTTGTCAAATCCTCGGCTCGAGTCTAGTAAGTTAGTGCGATGGGAAGCGACATTGCGTTGCCTTATCTACCACCGAGCCGAATACGTTGCGATGGGTGAGTGTGTCTCTCAGCTCCTGTGGATGAAGCACACTCTCCAAGACTTTAGCTTAATCTTTAACAACATTAAAACCTACATAGATAACATTAGTTCAATTAACTTAACTAAAAATCCAATATGTCATTCTAGGACAAAACATATAGAAGTTAAACACCACTTCATTAGGGAACATGTAACTAATGGAACTATACAACTAGAGTATGTTGAGTCCAAATCAAACCTAGCGGACATCTTCACCAAACCACTACCCGACGCCGAATTTAGTTTATTAAGACGAAAGTTAGGTATGTGCGTAATAGAGTAGGATTTAAATTTTTCTATATATGTACTCTACTTTTGCTTCTTTTTATGAAATTAGCCTAAGTCTTACCTTAGAAATCATATACCTATAGATTTAAGGAGCCAACACATCTCACAACACATAGGACTAATGTGTTTGTGTACTTAGCCACGTGAAGCGGGCGTGAGATGTTAGGACCTTACTCACAGTTCCAGACGTAGATTCGGTGCATCGACATGAACCATGGAGTATAATTATTTAAAATAAATCAACTCCTTCAAGACTTATTGATCATTCTATATCAATCAAGTCCAACCAGAGTTGTACATTTTAGATGAACATATTTTCAAGCTTATTATTATTTTAAAAAAAATATATATATTTATATTGGGAACTTGCTTGGACTTACAAACCCTAAAATATATTTACAAACTTTTTGAGTTAAGGCAAAGGGGAGAAAGTCACAAAAGTAAGGAAGAAAGTAAACAAAATTATTACCTTTTATATTAAGTAATTCCGTTTACTTAAGCAACTATTAAGGGGAGTAAAATTATTTTCAAGAACTCACCTTCGGTCAAGGGGAGGTTACCTCAAAGGAGAACTTGAAACAATAATATTTCTCACTCATGCTTAATCTTTATGCTAGCT
>CM045986.1:114873447-114895947 GCA_025175895.1 Wurfbainia villosa
CCTAGGACGTGCGGATAGTGAGCGGCAAGGCACCAAGGGACCACGCACGCAGCGTGCGCGGCATAAGCGCAAGCCTAGGGCGCCGCGATAGTGAGGCAAGGAGACCAAGGACCACGACGCAGCGGCGTGGGCGACAAGCACAAGCCTAGGACGCACGTGATACTGAGCGACATGGAGACCAAGGGACCACGCCGCGCGTACGGCGGCATAAGCGCAAGCCTAGGACGCGCACATGATAATCGGCGGCATGGAGACCAAGGGACAACGCCGCGCGAGAAACAAGCGGCAAGCACAAGCCTAGACGCCAGCGCGATATCGATCGAGAAGGGCACCAAGGGCCCAAGCACGCAGGCACCGAGCGACAAGCGCAAGCCTAGGACGAGCGGATAGTGAGCGGCGAGGCACCAAGGGACCACGCGACGCAGGGCGATGGCGACAAGCGCAAGCCTAGGGCGTCGCGGATAGTGAGCGGCGAGGCACCAAGGGACCACGACGCAGCGGCGGCGCAGCGCGCAAGCCTAGGACGACGCACGCGATAGTGAGCGGCAAGGAGACCAAGGGACCACGACGCAGCGTGAGGCGACAAGCACAAGCCTAGGGCGCCGCGTGATATCGAGCGACATGGAGACCAAGGACCACGCCGCGATCGGCGAGCGACAAGCGCAAGCCTAGGACGCACATGATACTGAGCGGCATGGAGACCAAGGGACAACGCACGCAGGCAACAAGCGACAAGCACAAGCCTAGGACGTGCGGATAGTGAGCGGCAGGGGCACCAAGGGACCACGCACGCAGGCAACAAGCGACAAGCGCAAGCCTAGGACGTGCGGATAGTGAGCGGCAAGGCACCAAGGGACCACGCCGACGCAGTCAACGGCGTGGCGCAAGCCTAGGACGTGCGGATAGTGAGCGGCAGGGGCACCAAGGGACCACGCACGCAGGCAGCGGGCGACAAGCGCAAGCCTAGGACGCACGCGATAGTGAGCGGCAAGGAGTCCAAGGCACCACGCACACAGGCAGCGGGCGATAAGCACAAGCCTAGGATGCAGGTGATACTGAGCGACATGGAGACCAAGGGACCATGCACGCAGGCAGCGGGCGACAAGCGCAAGCCTAGGACGCACATGATACTGAGCGGCATGGAGACCAAGGGACAACGCACGCAGGCAACAAGCGACAAGCACAAGCCTAGGATGTAACGCCCGTAAAATTCCTAGCAATTTTACAAGAATTTTTGGCTTGATGATCATGGGCCTTATGTGGGCCTTTTCAAAAAAATAAAAGAAAATAAGCCGAAAAGGGGTGCAAGGCCTAGGAATTGAACTCCAAACCTCTAGAGATAGCCAAGCCTTATAGATGCACCCACTAACCAGAAGCCCAATAGGATTATATGATTAAGGAAGAGGGGGAAACTATAGATAAGTGGGACTAGGAGTAAATGAAGAGGCATGGAAAAGAAAAGAGGAACTTCTCTTCCTCCCCCCTTTATAAAGAAGAGGGAAGGTTGAATTTGGTCACTTCCTCTCTTCTTCTTCCTCTTCTCACCGAAAATCTTGAGCTCCCTCTCCATTTCCTCCATTGGCCGAACCTCCTTCAAGCAAGAAGCAAGGGCTAGGGTTGGTTCTTAGGTCATCTTCTCCACCCAAAACAAAGCGAAGGAAGTAAGTATCCCTCACCTGCATACGAGTAGTTGCGATTGAATGTTTGAACAACTTGTATGTTATATTCGGCCAAGCATGTTTTAGTTTACCAATGAAGTTGAAATCTATGTTTAGGAAGGATATGATGATGCTAAGATGGGAAAAGAGGGTTGGTTACAAAGCTAACCCTAGTTGAGCCCTTATGTGTTTCGGCCACCCTAGGAAATTAGGGTTAGGGTTTCATGAATGCCATGTTTTAATTTCTATATGATGTAGTTAGGGTCTAAATGAAGCTCCATGTTATGTTTATACTATGTTCTATAACTAGATGATGATGTTAGGGGTTAAAGTGGATTAGGACAAAAGCTAACCCTAATGAACCCTAAGAACCATTCGGCCAAGTCATGGACTAGGGTCTAAATGAAGCTCCATGTTATGTTTATACTATGTTCTATAACTAGATGATGATGTTAGGGGTTAAAGTGGATTAGGACAAAAGCTAACCCTAATGAACCCTAAGAACCATTCGGCCAAGTCATGGACTAGGGTCTAAATGAAGCTCCATGTTATGTTTATACTATGTTCTATAACTAGATGATGATGTTAGGGGTTAAAGTGGATTAGGACAAAAGCTAACCCTAATGAACCCTAAGAACCATTCGGCCACCTCTGAGTTTTTAGGTTACAATGAAGTTCATACCATGAATTTTATGGAATTTGTATGCATATGTATGTTACTTGAATTAGGTTAAAGGTCTAAACCCTAAAAAGCCTATAAGGGCCATTCGGCCACCTTTGACCTCTTTAGGTTACAATGAAGTTCATACCATGAAGTATGCTATGCTATGTTAATGAAATAAGCTAGGTTGTTATGAAATGAAGTATGCTATGCTATGTGAATGAAATGAAGCATGATGTGTATGAAATGAAGTATGCTATGCTATGTTAATGAAATAAGCTAAGATGTTACGACATGAAGTATGCTATGCTATGTGAATGAAATGAAGCATGATGTGTATGAAATGAAGTATGCTATGCTATGTTAATGAAATAAGCTAGGTTGTTATGAAATGAAGTATGCTATGCTATGTGAATGAAATGAAGCATGATGTGTATGAAATGAAGTATGCTATGCTATGTTAATGAAATAAGCTAAGATGTTATGACATGAAGTATGCTATGCTATGTGAATGAAATGAAGCATGATGCGTTATGAAATGAAGTATGCTATGCTATGTTAAAGAAATAAGCTATGTTGTAAAATAAGCATATAAGTATTTTACTTTTTGCATGGCTTGTACCAAGACCTTAACAAGGTCCAAAGAAGGATGGGCTCCTAAGATGCCCTAGGTCGATGGAATAAGACTCGGGCCTAGGATGGGCTTCTATGTATGATTGCCCCTAGGTCGATGGAATAAGATTCGGGCCTAGTACGGGATGGGCTCCAAGATGCCTTAGGTCGATGGAGTAAGACTCGGGCCTAGGATGGGCTTCTACGCTATGACGATTGCCCCTAGGTCGATGGAATAAGACTCGGGCCTAGGAACCTATTAGGTTCGAGACTTGCTACCTCGGGCCTATTTAGGGATGCGCGCTATGATAATGAAGAAGTGGTACAATGCCGGGCCCAAATATGTTGAGATCTATATTTACGTACCTAACATATATGTTTTCAAAAGCATCTTGCATATGTATGCCATGATTGTTTAAGTTACATGTTATGTTAGATGATATGCCATGATTGTTTACGTTACATGTTATGTTAGATGATATGCCATGATTGTTTACGTTACATGTTATGTTAGATGATATGCCATGATTGTTTACGTTACATGTTATGTTAGATGATATGCCATGATTGTGTAAGTTACATGTTATGTTAGATGATATGCCATGATTGTTAAGTTACATGTTATGTTAGATGATACGCCCTAATGTTAAGTTACAAGTTATGTTAGATGATATGCCATGATGTTAAGTTACATGTTACGTTAAATGATATGCCATGATTGTTTACGTTACATGTTATGTTAGATGATATGCCATAATGTTTAAGTTACCTGTTATGTTAGATGATATGTCATGATGAATAAGTTACATGTTATGTTCGCACGCTATGATGTTAGGTTACTAAGTTACATATGATGCCATGTATGTTATGTTTATGTTACTTAAGCTACAAGTTAAGTTGAAGATGCCATGTATGTTACATGATATATTGACTATATGTTATAAATGCTACAAGTCATGATTAATGATGATGTATGGTTTTGTGAGTAGGACAGGATCTTACTAAGCCTATGTGCTTATAGTTTATTTTCCCTCAAATCGCAGATAAGGGTAAGGGTGGATAAACTAAAGGGAGCAGCAGGAGGGGTCAATGTGTGTGGTAGTGGCATGGTGGAGAAGATCCGTTAAGTCTACTTATACATGTATTACCTATAATGATGATGTCTATGGATGTCTTTACTTATGTCTCCCTATGACGATGATGTTATGAACCCACTAAGCCTTAAGTATCTATATATATATATGATGCATGCTTTATGTTGATAAGAAGAAGTAAAGAAGAAGTAAGAAGAAGTATTTATGCATGCTATGCTATGAAACATACTCTATGTTAAGAAGAAGTGTTAATGCACGTTTATGTTTAAAAGAAAAAAAAAAGTATTTAGGTCTCAAATCTTCATTTGTAAGAAATAAGAAGTATATATATAAAGTCTTCCATTTGTATGAAATGTATGTATATGTCGTCGTACGCCTCTCCGGACATTTAGGGTCGCGGAAGGGCGGGCGTGACAGGTTGGTATCAGAGCGGATCTGCCTTTCCACTACACACACATCAAGCTCCAAATCCTGCTGCTCCAAGTAAGAATTCTATGTCTATACTATAAATTTTGTTAATTTTGATCATGCATGATATGAAATATCTTTAGATTATTTAGTTCATGTATAATATAAAATGCCTCTAGTTTATTTATAAAATGCCTTCACCTTATGCTTGTTCATGAATGATAGGAAATGCTTCTAGCTTAAACATGCACGAAAATATGTATGATACCCTTATGATTGTTCATGTATGATGTAAAATACCTTAAGTTTAAACTATGCATGAGGACATGAATGATGCCTTAAGCTTAAAATGACTTTATGTTAGTCTAAGTATGCGTAGGACAACGAACGGGGACTTATACTAGTTTTACCTTAATGTATGAAGATAAACATGTCTGGAAGACGCAGTAGTAGAACTGATGAGCTAGCACCCCCGCATGACCTTACACACATAGTCACAGAACTCCAACGACAAGTTACAGAACAATAACAAGTAATAACTACCCTAATGAATCAGCGAGGAAACCCTACTGCCCCACCAACGGGCCCCGGCCCGATGGTTCGACAGGAAGCTTACCTGATCCAGTGGCAGAGATTAAAGCCGGAAAATTTCTCTGGTACTGGTGAACCATGGGATGCCCAAGCCTGGTTCAAGACGGTAGAAAGCATCGTGGAGCTACTGGACTGGCCCGAATGCGAAAAGATTAAGTGTGTATCATTCTGCCTGTCGGGAGATGCTCGGATGTGGTGGGAACGGGTTAAAACCAAGAGACAAGTAAATCAGATGAGATGGACAGATTTCGAGTACGAATTCTTCGAAGAATTCTTCCACATGAGGGTGACCAACAAGCATTACGACGAGTTCACTGGTTTCCGACAAGGAGACCTATCGGCCAGCGAAATCAGAAGTTTTCTTGGGCTAGCAAGCTACTACCGGAAGTTTGTAGAGAACTTCTCGGGATTACCGCCCCATGTGATCCTCACCAGAAAGGACAGGAAATATGAGTGGACGGACACCTGCGAGAGGAGTTTCAAAGAGTTAAAAAGGAGACTGACCAGCGCTCCAATTCTTGCTCTTCCGGACGATAAGAAGCTTCGACATATGTCTGATGGCGCTTCCAAGTTAGGACTCGGGATGTACTTATGCATGGCAAGGTCATTGCCTCGCCTCTAGGCAACTCAAGGAACACGAAGGAATTATCCCACCCATGATTTAGAGCTAGCGGTAGTGGTCTTTGCTCTCAAAACATGGAGGCATTATCTCTATGGAGCTCAAGTGTAGGATCTATCTGAGACCACGAGTGAAATATTTCTTCACACGTAAGGACTGAACATGAGGCAGTATGAGATGGCTCGCACAAATCAAGGATTATGACTGCGAGATTCTTTACCATCCGGAAAGCTAACAAGGTGGTGATGCACTCGGTGGGAAGTCTGCGCCACCTTGATGTCCTCTCGATGCTATCTCGACCCTTAGAAAAGAGATTATCGTTCTGGGTTGAAATCATCTCGGACAGCTCTCGACCACGATAGCGACATTGTTCGATGATATCTGGAAAAGCAAGCACGTGACCCAAGCCTTGAGAGGATCAAACAAGAGGTCCTAGAGGAAGGGCGATGGGTTTGGATCTACGATAATGGAGTACTCTACCTCGAGGATCGCTTGTGTATTCCCGAGCAATCCGAGTGCGGGAGGAGATATTTGAGAAGCTCACAAAACTCCTATGATGCATCCTGGAACCACCAAGATGTACCAAGACCTTAAGCGAAAGTTACGGTGGTTCGGAATGAAAAGAGATGTGGCTCGATATGTCGATGCTTGGACACGCCAAAGGGTTAAGCGAGCACCAAGACACTGGAGGAACAACTGCGGTAGATCCAGTTCGAGAATGGAAATGGGAGGACATTTCTATGGATTTCATCTCATTGCCCAAGACAACGAATGGTCACGATGCTATATGGGTAATTGTAGACAGATTGACTAAGTCCGCCCATTTCTTAGCAATCAAGATGACCTATTATGAACAAGCTGGCTCGATTATATGCTAGGAAATTATCGGACTACATGGAATTCCTAAGACCATCATTTCGGAGAGATGGTCGCTTTATCTCCCATTTACGGGAATGCATTCGAAGGCCTTAGAGCACGAAGCTATTGTTCAAGATCTTGCCTTCCATCCCAGACACAGACGAGAGAGAGTAAATCAAATCTTGGAGGATATGTTAAGAGCACATGCCTGGATTTCAAAGGTAGCCGTGTCGATACTTATATGCAGCGATTAGCCTACAATAATAGCTACCAAGCTACCATTGGAATGGCACCCTACTGAAGCCCTATACGGAGGAAATGTAGATCTCCCATATCTTTGATGCGAGGTGGTGAAAAGAAGAGGATGGGACTCGCGGATTTCATCGCGACACCACGAGCTATACGGAACATCCGCCGAGGATTGAAGCTATCAAAGCCGACAAAAGAGCTATGCGGATAAGAGGCGTAGACCATTAGAATTCGAGGTTGGGGACCTAGTATTCCTCAAAGTGGCTCCCATGAAGGGAGTAATGAGGTTCGGAAGGAAGGGTAAACTGAGTCCACGTTATGTGGGACCGTATCCGATATCGCAGAGGATCGGCAATGTAGCCTACAAGCTAGAGCTGCCTCAAGAGATGTCGGCTATTCACAACGTGTTCCATGTCTCTGTGCTCAAGAAATGCATTTCTAGTACAGACCAAGTGATCGAGCCACAAACAGTACAAGTTCAAGAGGACCTGAGTATTGAAAGTCGGTCTATCCAAATACTAGACCGAGGAATCAAGAGGCTAAGGAACAAAGAGGTGCCCTTAGTAAAGGTCCTGTGGCAGAATCAACGGTACGAGGAAGCTACCTGGGAACGCGAGGAGGACATGAAGCAGAAGTACCCACAATTGTTCTAAGTTTCGAGGACGAAACTTTTTAAAGGTATGAAGGGTTATACAGTAAAATTCCTAGCAATTTTACAAGAATTTTTGGCTTGATGATCATGGGCTTTATGTGGGCCTTTTCAAAAATAAAAGAAAAATAAGCCGAAGAGGGGTGCAAGGCCTAGGAATTGAACTCCAAACCTCTAGAGATAGCCAAACCCTATAGATGCACCCACTAACGAAGCCCAATAGGATTATATGATTAAGGAAGAGGAAACTATAGATAAGTGGGACTAGGAGTAAATGAAGAGGCATGGAAAGAAAAGGAACTTCTCTTCCTCCCCTTTATAAAGAAGAGGAAGGTTGAATTTGGTCACTTCCTCTCTTCTTCTTCCTCTTCTCACCGAAAATCTTGAGCTCCTCTCCATTTCCTCCATTGGCGAACCTCCTTCAAGCAAGAAGCAAGGGCTAGGGTTGGTTCTTAGGTCATCTTCTCCACCCAAAACAAAGCGAAGGAAGTAAGTATCCCTCACTGCATACGAGTAGTTGCGATTGAATGTTTGAACAACTTGTATGTTATATTGGCCAAGCATGTTTTAGTTTACCAATGAAGTTGAAATCTATGTTTAGGAAGGATATGATGATGCTAAGATGGGAAAAGAGGGTTGGTTACAAAGCTAACCCTAGTTGAGCCCTTATGTGTTCGGCCACCCTAGGAAATTAGGGTTAGGGTTTCATGAATGCCATGTTTTAATTGCTATATGATGTAGTTAGGGTTTAAAAGGGATTAGGTCAAAAGTTAACCCTAATGAACCCTAAGAACCATCCGGCCAAGTCATGGAATAGGGTCTAAATGAAGCTCCATGTTATGTTTATGCTATGTTCTATAACTAGATGATGATGTTAGGGGTTAAAGTGGATTAGGACAAAAGCTAACCCTAATGAACCCTAAGAACCATTCGGCCAAGTCATGGAATAGGGTCTAAATGAAGCTCCATGTTATGTTTATGCTATGTTCTATAACTAGATGATGATGTTAGGGGTTAAAGTGGATTAGGACAAAAGCTAACCCTAATGAACCCTAAGAACCATTCGGCAAAGTCATGGACTAGGGACTAAATGAAGCTCAATGTTATTTATATGCTATGTTCTATAACAAGATGATGATGTTAGGGGTTAAAGTTGATTAGGACAAAACCTAACACTAATGAAACATAATAACCATTCGGCCACCTTTGAGTTTTTAGGTTACAATGAAGTTCATACCATGAATTTTATGGAATTTGTATGCATATGTATGTTACTTGAATTAGGTTAAAGGTCTAAACCCTAAAAAGCTATGCTATGTTAACATCTTTAGGTTACAATGAAGTTCATACCATGAAGTATGCTATGCTATGTTAATGAAATAAGCTAGGTTGTTATGAAATGAAGTATGCTATGCTATGTGAATGAAATGAAGCATGATGTGTATGAAATGAAGTATGCTATGCTATGTTAATGAAATAAGCTAAGATGTTACGACATGAAGTATGCTATGCTATGTGAATGAAATGAAGCATGATGTGTATGAAATGAAGTATGCTATGCTATGTTAATGAAATAAGCTAGGTTGTTATGAAATGAAGTATGCTATGCTATGTGAATGAAATGAAGCATGATGTGTATGAAATGAAGTATGCTATGCTATGTTAATGAAATAAGCTAAGATGTTATGACATGAAGTATGCTATGCTATGTGAATGAAATGAAGCATGATGCGTTATGAAATGAAGTATGCTATGCTATGTTAAAGAAATAAGCTATGTTGTAAAATAAGCATATAAGTATTTTACTTTCTGCATGGCTTGTACCAAGACCTTAACAAGGTCCAAAGAAGGGATGGGCTCCTAAGATGCCCTAGGTCGATGGAATAAGACTCGGGCCTAGGATGGGCTTCTATGTATGATTGCCCCTAGGTCGATGGAATAAGATTCGGGCCTAGTACGGGATGGGCTCCAAGATGCCTTAGGTCGATGGAGTAAGACTCGGGCCTAGGATGGGCTTCTACGCTATGACGATTGCCCCTAGGTCGATGGAATAAGACTCGGGCCTAGGAACCTATTAGGTTCGAGACTTGCTACCTCGGGCCTATTTAGGGATGTGCGCTATGATAATGAAGAAGTGGTACAATGCCGGGCCCAAATATGTTGAGATCTATATTTACGTACCTAACATATATGTTTTCAAAAGCATCTTGCATATGTATGCCATGATTGTTTAAGTTACATGTTATGTTAGATGATATGCCATGATTGTTTACGTTACATGTTATGTTAGATGATATGCCATGATTGTTTACGTTACATGTTATGTTAGATGATATGCCATGATTGTTTACGTTACATGTTATGTTAGATGATATGCCATGATTGTGTAAGTTACATGTTATGTTAGATGATATGCCATGATTGTTTACGTTACATGTTATGTTAGATGATATGCCATGATGGTTTACGTTACAAGTTATGTTAGATGATATGACATGATGTTAAGTTACATGTTACGTTAAATGATATGCCATGATTGTTTACGTTACATGTTATGTTAGATGATATGCCATAATGTTTAAGTTACCTGTTATGTTAGATGATATGTCATGATGAATAAGTTACATGTTATGTCTGATGGCACTCTATGATGTTAGGTTACTAAGTTACATATGATGCCATGTATGTTATGTTTATGTTACTTAAGCTACAAGTTAAGTTGAAGATGCCATGTATGTTACATGATATATTGACTATATGTTATAAATGCTACAAGTCATGATTAATGATGATGTATGGTTTTTGTGAGTAGGACAGGATCTTACTAAGCCTATGTGCTTATAGTTTATTTTCCTCGTCTGCAGATAAGGGTAAGGGGTGGATAAACTAAAGGGAGCAGCAGGAGGGGTCAATGTGTGTGGTAGTGGCATGGTGGAGAAGATCCGTTAAGTCTACTTATACATGTATTACCTATAATGATGATGTCTATGGATGCCTTTACTTATGTCTCCCTATGACGATGATGTTATGAACCCACTAAGCCTTAAGTATCTATATATATATATGATGCATGCTTTATGTTGATAAGAAGAAGTAAAGAAGAAGTAAGAAGAAGTATTTATGCATGCTATGCTATGAAACATACTCTATGTTAAGAAGAAGTGTTAATGCACGTTTATGTTTAAAAGAAAAAAAAAAGTATTTAGGTCTCAAATCTTCCGCTGTAAGAAATAAGAAGTATATATATAAAGTCTTCCGCTGTATGAAATGTATATGCAGTCATCACACGCCTCTCGGACATTTAGGGTCGCGGAAGAGGCGGGCGTGAGGTTGGTATCGAGGCGGATCCGCTTTCCACTACACACACATCAAGCTCCAAATCCTGCTGCTCCAAGTAAGAATTCTATGTCTATACTATAAATTTTGTTAATTTTGATCATGCATGATATGAAATATCTTTAGATTATTTAGTTCATGTATAATATAAAATGCCTCTAGTTTATTTATAAAATGCCTTCACCTTATGCTTGTTCATGAATGATAGGAAATGCTTCTAGCTTAAACATGCACGAAAATATGTATGATACCCTTATGATTGTTCATGTATGATGTAAAATACCTTAAGTTTAAACTATGCATGAGGACATGAATGATGCCTTAAGCTTAAAATGACTTTATGTTAGTCTAAGTATGCGTAGGACAACGAACGGGGACTTATACTAGTTTTACCTTAATGTATGAAGATAAACATATGCGGAAGGCGCGAGTAGAAGCGATGAGCTAGCACCCCGCATGACCTTACACACATAGTCACGCGAACTCCAACGACAAGTTCTGAACAATAACAAGTAATAACTACCCTAATGAATCGTGAGAAACCCTCGCCCCACCAACGGGCCCCGGCCCGATGGTTCGACAGGAAGCTTACCTGATCCAGTGGCAGAGATTAAAGCCGGAAAATTTCTCTGGTACTGGTGAACCATGGGATGCCCAAGCCTGGTTCAAGACGGTAGAAAGCATCGTGGAGCTACTGGACTGGCCCGAATGCGAAAAGATTAAGTGTGTATCATTCACGTCGGGAGATGCTCGGATGTGGTGGGAACGGGTTAAAACCAAGAGACAAGTAAATCAGATGAGATGGACAGATTTCGAGTACGAATTCTTCGAAGAATTCTTCCACATGAGGGTGACCAACAAGCATTACGACGAGTTCACTGGTTTCCGACAAGGAGACCTATCGGCCAGCGAAATCAGAAGTTTTCTTGGGCTAGCAAGCTACTACCGGAAGTTTATAGAGAACTTCTCCAGGATTGCCGCCCCCATGACAGTCCTCACCAGAAAGGACAGGAAATATGAGTGGACGGACACCTGCGAGAGGAGTTTCAAAGAGTTAAAAAGGAGACTGACCAGCGCTCCAATTCTTGCTCTTCCGGACGATGTGAAGGCCGACATGTCAGTGGCGGCTTCCAAGTTAGGACTCGGAGCTGTACTTATGCAGAATGGCAAGGTCATTGCCTACGCCTCTAGGCAACTCAAGGAACACGAAAGGAATTATCCCACCCATGATTTAGAGCTAGCGTAGTGGTCTTTGCTCTCAAAACATGGAGGCATTATCTCTATGGAGCTCGGTGTAGGATCTATACGGACCACGAGTCGAAATATTTCTTCACCTGAAGGACTGAACATGAGGCAAGCGGATGGCTCGAGGCTCGTCGAGATTATGGTGCGAGATTCTTTACCATCCGGGAAAGCTAACAAGGTGGTGATGCACTCGGTAGGAAGTCTGCGCCACCTTGATGTCCCTCTCGATGCTATCTCGACCCTTAGAAAAAGAGATTATGCGTTACGAGGTTGAAATCATCTCGACAGCTCTCGACCACGGCGATAAGCGCCGACATTGTTCGATGATATCTTTGGAAAAGCAAGCACGTGACCCAAGCCTTGGAGGATCAAACAAGAGGTCCTAGAGGAAGGGCGATGGGTTTGGATCTCACGATAATGGAGTACTCTACCTCGTGGATCGCTTGTGTATTCCCGACAATCCAGTGCGGGAGGAGATATTTGAGGAAGCTCACAAAACTCCTATCGATGCATCCTGGAACCACCAAGATGTACCAAGACCTTAAGCGAAAGTTACGGTGGTTCGAATGAAAAGAGATGTGGCTCGATGTCGATTACTTGACGACCGCCAAAGGGTTAAGGCGAGCACCAAAGACACCGGAGGAACAACTGCGGTAGATCCAGATTCCGAATGGAAATGGGAGGACATTTCTATGGATTTCATCTCGGGATTGCCCAAGACACGAATGGTCACGATGCTATATGGGTAATTGTAGATTGACTAAGTCCGCCCATTTCTTAGCAATCAAGATGACCTATTCGACGAACAAGCTGGCTCGATTATATGCTAGAAATTATCGGACTACATGGAATTCCTAAGACCATCATTTCAGCGAGATGGTCGCTTTATCTCCCATTTCTGGGAATGCGTTCAGAAGGCCTTAGGCACGAAGCTATTGTTCAGTACTGCCTTCCATCCCCAAACGGACAGACAGACCGAGAGAGTAAATCAAGTACTGGAGGATATGTTAAGAGCACATGCCACTGGATTTCAAAGGTAGTGTCGATACTTATGTCCGCGTCGCCTACAATAATAGCTACCAAGCTACCATTGGAATGGCACCCTCTGAAGCCCTATATACGGGAGGAAATGTAGATCTCCCATATCTTTGACGAGGGTGGTGAAAAGAAGAGGATGGGACTCAGACGGATTTCATCGGCGACACCACGAGCTATCTGGAACATCCGCGGAGGATTGAAACTGCCCAAAGCCGACAAAAGAGCTATGCGGATAAGAGGCGTAGACCATTAGAATTCGAGGTTGGGGACCTAGTATTCCTCAAAGTGGCTCCCATGAAGGGAGTAATGAGGTTCGGAAGGAAGGGTAAACTGAGTCCACGTTACGTGGGACCGTATCCGATATCGCAGAGGATCGGCAATGTAGCCTACAAGCTAGAGCTGCCTCAAGAGATGTCGGCTATTCACAACGTGTTCCATGTCTCTGTGCTCAAGAAATGCATTTCCAGTACAGACCAAGTGATCGAGCCACAAACAGTACAAGTTCAAGAGGACCTGAGTATTGAAAGTCGGTCTATCCAAATACTAGACCGAGGAATCAAGAGGCTAAGGAACAAAGAGGTGCCCTTAGTAAAGGTCCTGTGGCAGAATCAACGGTACGAGGAAGCTACCTGGGAACGCGAGGAGGACATGAAGCAGAAGTACCCACAATTGTTCTAAGTTTCGAGGACGAAACTTTTTAAAGGTATGAAGGGTTGTAACGCCCGTAAAATTCCTAGCAATTTTACAAGAATTTTTGGCTTGATGATCATGGGCTTTATGTGGGCCTTTTCAAAAAAATAAAAGAAAATAAGCCGAAAAGGGGTGCAAGGCCTAGGAATTGAACTCCAAACCTCTAGAGATAGCCAAGCCTTATAGATGCACCCACTAACCAGAAGCCCAATAGGATTATATGATTAAGGAAGAGGGGGAAACTATAGATAAGTGGGACTAGGAGTAAATGAAGAGGCATGGAAAAGAAAAGAGGAACTTCTCTTCCTCCCCCCTTTATAAAGAAGAGGGAAGGTTGAATTTGGTCACTTCCTCTCTTCTTCTTCCTCTTCTCACCGAAAATCTTGAGCTCCCTCTCCATTTCCTCCATTGGCCGAACCTCCTTCAAGCAAGAAGCAAGGGCTAGGGTTGGTTCTTAGGTCATCTTCTCCACCCAAAACAAAGCGAAGGAAGTAAGTATCCCTCACCTGCATACGAGTAGTTGCGATTGAATGTTTGAACAACTTGTATGTTATATTCGGCCAAGCATGTTTTAGTTTACCAATGAAGTTGAAATCTATGTTTAGGAAGGATATGATGATGCTAAGATGGGAAAAGAGGGTTGGTTACAAAGCTAACCCTAGTTGAGCCCTTATGTGTTTCGGCCACCCTAGGAAATTAGGGTTAGGGTTTCATGAATGCCATGTTTTAATTGCTATATGATGTAGTTAGGGTTTAAAAGGGATTAGGTCAAAAGTTAACCCTAATGAACCCTAAGAACCATTCGGCCAAGTCATGGACTAGGGTCTAAATGAAGCTCCATGTTATGTTTATGCTATGTTCTATAACTAGATGATGATGTTAGGGGTTAAAGTGGATTAGGACAAAAGCTAACCCTAATGAACCCTAAGAACCATTCGGCCAAGTCATGGACTAGGGTCTAAATGAAGCTCCATGTTATGTTTATACTATGTTCTATAACTAGATGATGATGTTAGGGGTTAAAGTGGATTAGGACAAAAGCTAACCCTAATGAACCCTAAGAACCATTCGGCCAAGTCATGGACTAGGGTCTAAATGAAGCTCCATGTTATGTTTATACTATGTTCTATAACTAGATGATGATGTTAGGGGTTAAAGTGGATTAGGACAAAAGCTAACCCTAATGAACCCTAAGAACCATTCGGCCACCTCTGAGTTTTTAGGTTACAATGAAGTTCATACCATGAATTTTATGGAATTTGTATGCATATGTATGTTACTTGAATTAGGTTAAAGGTCTAAACCCTAAAAAACCTATAAGGGCCATTCGGCCACCTTTGACCTCTTTAGGTTACAATGAAGTTCATACCATGAAGTATGCTATGCTATGTTAATGAAATAAGCTAGGTTGTTATGAAATGAAGTATGCTATGCTATGTGAATGAAATGAAGCATGATGTGTATGAAATGAAGTATGCTATGCTATGTTAATGAAATAAGCTAAGATGTTACGACATGAAGTATGCTATGCTATGTGAATGAAATGAAGCATGATGTGTATGAAATGAAGTATGCTATGCTATGTTAATGAAATAAGCTAGGTTGTTATGAAATGAAGTATGCTATGCTATGTGAATGAAATGAAGCATGATGTGTATGAAATGAAGTATGCTATGCTATGTTAATGAAATAAGCTAAGATGTTATGACATGAAGTATGCTATGCTATGTGAATGAAATGAAGCATGATGCGTTATGAAATGAAGTATGCTATGCTATGTTAAAGAAATAAGCTATGTTGTAAAATAAGCATATAAGTATTTTACTTCTGCATGGCTTGTACCAAGACCTTAACAAGGTCCAAAGAAGGATGGGCTCCTAAGATGCCCTAGGTCGATGGAATAAGACTCGGGCCTAGGATGGGCTTCTATGTATGATTGCCCCTAGGTCGATGGAATAAGATTCGGGCCTAGTACGGGATGGGCTCCAAGATGCCTTAGGTCGATGGAGTAAGACTCGGGCCTAGGATGGGCTTCTACGCTATGACGATTGCCCCTAGGTCGATGGAATAAGACTCGGGCCTAGGAACCTATTAGGTTCGAGACTTGCTACCTCGGGCCTATTTAGGATGCTATGATAATGAAGAAGTGGTACAATCGGGCCCAAATATGTTGAGATCTATATTTACGTACCTAACATATATGTTTTCAAAAGCATCTTGCATATGTATGCCATGATTGTTTAAGTTACATGTTATGTTAGATGATATGCCATGATTGTTTACGTTACATGTTATGTTAGATGATATGCCATGATTGTTTACGTTACATGTTATGTTAGATGATATGCCATGATTGTTTACGTTACATGTTATGTTAGATGATATGCCATGATTGTGTAAGTTACATGTTATGTTAGATGATATGCCATGATTGTTAAGTTACATGTTATGTTAGATGATACGCCCTAATGTTAAGTTACAAGTTATGTTAGATGATATGCCATGATGTTAAGTTACATGTTACGTTAAATGATATGCCATGATTGTTTACGTTACATGTTATGTTAGATGATATGCCATAATGTTTAAGTTATGTTAGATGATATGTCATGATGAATAAGTTACATGTTATGTTCGATGGCACGCTATGATGTTAGGTTACTAAGTTACATATGATGCCATGTATGTTATGTTTATGTTACTTAAGCTACAAGTTAAGTTGAAGATGCCATGTATGTTACATGATATATTGACTATATGTTATAAATGCTACAAGTCATGATTAATGATGATGTATGGTTTTGTGAGTAGGGACGAGGATCTTACTAAGCCTATGTGCTTATAGTTTATTTTCCTCTAAATCTGCAGATAAGGGTAAGGGGTGGATAAACTAAAGGGAGCAGCAGGAGGGGTCAATGTGTGTGGTAGTGGCATGGTGGAGAAGATCCATTAAGTCTACTTATACATGTATTACCTATAATGATGATGTCTATGGATGCCTTTACTTATGTCTCCCTATGACGATGATGTTATGAACCCACTAAGCCTTAAGTATCTATATATATATATGATGCATGCTTTATGTTGATAAGAAGAAGTAAAGAAGAAGTAAGAAGAAGTATTTATGCATGCTATGCTATGAAACATACTCTATGTTAAGAAGAAGTGTTAATGCACGTTTATGTTTAAAAGAAAAAAAAAAGTATTTAGGTCTCAAATCTTCCGCTGTAAGAAATAAGAAGTATATATATAAAGTCTTCCGCTGTATGAAATGTATGTACGGTCGCGTCACGCGCCGCCTCTCCGGACATTTAGGGCCCATGCACGCAGGCAACGAGCAACAAGAGCAAGCCTAGGATGTGCGGATAGTGAGCGGCAGGGGCACCAAGGGACCACGCACGCAGGCAGCGGGTGACAAGCGCAAGCCTAGGACGTGCGGATAGTGAGCGGCAGGGGCACCAAGGGACCACGCACGCAGGCAGCGGGCGACAATCGCAAGCCTAGGATGCACATGATACTGAGCGGCATGGAGACCAAGGGACAACGCACGCAGGCTGCAAGCGACAAGCACAAGCCTAGGACGCGCGGATACTGAGCAACAAGGGCACCAAGGGCCCATGCACGCAGGCAACGAGCAACAAGCGCAAGCCTAGGACGTGCGTATAGTGAGCAGCAGGGGCACCAAGGGACCACACACGCAGGCAGCGGGCGACAAGCGCAAGCCTAGGACGTGCGGATAGTGAGCGGCAAGGGCACGAAGGGACCACGCACGCGAGCGTGGCGACAAGCGCAAGCCTAGGGCGTCGCGGATAGTGAGCGGCGAGGGCACCAAGGGACCACGCCTGCAGCGGCGTGAGCGACAAGCGCAAGCCTAGGGCGCACATGATACTAAGCGGCATGGAGACCGAGGACAACGCCGCGACGGCAAGCGACAAGCACAAGCCTAGGGCGCGGATATTGAGCAACAAGGGCACCGAGGCCATGCGCATGCGGCGTGGTGACAAGCACAAGCCTAGGGCGTGCGTATAGTGAGCGGCGAGGGCACCGAGGACCACGCCGCGCGAGCGTGGCGACAAGCGCAAGCCTAGGGCGTCACGGATAGTGGCGGCGGAGACCAAGGGACCACGCCGCGCGATGGCGACAAGCGCAAGCCTAGGGCGTCGCGGATAGTGGCGGCGAGGCACCAAGGACCACGCCGACGCAGCGGCGCAAGCGCTAGCCTAGGACGCACATGATACTGAGCGGCATGGAGACCAAGGGACAACGCCGCGCAGCGCGGACTAGCACAAGCCTAGGGGCAGCGGATCTTGAGTGACAAGGGCACCAGGGCCCATGCACGCAGCAACGGCGACAAGCACAAGCCTAGGGCGTGCGTATAGTGAGCGGCGAGGCACGAGGACCACGCCGCAGCGTGAGCGACAAGCGCAAGCCTAGGACGTGCGGATAGTGAGCGGCAAGGGCACGAAGGGACCACGCACCGAGCGTGAGCGGCAAGCGCAAGCCTAGGGCGTCGCGAATAGTGTGGCGGCGAGGCACGAGGACCACGCCGCGAGCGTGAGCGACAAGCGCAAGCCTAGGGCGCACATGATACTAAGCGGCATGGAGACTAAGGACAACGCCGCGCGAGCGACAGCGACAAGCACAAGCCTAGGGCGTGAGGATAGTGGAGCGGGGCACGAGGACCACGCGACGCGGCGTGGCGACAAGCGCAAGCCTAGGGCGTCGTATAGTGGCGGCGAGGCACCAAGGACCACGCCGCGAGCGTGAGCGACAAGCGCAAGCCTAGGGCGTCGCGGATAGTGGCGGCAAGGGCACGAAGGACCACGCACGCGACGGCGAGCGACAAGCGCAAGCCTAGGGCGCCGCGATAGTGAGCGGCAAGTATACCAAGGACCACGCCGCGCGAGCGTGGCGACAAGCGCAAGCCTAGGGCGCTGCGATAGTGAGCAACAAGTATACCAAGGACCACGCCGCGCGAGCGTGAGCGACAAGTATGCAAGCCTAGGGCGCGCGATAGTGGCGACAAGGATACAAGGGACCACGCCGCGCGAGCGGCAAGCGACAAGCACAAGCCTAGGATGCACGCGGATCTTGGCGACAAGGCACCAGGGCCCCCATGCGAGCGTGAGCGTGCAAGTGCAAGCCTAGGGCGTCGCGGATCGTGTGCGGCAAGGGCACCAAGGACCATGCGCGAGCGATGGGCGCAGCGCAAGCCTAGGACGTGCATATAGTGAGCAGCAGGGCCACCAAGGGACCACGCACACAGGCAACAGGCGACAAGCGCAAGCCTAGGACGCACGTGATCGCGGCGGACAGAGGCCGAGGACCACGCGCGCGCGAGCGGCATGTGACAAGCACAAGCCTAGACGCACGCACAATCGGCGGCAGGAGACCATAGGAACCACGCACGCAGGCACCAAGAGGCAGGCACAAGCCGCACGCGGTGAGCAACCCGTTGCCCATCGTCGACACGACGACACCATGGGGCCATGGACGCAGGCAACGAGCGACAAGCACAAGCCTAGGACGTTCATGACACCAAGTGACATGGCCATACCCCTCGCACACCTACCAACACCAACGGACCAGCCCCATGGGCACCGGGGCTGCAAGCACATGGTTCGTGCCTGCGGGATATATAGCGTAGTGCCCGGCCCCTGTGCAAGCGGATGGTTCAAAAGGCGATTCGGGATAGCCATTTGGCGAGCGACCGACGGGCCCAATGGTCCTCCCGACGACCATTGGCTTTGCAAGCCGCCGCTCATGCACGACTTTGCCAATGCATACACCGTCGTTGGGGACTATGGAACCGCACGCGGTGAGCAACCCGTTGGCCGTCGTCGACACGACGACACCATGGGGCCATGCACGCAAGCAACGAGCGACAAGCGCAAGCCTAGGACATTCATGACACCAAGCGACATGGCCATACCCCCGCGCACCTACCGACACCAACGGACCAGCCCCATGGGCACCGGGGCTGCAAGCACATGGTTCGTGCCTGCGGGATATATAGCAGCAGGTGCCCAGCCCCCTGTAAGCGTGATTGTTCAAAGGCGATTGAGAATAGCGATTTGGCGGCGGCCAAGCGGGGCTAATGGTCCTCATGGCGACCATTATTGGCATTGCAAGCCGGCTTCGTGCGACTTTGACTTTGCCAATGCATACACCGTCGTTGGGGACTATGGCACCGCATGCGGCGAGCAACCCGTTGCCCGTCGTCGACGAGACGACACCATGGGACCACGCACGCAAGCAACGAGCGGCAAGCACAAGCCTAGGACGTGCATGACACCGAGCGACATGGCCATACCCCCATGCAAGGTAGGCGATTCTAAGGGACTTGGTGTGTACCGAGCGACATGGCCATACCCCCGCGCACCTGCCGACACCGACGGACTAGCCCCATGGGCACTGGGGCTGCAAGCACATGGTTCGTGCCTGCGGGATATATAGCGGCAGGTGCCCAGCCCCCTGTGCAAGGCATATGGTTCAAAGGCGATTCGGGATAGCGGATTTGCGGCGGCCAAGCGGGGCTAATGGTCCTCCCGGCGACCATTGGCATTGCATGCACGCCGCTCGTGCGACTGCCAATGCATACACCGTCGTTGGGGACTATGGCACTTTGCGGCGGCGACCCGTTACTGTCGTCGGCGAGGCGACACCATGGGACCACGACGCAGCAACGAGCGACCAGCGCAAGCCTAGGACTTGCTTGACACCGAGCGACATGGCCATACCCCCATGCAAGGTAGGCGATTCTAAGGGACTTGGTGTGTCTGCGGCGACATGGCCATACCCGCGCACGACACGCAATGGACTAGCCCCATGGGCACCGGCTGCAAGCACATGGTTCTCGTGCGCGGGATATATAGCGGCAGTGCCCGACCCTGCAAGGCATATGGTTCAAAGGCGATTCGGGATAGATTTGCGGCGGCCAAGCCGGGGCGATGGTCCTCCCGACGACCATTGGCATTGTAAGCCGCCGCTCGTGCACGACTTTGCCAATGCATACACCGTCGTTGGGGACTATGTCACCGCACGCGGCGAGCAAACCGTTGCCCGTCGTCGACGACACGACACCATGGGACCACGCACGCAAGCAACGAGCGGCAAGCGCAAGCCTAGGACGTGCATGACACCGAGCGACATGGCCATACCCCCATGCAAGGTAGGCGATTCTAAGGGACTTGGTGTGTACCGAGCGACATGGCCATACCACCCGCGCACCTGCCGACACCAACGGACTAGCCCCATGGGCACTGGGGCTGCAAGCACATGGTTCGTGCCTGCGGGATATATAGCGGCAGGTGCCCAGCCCCCTGTGCAAGGCATATGGTTCAAAGGGGCAGTTCAGGATGACAGTTTTGCGAGCGACCGACAGGGCCAATGGTCCTCCCGACGACCATTGGCATTGCAAGCCGCCGCTCGTGCACGACTTTGCCAATGCATACACCGTCGTTGGGGACTATGGCACCGCACGCGGTGAGCGACCCGTTGCCCGTCGTCGACGAGACGACACCATGGGACCACGCACGCAAGCAACGAGCGGCAAGCGCAAGCCTAGGACGTGCATGACACCGAGCGACATGGCCATACCCCCATGCAAGGTAGGCGATTCTAAGGGACTTTGTGTGTACCGAGCGACATGGCCATACCCCCGCGCACCTGCCGACACCGACGGACTAGCCCCATGGGCACTGGGGCTGCAAGCACATGGTTCGTGCCTGCGGGATATATAGCGGCAGGTGCCCAGCCCCCTGTGCAAGGCATATGGTTCAAAGGGGCAGTTCAGGATGACAGTTTTGCGAGCGACCGACAGGGCCAATGGTCCTCCCGACGACCATTGGCATTGCAAGCCGCCGCTCGTGCACGACTTTGCCAATGCATACACCGTCGTTGGGGACTATGGCACCGCACGCGGCGAGCGACCCGTTGCCCGTCGTCGACGAGACGACACCATTGGACCACGCACGCAAGCAACGAGCGGCAAGCGCAAGCCTAGGACGTGCATGACACCCCATACCCCATGCAATGTAAGCGATTCTAAGGGACTTGGTGTGTCTGCGGCGACATGGCCATACCCCGCACTGCGAGCACCAGCGGACTAGCCCCATGAGCCTTTGGGGCTGCAAGCACATGGTTCGTGCCTGCGGGATATATAGCTGCAGGTGCCCAGCCCCCTGTGCAAGGCATATGGTTCAAAGGGCATTCGGGAGGAGCGGTTTTGCGGCGGCCGAGCGGGGCAATGGTCCTCCGGCGACCATTGGCATTGCAAGCCGCCGCTTCGTCGACTTTGCCAATGCATACACCGTCGTTGGGGACTATGGCACCGCACGCGGCGAGCGACCCGTTGCCCGTCGTCGACGAGACGACACCATTGGACCACGCACGCAAGCAATGAGCGGCAAGCGCAAGCCTAGGACGTGCATGACACCGAGCGACATGGCCATACCCCCATGCAAGGTAGGCGATTCTAAGGGACTTGGTGTGTACCGAGCGACATGGCCATACCCCCCCGCACCTGCCGACACCGACGGACAAGCCCCATGGGCACTGGGCCGCAAGCACATGGTTCGTACTGCGGGATATATAGCGGCGTGACCCCGTGCAAGGCATATGGTTTAAAGGCGATTCGGGATGAGATTTGCGGCGGCCGACGGGGCCAATGGTCCTCCCGGCGACCATTGGCATTGCAGTCGCCGCGCTTGTGCACGACTTTGCCAATGCATACACCGTCGTTGGGGACTATGTCACCGCATGCGGCGAGCAACCCGTTGCCCATCGTCGAG